>JAGKQL010000015.1:25644153-25693336 GCA_018398635.1 Cyprinodon brontotheroides | reverse complement strand
ATTGTCAGTTTCACTATAGCTCTGGTGAATTTCAATGGTGAAGTCCTCTGGAAATCTTCAATAATTGTTGTTGATTGCAGATGTGTCTAGAAGTTCCCATTGATTTAGCTTGTAAAGCGGGGAGAATGGCGCTAGGCTTACCGCACCGTGACGTCACTGCTGGAAGATGGCAGGAGGGAGGGGTTACTATATTTGGGCAAAAATGGCCGCTCCCAGACTCAGCGATCGTGATGTAAATTATTGTTTTTATTTTTTTAACTGATTAATGCTAAATTTATTAAATCACCGAAAACGTATTAGTGTTAGGTATAGATAATGATCCACTGATTATTCCTTGCTGACCGGACTTTTTCTTTAGGGGGTCTATTTACTCTACAGTTTTGTGAGTTTTTGAATGTTTTAAGGCCTCCAAATAGGCTATTCATTTGTCGGGATAAAAATGATAATAAACAGAACAATTACAATCGGCTTTTGCAGTGCTTCCGCTGCTCGGGCCCAATTAAGACCGACCAACGGGTAAAAGGTTGCAATGTTCTGAATTTGACTGAGCGGCCGCGTCCACGGCTTTATCAGACAGGTGCCGTCGCTGTGGAGGTGAATAAATAGACAATCCTGATATCATTACTCCAATTTTTGCTTTAGGATTCAAAGGTTTGGGACCTTTTAATTCAGCCAATAATGCAGAAAATGCATATTTTGTTTCTTTTTTCTGTACATTTTCCCTGACTTTACAGTTTCTTATTCATTTTATTTCCGGATTTTATATATTTTTGTGTCAGTGAATTCTTCCTTGACTGTCTGTCACTGGTGCTGGGACACTGAAAAATCAGTAAAGATATCTTTTAATACAATAAGTTCCAGGAGGTCGGTGTTTATTACATTTTAATCTCCAATACATCAAATAATCTGAACATCTGTTGTATAATATACTGTTATATACAAACTTGAACATGTCTAAAAAATGCATAACTGTTTTTTCTTTAGCAACATTTCTGCCACTCTTTGAACAACTACATACAAAAGCATCTTGTCTCCAGTTGCTCAGGGTTTGGAGATGAGCCTGTGGTTAGTTGAGTTAATGCGCTCCGTTGAATGCTGCATTTCGGACACCAGACAAACTTGTGACAAGAGTATTCCTGCCTTTCAGGAGCACAAGGAAGAAGAGGGAAATGCAGATGCTTATAACACCCAGAACGACCACTCCTGAGATGAGTATGCTGGTCACTGTGTTCATTTGAATTTCTGGAGCATTCAGAAGGGCTGCAGCAGAAGAAACAAAATAAACTCAATTATATTTTTAATAAACATTTCCTCTACTTGATCATTCTAACACAGCAGTATTGTAAAGCTTCAAAACTCTGGAAATCACTTTTCTACACATAATATGTGTTTTCTGAAGACTTATGGGTTTTAGATAAAACTGGTTTCTTTTTTCAGAATAAAAGCACTTTTTGAAGGAAGCAACCTTTCAGCAGGAATACAAACATAGTTTTAATCAATATATATTTCACATTAAAAGTTGTGTTTTCATTAGCCGCAGATGCCCAAATCTCCATAATTACCTCAGAAAAACACTTGAAAATGTAGCCTATGTGTGATGTGTTTGGGATAATAGTTCATACAAAAAAAAAAAAACGTATGTCACATAATATAATTGTGTGTATGTATATTTACCTTATTCATATATATATTTATATATATTTATATGTATATATAACAGGAAGTAAAGGCTGATATTCATCTATGAAGATTCTCAGGCATCAAACCTGAAAACGTTCAATTTAGGCAACTGGAGGGGAAGTTTTCCAGAAGACATTTCTCCTCTCATCTACGAGGCTCCTTCTGTTCTAACTGGTGGCTGTGGAGCACTGAGGTGGAACAATGAATTACACCTATAGAGCCATCCACAAACTGTAAGAATGTTTGCCCTTTTGGGGCTGATTTTCCAGTCGTGCGATCATTTTTTTATCGGGCCGACTTTCAGCCTGACCTCGCTTGGCATAGAGCTCACTTGGCCACAAACCGGGTGTCTAAGTTTAAACCTGGGTCCGCTTCACTGTGCCCAAAGTGCAAAATACATGAAGGCGGCCTCACACACTGTCTTTGGTTATGCCCCAAGATCCAGTCATACTGGAAGTCTGTTCTGATTGAGATTAGTAAAATCATCAAAACCAACATTGATCTTGATTCAGTGTCTTTTCTCCTTGGTCTACCAAATAAACATATTCAAAATCAACACAAGAGTAAGTTGTATAATGTCTTGACTTTCTGTGCAAGAAAGAATATCTTGTTACATTGGCTCTCTAATAAATCTCCCAGTATTTTTGGATGGAAGAAGCTTGTTTTGGAACATATCCCTCTTGACTTCCTAACGTGCCTCATCCACTCTAAGACTGACATTTTTGGACACTTATGGAAGCCCTTTTTGGATTATGCTAAAGGACACGTGTCTACTATTCTGTCACGGGCATCAATAAATGTTTAGATGTGGACTATATCATGATGGAAGTATGCACGCCCCCTTTTTTATTTCTATCTTTTTTGGACTGCACTGCTTAGCTTTTGTTCTGTTCTTTGTTATGTTTTGTGGTTGTTATGAAACCAAAAATTAATAAAGATATCTATAAAAAAAAAATTAATAAATTCAGTCGGCCGTCGTAAGGTGGTTGTGGGCAAATCTCTCAGTGGGTAAACAATGATTGTTCTTCTTCTTCTTCCTCTCAGATGAAAACCCAGCAGCATGGCGGGGGTGCAATGAGTGAAATAGAGTTCTTTCTTTAAAACTGACAGACCGTAGTAGCCACGTGTGCGCAGCCATGTCTTTGTTCAAATACTTTTCTTTTTAGGGCTTCAGCACAATATTGCACAGATTGCAAAGGCAGCGTGTTTCACTCTAGTGAGCTTCATGTTCATCTTCTTCTGGTTTGACGAGTCCGAGTAGCGCCATCTCACCTTGTCCTACAGGGTTTTTAGACGTACAGTTTGAGCAGGTAGATCGCATCAGAGCGTTCGGTCGCAGAGTGTAAGAACATACATCGTGAGCAGTGAACTGGTTTCATCGTACAATGAAAATATCACACAGTGTATGCCCGCCATAGTGTAGGCCAGTCCAGTGGGAGGGATCAGAGTCACCTTTTGTTCCCCCCAATACTTTGTCAAGTTGCCTAAAGCAAACTTTTTAAGGCTAATATTCAGAACTCTGATCCCGTCTATTGACCTTAAACCCAGATTGTGTTTGTGTGTGTGTGTGTAGGAGCGCTTACCCAGTTGAGAATTATTAGTTGGTGTTTCATCTGTGAAAGGACAAATAAAATGTAATCAATTCCCAGCATTAGGGTTACACTAAAAAAAGAGCAACTTATTTGTTAAAAAATACATTTTAGTATGCATTTAGCAGTTTTTCAAGGTAGACCTAAATATTAGATGGAGGTGAGATCCTTCCATGTTTCATGTATCAAGATAAAAAAGATTACAAATTGAACAAATAATTAATTATTAAGTTAGTTAAGCCCAAAATTGATTAAGGGCCTAAAGCGTGTGTCTGAATGCACTATTTTGATTAATCTCATTCCTCTTCCCTTTTTCTCAGAGAAAATCTGTTTAAATGTAATTTATGATTAAAAATAAATTAAAATAGGATCATAGCGAAGAAAGTTATTTTCTGTTTGAAATAAAATTTAAGAAAGTAATAAATTAATTAAATGAAATTCCCTTTATTTTTCTATAATAAAGTTGATAATTTTTACTTTGAATGTATTCAGTTTTGACATCCTTTCAGCTTATGATTAAGAAAAAAGCAGTTATACAAATTTTGTAAGGCTGAATTTAAGGCTGTTTAAAGAAAAACGGAGGCTGACAACAAGTGATGTTTTGCAATAGGGGGACATTTGTAAAGCAGCTATTGATATAACTGACAGAGCTGGCTGATCATATTTAGTTCATTTCTATTAAAACATTCTTTATTAATTGAAAAGGGGAATTTTTCCATCACTTTCCATAATTCTTCACTCTATGAAGAATCCTTCATTGTGAAATCATCTCTAGAGGTTCTAAAGGAGTTCCTAGAATCACTTTATCCGCTGGTTTAGCTTTTATAGGTCTGATGCTGTTACCCCAGCAGAATATGGAGGAACAGATCAGACTCTCCACAGCAGAATCCTAGAGCATATGTAGCATCATGCTGCAAAGCTTCTTTAGGTAACAAATTCTGCTCATTTAGACGTTGGTGTTAAATCTGGTTGGTCCATCATAGTCTTGATTTAGTCCAAGAAAAGTTGTAGAAAATTGGGCTGTTTTATCTGATTTTGTCCCACTTTAATCCAATAATATATGTTGATAAGAAGCAGTTTTCAACGTCTTTTCAATGATTTGAAAATGAAGGCTTTTTAGCTTTCCTCTTTTCATCCCAATGTAGACATTATTTGGATGTAAATCATGTCGTCTTTTCATGTCATCCAAGTCATGTCTTTTCAACCAATTTTTGCTCAGTGTCTCCAGTCCAGTATGTATACTCCTCCACTTCTTCTCCCATGATGTCATAACAGCTGTTATTTTATTTTATTGTTTTATTGACATTCAGGATCAGATGATTGTTTTCACACCATGCCACAAAGTGCTTCACCAGCTCTCTGTCCTCAGCTTCTGCTCCATCTTTGATGCTCCCAATGACTGCAGAGTCATCCCAGTATTTCTGCAGATAACAGGACTCTGTCTGGTCCTGGAAGTCAGAGGTGAGCGAGGAGAAAAGGAATAGAGAGTACGTTCCCTGTGGTGCTCCTGTCCTGCTAAATATGTGCTGAGCCTTCAGTCTAACACACCTACAGTCTGTTAGTCAGCTGAAGTATTTGATCCAGGTGAGTGTTGATGCCTCCACCTGAGGTCTGCTGGAGTTTCTCTAAGAATTAAGTCATGTTGAATCCAGCTAGTCGCTATGCTTGTAGAAAAGTGGGCGAATCTGGGGCTGAGAGTCACGCATCCTAAAGTCCCGTCTCCTGTGCTGTGATTAGTGTGGCCAAATCTGGCTGGAGTCAAAGGCAGTTTACCAGACTAAATTGAATAATAATGGAACTTTATTGATCTCACATTGGTGAAATTTAGCTCTGCATTTAACTCATCCCCTTGGGGAGCAGTAGGCTGCCATTGTGCGGCACCCAGGGAGCAGTGTGGGGTTGAGGGTCTTGCTCAGGGACCCAGAGTGCAGGCTGTGAGGATCGAACCGGGTGGGATCATCAACTCAATTTCCATGATGATAAGCAAACAGCAGGGGGTCCTGATAGCTGCTGGTTTGTTTGCTAAGATGAACCAACAGAAGTCTCTCTAGGACCTTCATGGTGTTGGACATCAGGGTAATCTACAGTCACTGAGGACTGATGGCCGAGTCTTCTTTGGTCCTGGAACAAGGCAGGAGGTCTTCCACATCGATGGAACCAGTGATGTTCATGAACACTTAATATGTTAATTTCTTCTAGTGAAACGATTCGTTTTTAAGTAATGAACATGGAATGAGAGCGATATTTACTCTGAGAATAATGAGCGACACACACAGCTGAATGTTGAAGTTCAGAAAATAACACTTTTCATTGGAAAACGTCAGGTTTTACAACCTGACGGACCAGCATTTCTACTGCAGGTACAAGTCTGCTCCAGTCAGACCGGTCTGCTGGTGTTTCTGATGCCAGTTTAGCAGAGCGCTTGGCAGAGTTTGATCAACTAACAGAGGAAGACTGGGACAGAAAAAAGTCACTGTTTTTTCATTACACTGTCCCAAATACAGAGCAACAGAATGAATCTCTGCATTTAACCCATCCCCTTGGGGAGCAGTGGGATGCCATTGTGCGGCGCCCGGGGAGCAGTGTGGGATTAAGGGTCTTTGCCCAGGGAGCCAGAGTGGCAGTCCTTGCGAGTGGCGCTTGAACTCAGAACCTCAGGATTCTTAGTGCAATGCCCTGACCACTAGGCCGCCACTCTCCAAAGCAGGCATGAGCATTAAGGGTCTTGCCCAAGGATCCAAACTGGTGGCTCATTCCCCCCTAGCTGGGATACAAACCCAGGCTTCCTGTTTGCAGGACAGGTGACTGACCACTTGAGTTAGTCCGCCGCATAGTTTTGTGCAAACTGTGACTTAACAAACTAGTCTGTACATCAGCCACGCCCACTTCCAATTTAAAGTGAGACATGGAGTTAAAGCATCCGAGGTATCTGTGGAAATATCTGCTACTGAATGAGGAACGGAAGAAAAACTTTTATCCAGATCTTTTCAGCAGAACCTGAATGTTTCTGTATGTTTCTGAAGTTCTGTCTAATTTGGTTAAATAAAGACTTCATATTATGGCCACACTTTTAAAAGGGGGAAATAGAAGGTTCTATAGTGGAGGATTGTGGCTTCATTTACCAAATGAACTTGAACTAGTTCATTTATAGGTTTGTGAACTGAGTCAGTGATCTATGAAACAAATCTAGTTCATTTTCATCTGTGTGAACTTTAGTTCTTTTTATTTATGAATTGGCTCAAAACTGATTGGAAGTGTGTCCTGCAGTCAAATGAACATCTCGCCCTCGTTTGTCCCAAAGCTTCTCTGTTATGCCTTTAAATGCATCACCTCCCACCTCTACCACCCCCTCTCTGCTTTTATGAGTTTGTTCCCATTCAGATCAGAAGGGGCTACTTTTGCTTTTCACCTCTCTGTCTCTAGAAGCTATGATATGTAACCATAGCAAACAGATCAAGTTGAATTTTTACAGTGTGGAGCAGCTTATTAACATCTCTAGGGCTAAAATAATACTTCAACTACATCCACGAGTACTATCTGAGATGCAAGGGAGGCAAAGGGGATGCAGAGCAGGAGCAAGGAGAAGAGTGAGGAGTAGGAAACTTAAGCCATCTCTTCCATCATTCATCATGGACAAGGTCAGATCATTATGAAATAAGTTAGAAGAACTACGAGCCAGAGATGGGGACGAGTTTGAGACTCGAGTACTTAAGTTGCATAATTAATGACTTCCAAATTGATTTAGACTTGCGATTTCAGAATTGTGAGCAACCTTTAGTTTTTTACTACTTTGACTGTAGAGGCAGAATAACAGCTGTCAGGCAGTCACGTACTAAAGGGTTGTGTATCCTCCTGCAGCAGTGTGGCAGTATCTGCATCATACCTTGCCGCAGGTATGATGCAGATATTTTTGATTTATGCCCAGTTTTGAAGCGTGATCTGCATTGTTATTCCTCGTCACGACACAAGAGGGACACAAGCTAGCAAGGATTGTGGGTGTCCGTGTGTCGGTTTGATAAGCTTGTTCGTCATCTACATCCCCTCATCCAAAGCCAGACGACACACAGTGAGTTTTCCCAAAAGACTGTCCGTGGTGCTGCATGTTTCGGCTTCGGGTGCAAATAAACAGACCGTCGCACAGAGCTACAAACTAGCATCCTGCTTCGAGTCTGGGATAGTGTCCGAGGTGTGCCAGGCGTTGTGGACGGCACTACAGACAGAGTTCCTGCCATTAGGTACCAAACAGGAAATACGCACAGTGTAGACCAGGTTTAACGCTACGTGACGCAGCTTCTGTAGGAAAAAAATACATGACGCCAGGTCCACCTCATCTAATTTCATCTGCCACCTGAAAAACCCGGACAGGTTAGTCCCTGTGTAATAGGTTAGCTTTTTGGTACTTTAAATCACTGGAATGGCTGCAGCCAACATGTGTTCAGAGCGTGTTGATCGTGTTTTTTCCTCTCTCCCGCTGCTCTTCTATTCCTGCCTATCATTGGATCAGAGACATAAATTATTGGGGTCGCTATTCACTGACATACATAGCAGCTAAGTGGTTGAAGGAGACACACAGCAGCAGTCAGTGAGTTTCACCGGCAGCTACTTCCATAGATGTTTAAGTTAAAGTTAGGAGACGGGTTGATTAAAAAAAATTACCAATGTCACCGGAAAATCAGTTTGTTAGACACACGGAGCTTTTTCAGAAAAAAAAGCACCAGATTTTAAGTTAATACAGGTTAGTATTATAATGCAAGGAGCTTGAGAAAACGTAGTTCAAATGTTGTGTTTTTCTTTACTAGTTAAAAAAGCTGGGCTTCTCAGAGGACCATGACTCAGAGTTACAGGTTAGAATGAACACATATCTGTTGTTTTCTGATTGAACAGAATCAGACTGCAGAGCTTCTAGATATCTGGAAAATCAGTTTCTCTTTCATCATTATAATAGTAGACAGGTTTGTAAATCTGTTTTTAAGCAGAGAACAGAGACACAAGCAGGGACAGCTGCAGATTTAAAGGAGAAACAGATCTACTGGGATATGCAACATATAATAAAATATATCTCCAAGTTTACCAGAAAGTTTACAAGGGAAAAAAAATCTCATGCTATAATTAAAATCAGTTTTCACTAGATCTGAATGGACTCACGTTGGATGATGGAGGACATGACGGGAAATAAATATTTATAAACATTAAATTAGAAGCCAAGAGTAACAAAGTAATGTTTGCTTAATAATGTAAGGAATGTGCACACAGATACTTGTGTGAAAATGTAATGAGTAAAAGTCAGAAGTAGGAAGAAAAATAAGTAACGTGAAAAGTATAGTTACCTAAGGTGCGTAATTTCAAGCAGTAACAAAGTATTTTGTACCGCTACTTTCTGACACCTCTGATGATATAATGCTGTTTGCATCGGTATCAGCTGTTATTTGTCATGTATTTATACATTAATGTTTTCTAGCGCTCTTTTATAAATAATGCACTAAAAGTCATCTGGTCTAACTAGTTAGGAAAACAATAGGGAAAAGTATTTATGTTTGAGCTATTTTTCAGTAAAATACAAAACCCTATTGAAAGCATTCCTGGTTGAGTAACTGTAGGTCCACATCAAATGCCAACTTTCAACTAAGTCACCCATTGCTTTAATGTCATGTTTTCATTCTCTACGCTTAGAGAGAAGAAAAATAAGCTTTGAAAGGCAGTATGTTTAAGCTATTCATATCTTCATAAATATTGGATCCCTGCTACTATTGGTACACTTTAAAAAAACGTGATTTACAGAAGGCTAGGCACTTATCTAAATAAACATCATCGTTCATCTACAGGTTTTCTAAATTCAGTAAAGCAGAAAAAAAAAAAAAAAACTGCCGAGGGGAGAGGGACAGAGCAGCATGGAGTCCTTTCTGACAAAAGGAGTGCAGGTGTACAGCCAAGGACATCCCATGCAGAAGGATATTACTGAAGCAATAATACAGGACTTTATTATTTCATGCAACCTCCCACCATCTGATCAACAAGCCCAGCTTTAAGACTTTATGTCAGTGGTAGAGATTTAATGCCAACCACGTCACAGCACAGTAACGCCTAAGTGAGCTTGCTGCAGACAAAGTGTCCAAGATGAAATTCAAGATAATCTTCTGTGACAGAGATGGAAACACAAAGAAATAACCAGGCCTGTCTACGCAAATTAAAGTTATTTAAATTAAACATGACATTAACATTTCTTGTGCGATTAATTGATTATTGCAACAGGCATACTCAAGACTTGAGACACTTGACTTTGACAGGCCATAATTGACTTGTGAACATGTCTGCTCAAGCCCAAGCAAGGACCAGGCGGAATATAGACAATGCAGCATTATGTGTTTCCAATTAGGCCGACTTATTTTTGGGAATCCCATGATTCCCTTACAGGATTCCGATGGGATGGGAGTCAGTATTAGAGTAACGATCATGTGATTGGGGCCGGCACAGGATTAAACATTAACGGGAGCAGGCCGGGGCGGGAGCAAACCGATAATAACTAAAGAAAAACTAGGATCGATGCCAAAAAAGAAAATAAAATAGAAAGAAAAAATACAGTACTGGCGCGCCATTTTGTAGTTTTTTCCTTTGAAGCCTACACTATAAATGCGAGTCAAAAACTACACGACCCAAAACCAACAGTGCTTCCCGCTCTGAGTTTTTCACCCGCGCTCAAAAAAATCAAAACAAGAATGGGAGTGGTGCAGGAGTGGGAGTCATTCTGAATGGGAGCTGGGATGGGAGTAATTTCACCAGGAGTGGGACGGACAGGATTTAGATTTCTACTCTGGCCCAGGATCGGGACGGGACACAATTTTTTCTGTGGGAGTGGGATCGGGACAGGAGTGAAAAATCCACCTCCCGTGTCAGTCTCTAGTTTCCACTACATGTGATGTAATCAATTCTGTTCTTGCTAAGCTACAGACATAACAGCCTGTAGATGAAATGTGGACATTGGCTTTTTATCTCCTGGTCAGTGATACAAATGTGTTTTCTAAACTCAATGACCAGGTGATAAAATAGTCTTGGTGAATGGTTCGGAAAATATTAAAATGTCTTTAAAGCAGGGTCACTAACCTTTCTAATGCTGAGGGCTACACTGATCCTCATCTGCTTTGCACCTGTCTGTCCCCACCGCCCGTCTCACCACCATGGGGAGCAGAGCATTCAGCCGTTGTGCCCCCGCCTCTGGAACTCTCTACCACCCTAACTTAGAAATACGGACTCAATTCTCCATTTTAAAATGCAACTCAAAACCCATCTGTTCAAGATTGCTTATTGTCTTCAAATATCAATTTCACTGTCAGAGCCTCTGTATTTTTTAAATGTTTTTAAATGTTTTTATTTTAATTTTTTCTGACACTGTTTTTATGCTTTTGTACGGTTACCTTGAGTGTCTAGAAAGGCGCTTTTTTAAATAAAATGTATTATTATTATTACTACCATGGATCATAGAATGGGCTACCAATGCTGAGCCATGCACTGGAGGAGTCAGTTTTCAACTAGGCTTAATTAACATATTTAAATACTTTCCTTTATTTTATTTTTTTTAAACTGTCATTTTGAAATCTATATAAATGCTTATAAGTCCTATGTGATTACCATCATCAAATTCTCCATAGTTGTTTACAAAATGGCAACAGTATAAAATAAAAATTTCAAGCTTAGCCCACTGGTGAGTTTTTCTGTTCACAGAAGAGGGCACCCCATGTGTGAGGGTACTGTGGTGCCTGAGGGGCATCGCATTGGTGACCCCTGCTTTAAAGGTTGCCAATAGCAACGTTTATTCAAAACAACACCTTTAAAGCTTGTACTGAGCTGCTAAAATGTAACTGACTGAAAATACAAGTTGATATTTAAAAAATGAGGGCCGCAGTGAATAGATTGGTAAGAAGGAACCAGATGGTTGGAAGGTATTCCATTTTTCTGCTGTATTTCATGGAAAAGCATGCGATTCTGGGATGTAGATGTTAAGAGGCCAGTTTTCTTATGAAATTAGACTTCATAAGAACTATACACTGCAAAAAAATTCAATCTGAATAAGTCATGTTTTCTTAAAATAAGGTTATTTTGCCTTCAATTGAGGAGGCAAGTAAGACACTCTGCCAATGGAACAAGACAATTTACATTTTAAATAAGAAAAAACAATTTCATTGCCTTATTTCAAGTGCATATTATCTAATTATATTATATTAAGAGAAAAAATACTCATCCCATTGGAAAATCATCAACCAGTAAAGGCCAGGAGACTTTTTAATTATAACCTGTTACTTTAAACAGAATTTAACACTGAAATAAACAGGTGGTTATGCATCCATGTTAAATTGCATCCATGCTAAATTGTTTTTCTAGTAGTGAACAACAATTATTCAGTTTGGTATATAGACTATTTCCTGATTCACATATTTTATAAAACACCTGAACTAATTGTTTGTTATTTTCTTCACAGCAGCAGGTTGAGCCAAACACTTCTAAATGCAGGGTCATCTTTGTTAGTTGCCATTTCACTTTCTTTCACCAGTTCACCGCAGTTCTTCCAGCAGCAGTCCACACTTTCTCTGCTCTCTTTTCTCATCCTCTTCTCCTTCTTCCCATCGCCGCTTGCCACAGCTTTGCCTGCTGTGTCTAAAAGTAGCAGCAGCAGCAACCCAGACTGACAGTGCTCATTGTCATTTGATCACATGCAAATCCAGAGCCGGACGCCTGGAGGGATTTACCGTATTCATGGAGGAAGGCATTGCGAAGTTAGACATTGTCGTTGGACAACATGCAGTAATTTATAAATTTTTAAATCAGGTTGGGTCCGGATTAGCCAGCAGGTGGGTCCGGTTCTGGACCACGGTGCGCTAATCTGTGACCTTTTCTCAAAGCTTTAAACTATTATAGGATAAACACAACACAATATCTGGAACAGACATATTTTCTATAATCTCTGTTCTGTTGGCGGGGAAACTAGCAGAGGTGTCAAAAAGTATTAAAGTGTATTTCTCATGCAGAAGTATAAAACCTACTGTTTAAAAAGACTTTTGTAGAATTTAGAGGATCAACTTAAGGTTTTTACTCCAGTGGAAGTACCATTTTTAAAGGAAAAACTGTTAAAGCCAGAAGCTTTTCTGCTCTATCCTATTAAAGGAAATTTTTTCTACAATTCTGGATGATAACTTCCTTAGACTTGATTTTCTTAGTTTTATAACTAATGGTAATAGTGTCAAATTTACCTTTGAATCATCTTGAAAAATTATTTATTTTGGTCTGTTGTGAAGAACAAGTTGTGGCAGCACCGAGTCCAACCACAGATAAATTAATTGTTTGAATGAAAGTAATTATTTTGATGGTTTATATTTTTTTAAATACCAACAAGCCATAATGAAAATTAACTTAAATGAAACCAAACTAACGAGACTATGTTTTTAAATATAAGTAGTAGAAAGGAGAGATAATTGCAAAAAAATGTAAAGAGTAGAAGTAAAAAGTTGTCTAAAGATTAATTACACCAGTTAAGTATAGATAGCCAACATTTCTACCTAAGGAAGGAAACAAAGTATTTCTTCTTTTCTTATTTGTAAGAAACTGGAAACTAGACTAAATAAAAAGAATGTGTAGTTACAAATAAGCATTTGTGTTATAATCTATGTTATGTTTGCTTGAAAATAGGAGCAGGTTTGTTGCTAGTATAGACTCAGAGGAAATTACAGAGAACAAAGAGTAATCATTACCACTTCGAGTAATGATGGGCCCGGCGGTCAGAACAGCATTTCCTGAGGACTTGCTTGAATGTTTTCCTACAGAGACGTCTCTCTTTTTCCTGCTGCCACAAATCTATGACAAACAGCACAAACACAAAAAAAAAATCACTGATTTCATTTCATCAGCAACACTAATTTTGATAAATATGTATATTGGGTTGAACAATTATGGCTCTTGGTGATGTGTAAAAATAATCTCTGGAGTGAATATGATTTCTGGAAGAACATGAGATTCATAAAACTAATCTGATGTGTTTTGTGTTATTTTTATGTAGAAACATTTAACAATACTTTACCACTAGAGGGGGCTGTTGAGAACTCAACAACGCCCCCAACCCGCCCCATAAGCACATAAACACACACATGTCAAACTATCCTTGTGGGGGCTTTTCATTGACTTCCATTAATTTCCCCCTCATTTCTATGGCCTAGACCTAACGTAAGCCTAACCCTAAACCTAAAGCTAATCTAAGGCTTATGCTTATCAACACATGACTAACCCTAAACTTAACCTAAACTCAATTCATACATCAGTCCTAAATTAACCTGCATCCCAGGAAGTGAACCTTTCCTAATAGGACCAGTCATTGGTCCCCAAGTATAGCTGTCAGTCCACAAAATGTAGCATATTCCTGGGAAATTTTACCCACCAGGTGGCCACACTCCCCGACCCTCTTTCCATCCATTTCTGTGTACTCGTATATTTGCAAAGGATAAATACAGGGCAAAAAAGCATCACAAGGAATTTTATATTTCTGTTAACCCGGGCATATACTTTAGGATTATTTTGCCCTTTTCGGGGCCGATTCTGCAGTCGTGCAAGAATTTTTGGGAATCGGGCTGGTTTTCAGCCTCATCGTGCATCCTGCCGGGGGTAACCACCTCCCAATCAGGAACCGTAAGGTTGGGAGAAAATCAAACATGTTTGAAATTCAGTCGGTCATCATGAGGTATTTGTATTTGTTCTTCTAGATTGACGAGTCTGACTAGCGCCATCTCTAGGCAGTGAGTCAGATGTGGCTTTTGGACGTAGAGTGTGAGCAGGTAGATCACATCAGAGTGTCTTGGGGTTGGCGGCATCTTGGATAGTGCGTGGTGGTGGTGTTTACATTCCTGTTGCCAGCATAGCCCTAAGAAGAATCCAGCCTTGGAGGATTTTGAGGAGATAAAGAACACCTGGAATTTCCTTTTTGGAGAAACCTGGGCCAGTCGTCTCGAGCAAAAGTCCATTCTGAACCTGGTTGAAGAGGTGAAGGCTTTATGACTGCTGAATGGGGGAAAGGACAAACGGATCGCAGTTTTGGAAGACTGAGTGGCTAACTTGGAACAATACACCAGAATGAATGATGTGATCATCTGGGCCCTGTCTGGCTGGTGTCCACGGAGGAACAGAGTGGCCTCCTTCCTCTTGCCAAAGGGAATAAATCTGGACTTTGACTCCACTGAAGCGTGCCACCTGCTCCAAAGACGAGGGAACAATGAAAGTACAGCGATTATCATGAGGTTCACTAACCGGAACCAAAAAACTGCTCTGCTGAAACAGGGCAGGATGCTAAAGGGGTCAGACGTGTTCATTAACGAGCACCTGACCAAGAAGAATGTCAACATTAATAGGAAGGTCCAGTTCCTGAGGAAGCAGAAGAAGATCCTGTCCATGTGGTCGCAAACTGTAAGGTCTTTTTCAAGCTAAACGGAACACTGGAGGAGGCCGAGGTTTTGGTCATTCAGGAAATCACTGAGCTGGATAAATACAACTCAAATCTTCAAGGAACATTTGGAGCACAGGTGATATTTCGCATGACTCACATTCACCATGTCACAAGTTACAGGATCTGTTTCTTCGTCACTTATGTACCAAACACTAACGCCTACAACTGTTACTGCAGATAATCTGGAAGTGAAAACATTGAGCTGCATGGATTATATAAGTCAGGACATGGAAGAGAACATGGATCCAGATAAAAACCTTTGCTGCTATTACACAGCTGATCAATTCGGCAGCGCAGTTCAAGCAGATAATACGTTTTCTATCATCAACAGCAGAAATTTATATGCAAACTTCAACAGCATCATAGACTGTTTGAACCAGTTTAAACACCCGTTCCACATCATAGCCATCTCTGAAACATTGATCACTCATGAGAAAAAAGCTGATTTTGAGAGGGGGGGTGTATGTTGACAATAACTTCAAGTAGAAAATAGTAGAAAACATGACCAGAGTGACTAAAGATGCAGTTGAAATATTTATGCAAAAGTCAAAAAATTTTGTTATTAGTTGTATACACAGAGCTCCTGGTTATAGTATTGAAATATTTAGAGAATAGTTTGAGCAAACATACAAGTTACATCATATATAATACATATTTGATATTGATCTACCTAACAAATAATCATAAACCTACTGAAGAGTTCATGAATATCATGTACAGTGGGAGCCTTTTTCCCAAAAGTAGGCTGCCATTGTCCGGCGCCCGGGTAGCAGTGTGGGTTAAGGGTTTTTGCTCAGAGACACAAAAAGGTAAAAATTGTCAAAGTTATTACACTTTAGAAATCTGGGGACAGACACCATTTCACAAATTATAGGCCTGTTTCTCTACTTCCACAGTTTTCCAAAATTTTGGAGAAATTATTTATGGATAGATTAGATACATTCATTTATAAACATAAATTGCTTTCCGAAAGTCAGTAACTCACAAAGATCTACAACAATGGCCGTCATTGAATTCATAGAAGAAGTCACCAGTGCCTTAGATAATAAGAAATCTGCAGTTGGTGTATTTATTGATCTCAAAAAAGCATTTGACTAAATAAATCACGAAATATTATTAAGAAATTGGAGAGTTATGACACCTGGGGAGTAGTACTACTCTGGATGGTATCTAAGCAACAGTCAGCAATTTGTGCAAATGGGTGACTGCCAGTTATCGTGTTGGACATTGTTTGTGGTGTCCCCCAGGGGTCAGTATTTGGGCCAAAATTATTTATCCCTTATATTAATGACAGCTGCAAAGTTTCTAGAATACCTAAATTTGTTTGCAGACGATGCTAACATGTTTTGTACAGGTGAACATTTAGATGAGCTTATGGCTGATATAAACCTTTAGTTATTTCGACTTAAGATATGGTTCGAGATTAACAAACAAACTATCATTGAATCTAAACACTCTAAGTGGATTTTATCCTGATTCGTTTTTGTATACATAATATATATATATATATATATATATATATATATATATATATATATATATATATATATATATATATATTATATAAATACAATTATGAGGGAGAGGTGGTTTTGGAAATAAGTTTTGGAGGAGGGTTTGTTTCTATTTAGATCATGTTTCATCTTTCCCAGTCACCCAGCAGATTTCTCCCTTATGTGATGTCATCTCTCTGAACCCAGATACATTTTTTCGTGGGAGACAGGTTGTGGTGGTTTCCATTTACAATGATCTTTGGTATTCAGTCGATAATCAGTCACCTCATGATGATGCCGAAATCTCATATATCTTGAGAATTCTAAATGGTAAGACTATAAGATGTTTAGAAGCCAGGTTCAAATAAAATGCGGTTTCTGGTTGCTCTTAGTGGGATTTAATAAATGAGTTCCAACTTATATTATCAGATAAAATTGATCAGATCTGTTTGTAACATCGGTTAAGGAATTGAAGACAGGGTGTCATGTCACTTTCTGAATGTTCCATTGAATTTCATGCTCTAGCTGCTGCCTCAGGCTGGGACTCTTCTGCCCCTAAAAGTGGCATTCTTATACTTCTTAGAATTCTTAGACAAATCTTTAAAGGATGAGCTAGCTACTCATGGAGAACCAGAGACTTTAAGCAATTTAATAACATAAGCCCCCTCTATAGAAAGCAGATCAAGGGAAGGGAGCCAAAGAAGCAGCCAGTAGCCAGAAACTTAAATTCACCCACACTGGTGACAACTTTTCAACCTGCGCCATTTTCATCCTCATTTGAACCAGAATACATGCATCCTGGTCGTACACACTCTGAAGAAATGCCAAAGATGTAGGGTTCCTATATTGTGAATTCTCTGAACACTATATTTCATCCTGTCCTGTTTGGCCAAAGGAGAGGTTCTGCCAGTAGAGACAGTAAAGAGTAGAACTGCTGTCTACCTCCAACTTCACTTCCCCACTTTATTCTTCATGCAGTCATCAAGTTCAACAATAATTCAGTGTATCATTGTTGAACTTGTATCACCGCTGAAATTAAACGGACTCCTGTACATATGGGTGTGTTCAATTTCAGCGGCTGCATCCTCCAAAGACCCAGTGTACCTTGGCCGGGTCCTTCGAGGTCTGTCAAAAAAAGGAGGCTGGAAGAGTTTAGCTATGGATTCACAAAGGTTCAGCCTTCTCCTACTTTTGCCGCCCTATGCTCTGTCACCTAGCAACCTCTACAGTTGACACACGAAGGAAAATGGATGCCAACCTTCTCTACTGCTCTGTGTGCTAATTACATTTCTGAGGAGCTTCAGCAGCAGTACCGCCATCACAGATATCCCCACACGGAAAGATATTGGACTCTGAGCTAAAACGTCAGCCAAACACTCACATATCTGACTCAATAACCATTTAAAAATAACTATTCATTAATTCAGAGGGAACTAAGCTGAGTGTTGGCCTAGTGGTTAGAGCAGTGCAATTGTGCTCTGAAAGGTTTGCAAAGTAGCTGGTTTGATCCCCACAACCTCCACTCTGGATCCCTGAGCAAGACCCTTAACCCCACACTGCTCCCTGGGTGCCGCACAATGGCAGCCCACTGCTCCCCAAGGGGATGGGTTGAATGCAGAGGTAAATGGATCAATAAAGTTCAAATATTATTATTATTATTATTCATATACCTGGATTATATTAAACTGGACATCCAGTATTCACCACTGTTTGATGCCTTTTACGTTTTCCTTTTAGCACAGAGCAGCCTGCTTGCTTGGACTCGCAATGACTCATGAGATACTAAAGACCTACGGAGGATACAGTGGACCTGTCCTTAAAAACGTGCAAAAAGAAAGGATGTATTTCTCTGCCGCATAACAGGGAGAACCAGAACAGGCCTCTGCGCCACAGTATCATGTAATTGGCATATTCTTATTCTCTTGTAAATCCAGCAAGGATTGAGACCATACCCCTTTCCACTACGTTGAATGTTACAGCCCTAGATGCGCAGAGACTTCCCATCATTACCTACGTGACTAGACATCTTCAACTAATCATTTCAGGTTAACACCATAAAATCATCTCACACCCCTCGATTGCTCTTGGATTTAAAGTGGCTTCAACGACATAATCCTCACCTAGACTGGTTCATTCAGCTCAGTGAGTCAGGTTATTATCCTCATGTTTACAGTCTGCTGTACCATAAAGCTGCTGTGCCCCAGCATCCCAGAATGAGGTAGCCCTCTGTGACCTGTTATCCGTTCCACAGAAGAATAAAAACGTCGAGCTACGGTGTGAAAGTAAACATAGCGCATTTTCTTTGCCAACTTATATCGACCCGCCAATGTATGCTGCGTTCACGCCGAACGCAGCAGAAGCGGCAGAAGCTTGGCGAGGGTTTACATGTAAAGTCAATGGTTTGACGCTGCGTGAAGCGCTGGCAACGCTTCAGCTGCTTTCCGGCTGCTGCTTAAGATGGATAAATTGAACTTTTGCTGCTTGACGCGCCACATTCAACCAATCAGAGAAGCTGATCAGGAAGTTGGCAGGGAGACAGACAGACACATAAGCTGATGACACAGATCGCTGTGATCACTCCTCTGCAACAGGTGTCATGCATAAAGCTGCAGGCAGAGTATGTTGTATAATATCCTACTGCCTGCACTTTAGATGTATCTAAATGAAAAGCACAAAAAAATCATGGCGGTGAACTTTTTTTTGAACTAGCTGCACTGATGAGAGAGTTTTCAGGGTGGATTTTTCTCCAGTTTCAAAAACATGTAACAACTACTTTATTCAAACTAATTACAGCAGATCTACCGGCAAGGCAGAGAAAGGATAGTGAAGCTCAAACCATGGCGCGTCGGGCACACTTTTTCACCTCGCAGCCAGAGCAGCAAAGCTGCTTCAGCCGCGCGCCAGAACTTCGCTGGTTACAAGCAGTAAAAATGAAGCAGCAGACCTGATTTTATTGCTCTTGCTGTAAGTCCGGTGATAATTGTGGCATTATACACATTTTTCCGTCCAGGGCTAGAGGTAGCTGGGAAGTGGAGACTGCCTTAATTTATTCTTCGCCTTACCGGTGGGGGGGGGGGAGGCTCCTCTCAACTCTGCACTATTGAGATTTGCATGTTTCTGCACAACAAAAGGGTTTGTTTTTGGGCTACTGTATAAAGCCTTGTACTCAGCGCGTTTTCTGACGTGTTGAGGTGAAAAAGCTTCCTGGATGGGAAAATGTCTTTAAACTTTCGTAAAAGTTTAAAAAACAATCCACACTGGACTTGGTTTCCAAGGTTTGAGAACATTTTCGCTTCCCCTCCAGGAAGCTTTCTCAATTCAAGCCTATCTTTAAACTTGGAAACTTGGTTTTTTGAAATTTTTTGAAACTACCGAACCTTGGTGTGGAAAGCTTAATAAAAACTGTCTAAAAGTCTCAGCACCTCAACCTGCCTTATCCATCAGTCACTTAATTCTATCTGTGCTCATGTGATGGAGGAACGCTTCCACTAAGAGGCTGACATTTGGAAATGAACAGCAAGGCATTTTCAGGTTGATTTAACCAACCAGGTGCTGTTTTCACAGAGCAATCTGGCACTGGTTGCTAGGCAGACTTTGTGTAGGCTTACTGGCAATGTGGCTGTTGATGGGAATGTTTGGGCTTCCTGCTGGCTGGAGACAGACAGGAGAAAATTTGAACGCATTATCATCCTATAGTAGTTTATGAAACTTGGCTACCAAGAAACAACCAATCAGAGCTCACTTTTCTCTCCAGTTCAATCATCTCTGATTATTGAATTCTTCACCGGTGAAGATCCATCGGGCAAAGCAACGATTTTTGTTGTGAACTTTCAAATCTTCTTTTCAAGAGGGTTTAAATATTCGCGAGAGCAACCATAAACCATAATCGCGAAACTCAAACAATAATTCTCATGCCAATCAGCACAGACTCACTAAAGCGTGGCATAGGTACAATTGGCCCCAAGTCATCATCGTTCTGGCCTGACAACCTGGGGAGAATTGAAGGTTAAATCATTTACCTACCCAGTATTTGAGAGGTCACAAGTTTGGATTACAACTACACACCTTCTTCGGCCATGAGGTTTCAGAGTGCGGAAGAATAATGCCTCGCATTGGAAAAAGAAATCTGATCTTTGTTCAGAATGTCATGAAAAGATCAGATATAGCTCACTGATTTTTGCACAGTTTCTACTTAGTCAGTTAAATAACATGCTGCTGCCATTTTGCACATCTCTGATGTTGCTGCTATTTTCAAATATCCATTACTGTAAAAATGTCCATAGCTGGATATTGGTTATTTATTCTCCAGATGCAGTTTTATATTGTTATAACACTTTACAGTACTTTTATTTTATTTGTTTATTTTTAACCATCCATATTTTCCTTCACCCAAGTCGCGAGGGTGCTGGTGCCTATCTCCAGCTGTCTACAGGTGAGATTGGGGTCCACCCTGGGGAGAAGTTAGAGAAGCCAATTAACCTAAGAGTTATTGTTTTGGACTGTAGGCGGAAGTCGCAGTCCCTGGAGAGAACCCATACATGCTCAGGAAGAACATGCAAACTCCTTGCAGAAATACCCTGGGCCAGGAATCATACCAGGAACCCTCTTGCTGCAAGGCAGCAGTGCTACCCACTGTGTCACTGAGCAGCCCTTGTTTATTTTTAAATCTTTTTAACACTTTTTAACTATCATCTTATTCTTATACACTTTTCTAAGGTCCAAATTTGTGTGACCATTTTTCTATAATCTTTTTGCTGCTGTAAACACCAGAATTTCCCCATTGTGGGACAATAAAGGGATTTTCTATTCCTTATGCAACAAACAATTGGATTTGGGCGACTTAAGGCTGCTGTGTGTTGTGTTCAGTTACTTTGGTCAGGTTAAATTTGAGGGGGCGAGGCATTTGTTTGAGGGGGCGGCCCCCTCTTGCCCCACTTTAAATATCTGGATTTGGATGAGAGTTGAGTTTAGCACAATCAATTTAGTTCAGCTTTGCTTTCCCTTATCCTGCCCACGCGATGCAAATTTTTTTCTCATGTTTTCATCATATAAATAACACTAAGTTGTCTTTTTGCTGAAATGTGCTATACAAATACATTTGCCTTAGCTTGAATGATAGAGAAAAATGCAGCACTGCAACATTACATGTTAAAAGCGTAGCTTATTCAACATGATTGAATAATCTTTTAAAGTAACTTGCTGCCAATAAAGAGACAGCAAAATAAGCCTGCCAAGAATTTGCTAATTAGGATTTGTTCTCATTTCAACCATTACAGTGGAAAGTACCCCCTCACTCCTGTATTCTGTTTAACTTTTTTAATATGATGAGATGCCCTCACAAATATTCTTATCTAGTTCTGCAATAGGCTCTTAATTTAGATGCATGTGCTGGATGTTGTGAAGGTGAGCAATAATGTCTTTCCTTGTGGTTCACATGTTGTAAATGTCTGTTAAGTAATCTTCTAAAGTCGTTATTACCCCTTTCCCACTGGCCGGAAAACTCGTTTAAACCCGGGAACAATCTGCTTTTAGTTGCCATGGGAACAGCTCACTGATGCGTGTCTACCCGGGTCAACCAACTCGGCAAGCGATCCACGTTCAAATCACCCAGCTCTGATCAGCATGTTTTGGGAACACCGGGGTTGACCCACTAAATTACGTGATACCATTGAACGCAACGTACGGATGTCAACACACAGTCGCTTCTAATCTAATAAGCAGAAACAGCTCTGTTTACATTCAGTAAACATGGAGCAGCTCTGGTGAGAGGGATTCAGACACATAATAGAGCGAAACAATATAGCACATGGACTATGGCCTGGCTTCCCTCCATGTTGCTCTCCATTGTTTACTTTCCTGATTTCTCTCATACTGGTGATATCACCAATGTTAACCCAGGATGATGGTGTCAGCAGACACACAGCGGCGGGGGGAAAGAGGCCATGCAGCTGCCAACGAGGGGTTAGACAACCTTTTAGTGCCAGTGGGAAGGGATCTAAATGGCAATTGATGGCAGGTCAACCCACGTTTAAAAAAAACTAACGTTAATTTGCTATTTTTTAGTGGGAAAGAGGCTTATGTTGTGCATAGGTGCTTTGAGTTGGTCTCACTGGCATAAGCATGGGACAGTCATCCGCTCGACACAGCTTTGTAACACAGTGCAGAAACACAGTGGACATCTTCTGGTTCTTGTGCTTCACAAAGCGGAATACTTCAAAGGCAAAGCGTCCCATTTGGCTCTTCCCATTCTCAAAGACAGTGGTCTGTGGGTCCTTATCACAGCTGTGACAGAGAAATAAATTGATGAAAGTTAGAAAAGACTTACATGAAAGCTTCTCGAAATAACTATATTAAATCACCTTTTCAAATGTTTGGAGTTACCTGAAGAAAAGGTCATAGCGAAGCTCGTCATTTGGGTTTCCAGAGGGCGTAGTGTAACAGTAGTCCATTAGCACATTCCATCTGTTTCATAATAAAATAGAATTTATTTGACTGAGAAAGCTGATCCTAAAACAACATTTTTATTTCTATTGGGTGGGTGTGGAATCAGCATCTACAGGGGAACATGAAAATAAGGCCATGACTGATCGGTAACACAAACGGACACCAGCACAGCAAGCCAGTGGTATCCACCCTGCGGGATTTGTGTTTGGGATTTCTGACTCAGCATTCTTATAGATAAACAGACTAATAAATAATCTATAAAGGTTTAAACATGCAAGACACCTTAAGTTTTATGATTTACATGTCATAAAATAATAAGTATATTTTACTATAAATACCAACATATTTAGCAACAGGGGAAATTATCATTTTAAAATGCATTATTTTTCTACACTTTTATGTCAATGAGAGAATATTTTACACTTATAAATACATATAAAGCCTTAAATGGCCAAGCTCCATATGATATCAGAGATCTGATTGTTCCTTATGTTCCTAACAGAGCACTTCGCCTCTCAATCTGCAGGTTTACTAGTGGTTCCTGTAGAATTTCTAAAAAGTAGAATGGGAGGCAGATCTTTTAGTTATCAGGCTCCTCTCCTGTGAAACCAACTACCAGTTTTAGTCCTGTGAGGCAGACACCCTGTCTACTTTTAAAGCTAGGCTTAAAACTTTCCTTTTTGATAAAGCTTCTAGTTAGAGTGGCTCAGGTTATCCTGATCTATCTCTATAGTTATGCTGTTATAGGCTTAGACTGCTGGAGGACATAGGAACCCCTTTTTCATCATTCTGCTTCATTCTATCTCTATTCTCCCACTCTGCAGAATCTGTTAGTTCAATCTCTAACATTCTGCTCTCTCTGCTTTTTCTCATAGTAGCTTCAGCTGGTCTGTTCCTGTTTAGCACAGCCAAACAGGAACAGACCAGCTGTGTTGATCTGTGTTGACATCAACACCTTTGTTTATAGATGTGCGAGCTAGACCTGTTTTTCAGTGTAGTCCTGTTTTTCTGACTATGACTAACTGGATGAGCTCTCTTCATCTTCTAACATGGGAGCTTGTCTGCCTGGCTGTGTGTTTCCTGGACGGGGCCGCCTGTGGAGCTGGTTGACAGTTGCCTTTTGTATCTATGCTTTTTCTATGTCTGCTTCTGTCTCCTTGAACCCCAGTCGCCTCAGCAGATGGCCGCTCACACTGAGCCTGGTTCTGCTGGAGGTTTCTTCCTGTTAAAAGGAGTTTTTCCTCTCCACCGTCACTACAAGCATGCTTAGTGTGAGGGATTGCTGAAGAGTCAATGAGTCGATGTAATCAGCTGGTTTTCCTTAGAGACAGAAAACTTTGAATCAATTTGACTGATGATCTGGTTGAACTGTAAAGTGCCTTGAGATGACATGTGTTGTGAATTGGCACTATAGAAATAAAGTGAATTGAATTTAATTGAATAAACAATAAAAAAATGTTTATTTCTGTTTATTAGTATAATAACGAACTATTTCTGTTTTTGAAAAAAGTTATGCACAGTGTGTGTTAACGGAGTTTCCTCTAAAGGGGTTTTTAAAGGAGAATTCAGGTTTTTAACACTTTTAGCCCATTTTCTGTAGTGTCCAGGTTGAAATCGAATGATCGACACCAAGGAATTTTGACAATTGCTCCTATACTCTGCTTTTTGGCTCATTAGAATCCACCTGGCTGCTTTAGAATGGCTTCCATAGTGCATGTCGATGCAAGTTTTTAAACAGAGACATGAGGCGTTCTTTTTTTTTAAAATATACTACTCACCAGCTGTTCAATGACGTTCCAAAAAAAGTTTTGTAAAGAAAAACGCGTTCCTGTAGTATTTTTATTTCAGCATTTTGTAAAATCCCATTGAGTTCTGTTGGAATAGCTCAATATTCCCCTGCCACCGAAACGGAAATGGGGCCTGTTTACACAGTTGTAGTCTTTTCGCTTCACTCTGTGTACTCCGACGCCGCAGGTGCTAACGTGCCTCTGTTAAACACTTTTAAAAACTCTGAAAATGGAATACTTAAAGGTGGATTCTTGATTCTCGACGCCGGAGTACACAGAGTGAAGCAAAAAGACTACAACTGTGTAAACGGGCCCCATTTCGCTTTCTCTCCGGTGGCAGCGGAATATTGATCACATTCCAACAGAACTCAATGGGATTTACAAAATGCTAAATAAAAACACTACAGGAACGTTTTTCTTCACGAACTTGTTTTTGAACGCCATTGAACAGCGCTTCGACTCACCCTAGTGAAATAGTAGCATATTTTAAAAAAAGAAGAACGCTTAAGGTTGTTTTAAGGACATTAATCGACATGCACTATGGAAGCCATTCTGAAGCAGCCAGGGGTTGATTCTAAATGAGCCAAAAAGCAGAGACAGGACCAATTGTCAAAATTTTGGTGTCGCATCATTCATTTCATCCTGGACACTACAGAAAAATGGGCTAAAAGTGTTAAAACCTTCTCCTTTAACTTTGATCCCTCCACACACCAGATGTCATTTAGATGTTGGTATTTAGGCTAAATCTGGTCAGTTCATCATACTGGTTTAAGTCCAGAAATACCTCTTGAAAATTGGGCTGTGTTTGGTCGGTCTGATTTTGTCCCACTTCAGTCCAATAATAGAAGCTGAAAAGACGTTACAAACCCAGTTTTCAACATATTTCGAATTTCTGAAAATTACGGCTTTTCACCTTTTTTTTTAGCCAAAATAGGGACCTCCTTACATGTCGTCTTTTCAACCAGTTTTTGCTCGGTGGGATCATTTTCTGATGGGAGGAAACACACAGGGTACATTTCTCCTAAGTCTCATTATAAGTACATTTTTTACAAACCGATTATTCTGCTCAGTTAATGAGTTGGAATGTTTTTTGCTCAAAACTAGAGTGAAAAAATTTGTACACTAAAGAAATAAAATGTACCAATGAAGGGATTTGTTAAGGGATGTCCATTCTCTGTATGACCACAGCAGGATCTTGGTTTGCATCGCCTACAGTAAGTCAGACCTGTTCCCGGTGCATGTTGGTGTCCGCCAGGGCTGCCCTTTGTCAGCAATTCTGTTCATTACATTTCTGGATAGAATTTCTAGGTGCAGCCAGGGTGTCAGGTTTGGGAACCTCAGGAAATCATCTCTGCTGTTTGAAGACATGTAGGCGAATAACTGTCCCTCAGACAGGTTATATTTTTTAGACTAGAGTTGTGACAGGCAGCCCGGGCCACAGGCAGCTACGCTCTACCCCTTCTATTCATTTTAGCTAATCTGAATCGTTTAATTCCATTTGGAGAGCGAGATCATCTGTGGTAGCAGCACTAGACATCTTCCAGGCATGTGAGGAAAACTAGCAGCAGTTCAGCGGACAGAAACAATGAACGGTAGTCGGCACGTGGGGATGACGTCATACACACTACCCCTCCCTTTGTTTTTAAAAATATGAATATAAAAATATAACCGCGAGATGTCTGGGGGACAGTGATTAGCCTCCATGTTCTGAATGCTGGCGTACCATAAAAAGAATAAATTAAAGACAGTAGTTTGTGCTTCAACTTTCGTTGGCCATAGGAAGGCGTTACTTGGATATAACCTAGCGGAATATCTTCAGAACGGCTCCAAATGACACTAAACTCATATGGGTGAGTAGAACATGGCGTAAAATCAAGGGCCCAATGTAAAAAAATAACTATGTTCCCCTTTAACTTTTACTTAACCAAGAATCACTTGGAACGTTTCTGTAATTTACTACTACAGAGAAAGACAAATAAGCATTACAACAGGTCTTAAGTCCTTAAGTTTTTATGTTCTTTCTTTTCAGAGAAATCCTTATATCAGGCTGGTGAGAACTTTTGTCTCTGAATTTTTTTATTGAATTTGAACAAACTCAAAGTGACAGTCAATCTGACTGCAAAAAAATGAATTCTAAATAAAAACATTTTTTTCTGAAAATAAAAAGGTTTTTCTTGAATTGAGGATGGGAGACACTTGAAATTAAAAAGGACAATTTACATTTAAAACTAAGACAGAATGGGTGTGCTTTGGTGGCGCAGCGGTTAGCGCACACAACCCATGTATGGAGGCCTTAGTTCTCGACAGGCGATCCGAGTTGGAATCCGACCTGTGGTCCTTTCCATCATGTCTCTCCCCCTCTCTCATACCCCCTTTCCTGTCAGCCTACTGTCCATAAAAACAAGCCACTAGTGCTGTAAAAACTTTTAAAAAAACTGAAGACAATATTCCAAGTGCATATTAACTTATTTTAAGAGTAAAATACTCATTCCATTGGGAGATCATCTTATTTCCCTACTTAATTTAAGATATTTTTACTTATTTTTAGATCACTTTTGCTGTGAAATTTGAGCAAAATAGTGTAACAATAATGTTATGGATGTAATGGATGATGTTGTATGAGTACCTTCTGTCCAGGTTTGTAGCTTTGACAGCCGCAAACACCCGTGTCTTCAGGGTCAGTCCTGCCCCAGGAATGGACAGCTGCTGAATGTATGATGAGTCCTATTAAGAAGGAAAATCACTATCAACCATGTTTGCAACATTATTTTCCCCCCATTGCATGTTTCACTCTCATTTGTTTCAATATATGTAAGGAAAATCCTCCATTATTCAGATTCAAGTTCAATCAGATGAGAGAGGATTGGGTAATGGGAACAACAGGATAATCTGTAATTGTGTATAACTTTACAGAATTACATGATTTCAAGTAAAATGTCACCTTTTCCCAAATACATACTGTAATTTATGACACGTGTTTTGTTATATTCATGAATGTACACCGCTAAGAAAAGTCTGAATGAAAAAGTGAAAATGTTCAACTCAACTACGCAGCAACAACAAAACATTTGTTTTTATTTTTGTGGTCTTACATTGTAAAGCAGCAGATTTAGCGTGCTGATAAAAGTTCCATTGCTTTCTTTCACTGAGATAGCAGCAGCTGACCTTTAAAAAAAGAACACAAAACGCTTTACTATTCACCAAGAACATACCTCATTAATATACATATAAATAATAAAAAAAGAATAACACCCCTTCCAGTTAAAAGTTTTATCCCAGTTTGATGGCTGTGAAAAGTGTTTAGACTCGCCACAAATAAACATGGCCAATTTAACTCTATAATGCAAAGAGCATCCACTCTCTGGACCTGTTGCCTATTTTAAAAAATGTCCCTATCTTTGATATTTAGACTAAAGGACATTTTAAAGGTTACTTCTTAACATAATGAAGCTTATTTCTTATCCGGATTTTTACAATTACGTGTTATTCAATATTTTCCAGGGTAGCAGAGCAGGTGTAGCTCCAAGACACAGACTAACTTGGAACTTGGGTTAATATTGTCTTTGAAAAAAGGATAGATAAAATTAGATTAGATTTCATTAGACTTACGAGGCTAGCTGTGTGTTGTTGACCAGGTATTCCAGGGGATAATTGCAACTGTACTTGTAGAGCAACCCTGGCAGATAGCTGATAATGGTTGGGGGGTCAGGGGTGTCAATATAACCTGATATGTTTCCAATCTGCACCAGAGACAGATTTCCATAAGCATTAGGTCCCTGAGCTGTGGACACCTGCAGAGAACAAACAGTGGAAGTACAGTCACTACTTCACAAACCAACAGTAAGTTTCATTAGGGACAAACGCATCTGTACCAAATGCATTAATTATACTTTTCTTAAAACCTTGTTCTCTTCTTTGAGTTCAAAAACCATTCGTTCTGCAAATATGTGCAAACCACAGCTAAACACATGCCGTAATCATCCTCTAAAATGCTTCCTGCTAGTAGTACCTCAGCTACATGACCTGTGAAGCTGACACCTCATCCACCTTAAAAAACTTTGTAAATAGACTGAATGGTTATGTTCTTCTATATTAATGCAGATTTGTGCAGGGTTCGGGTTAATACAGTGGAATACAGCAGGATAATTAAATTAAATTTAGTTTCTATAGCGCATATTCACAACATGTCATCTCAAGGCACTTTGCAGTTCACCAGATCATCCAGTCAGATTGATTTAAAGTTTTCTATCTAAGGAAAACCAGCTGATTGCATCGACTCATTGACTCTTCAGCAATCCCTCACACTAAACATGCTTGTAGCGACAGTGGAGAGGAAAAACTCCCTTTTAACAGGAAGAAACCTCGAGCAGAACCAGGCTCAGTGTCTGATAATGCCAATATAATATAAGAACACCCCTGGTATAATGTGATCTAGCCTCGGTGGCTCTTGGATGTTACAGCTACAGATCACATACAGTGAGTGAAAATGGGTCTGATACCGTTACCTCCAGACACTCATTCAGGTCAGTGGTCCACTCTCTGTGTTCATAGAGATCCAGTCAGTCCATTCATTCTATTTTCCACTTTTAATGAGAGATCCTGGACTTGTTCTTTTAACGGACCATTGTTACTTATGTTTTAATAAGCCTTCGAGTTCTATAAGATGGCCGCCAGCACAGGATGTGATGTCTAGTCGCAAGCCTTATTATAAGTCATGATATCTTAAAAAGTAAAGCAGCACAAATGACAGTTTTAGTTTTGGTCTGCCGCGGTTTCCGTAGACTCGTGAACGCGCTTTCAGGAAATCCTATACACTACTGTTTATGCTCTAAAAACATTCTAAATGACTTCGTTTCGAGTAAATTATGGACGCTACCCACTCAAGACACTTGGAATACATTGGACGAGCAGTATGGAGGAATATTGACACGTTTTTTGTGGACTTTTATGGACCTTTCTGCCTCGGGCACCATAGACCTCCATTATTTGAATGTCAGCAGACAGCAAGAAGCCTCCCAGATCTCCAGATGCATTTGAGATATCAAAAAAGTACTCCAGAGTGTTGTTCAGCATGGGGGTGAGTAGAAAATGAAGGCTAATCATGTTTTGGGTGTACTATTCCTTTAATGGCGGGATGGTGACCTCTGGATGGCCTAGAAAATAATCTTCATTATCTCTTAAAAAAAGTATCACAGATCTGCATTATTGTAGTGCTAACCATTCAGTCTATTTGCAGAGTTTGTCATGTGGGTGAGGTGTCTAAGGAGTGTCTAAGCAGTTTCTAAGGACGGCGCAGGATGGCAGTGTGCTAAAGCATCCGTTTATAAAGCAGTACTTTGATGGCTGAGCCCAATAGATATCTTTGACAATCAAAGAGGAACATTTTATTCCCTTTGGTTTCACATGCTTGTACCTCTGCTGAAATAAAACCGTGGTTTCTCTCTCGCTTTACAACTTTTAAAATAATGGTTAGAATAAATTGACTATACCACTGCCACTGCTGCAGTAAGGGGGTTTGAAATGATCCAATTTGGTGGCTTTAGGAGTTTTGTAATGTATTCTAGGGTTAAACCTTTTATAATTAATTCCGCTCTTGCTTAATAAAGAAACATATGTAGGTTTTTCAGTTATTTGCCAGCCTTGGACATCAGGTCCTTTTCAAAAGGCAGGAGAAAAGTTCAGGTGAGGGAACAACTAAAGTGAGTTTAACGTTATTATATGTCATATAACTTTGGATTATAGTCATTTGCTCTGGTTTACAGTAGCAGCCATTCAACATGGCCCTGCCCAGTCAAACGCCAGCCAAAGGGCAGCCCACTTCCCTGCAACTTCCAGCGGAATACCCTCCATGAGCCCAAAATATTTTTTTACTCTGACTCCAGCCATTCACTGAATTATAGGGTCTGACCAGGAGATAATGCTTCTCTTTAGATCTTAATGTCCACAAATCCTGACAAAAGAATATTTTAGTACAAAGATTGATGTTTGAAAAGGAATTGTAGGGGACCAGCCAGGGACCAGCCAAGGACCAACCCAGGGTCCATCAAGGAAAGTGGGGAAATGGCTACTACTGTATGTATGAATGCAGCACAAACAGAAAGAGACAGCAGAGATAGAGGAACAGGCCAGAATGAAGAGACAAGCTTGATTTGAGAAAGCTTGATTAAAAAAAACATTTGGTTGCTCACAAAACACAGTGCACTTTGAATTATTTAAAGGTTCCATATTCTGTAAAATTCACTTTATATAAAATATGTAACAATGATCTGTGTCCTGAAGCCTGCATAAAAGATTCACAAGTGGAAAAAAAAAACTTTTCTCCTCTCTCACTGCCTTTCTCCATCTCTTAGTTAATGTTTGTTAAAAAAACAAACAACTGTGTTTGAAAACCATGCCCCTTATGATGTAATAAGGGGAAATAAACTGTCCAGAGCGGCCTGTAACAGCCCATCAGTCCATTTGAAGTAAATTAACAGGACGTCATACTAAAACTCTGTGTCAGTAGTCATGGCACAGAGATCCTCCCTAACATGCTCAGATTTACATGTTGCTCTAATTACCCTTTTGGTGTAAAACAAGTAAAGAACAAAGCTGAGAACAAAGGTGAGGGTGACCATGAGAAGGAGAACAGCACATTCATTATGATAAATATTTTCATGGGCTAAGCCCCTGATGATGAAAATAAGTTTTAGGGAAAATGTGTTTTAATTCAAATAGTAATTAATTAATCTGCTTTCTAGCTTAAATTTAGATTCAAACGTTTTTAATCTATTCACTATATTTAAGGTGTTTTATTATTTACAGCATAAACCACTTTTAATCAAAAGAAATTTACTCACAGCATAAAAGATAATATGATAACCATGTTTTCTTTTTATCACTGCTGCACTTTAAGAAATGGAAATGTCTTGAGAACCGTCATGAACAAAATTTCGTTGGGTGTAAAAAATGACAATAAAGTTTATCTAAGTCTAAGAAAAGATGTTGTTAATGTATTTATTTCTTACCACGAGGGCATTTCCACAGGACTCCAGTGTTGCCAGGCTGATACTAAAGATCACAACAGTGGGAAATGTATTGTTATTAATAAATCCTCGACAGTGTGCATCCCCATGGCGTCCATTTAGAGCCAAGTCTGAGTCCGTGTAGCCGGAGAAAAGAACTGGGCAAAAGTTGACCTTAAGTGTGATGGTCTGAACACCACAGTACACACTGATATCCCTCTCGGCTGAAAGAAAGGCACATATAGACAGACACAAAGCTTCTACCAACATGTCGCAAAAACCCAGATGCTTTGTATTATTCAAACATTCAGCTAGCCTTCTCTGTTTTCTTTTCATGTTATACCTTTATAGAAATTATGATCAGTATTTGAAAAATATAATGCCATCAGCATTCAGTAATTATTTAAGGTGGAAATCCTTTCTTTTTCATTCCGGTTTCTCACCAGGGAAGCGACTGTGCAAGTGGGCATCACAGTTGTATCCGTTGAACTGAGTCCTCGCTAAAACGACCTGACTGCAAATTAAAAAAGAATAAAATATATGTTCCATTTCAGCACCTGGAAAACAAGAATAAAAGGTAAATGAACTCATAACCAAGGGGGATAGATAGCACATAAGAAACGGCAACTTGTCTGAATATATTAAGAAAAATAACAAAAGTGCTTCTGTGAGTGAAAGAAACACATTATTTTTGGTACATAAGAGGCATTGATGCTGATAACTAGGCTTATCTTTTTAACTTTAATTTTTACCCTTTCAATTAGCTTTTTACCTTTTTGCTCGACTTATTTTTCAACTAAGTTTCCAGTAGGTAATACATCGTTCAAGGGCTCATCTAATTGGTCAAATGCCTAAAAAAGATGTAGCAGGATCTTTGATGACTGACTGGATATAGATATTGGGCTTCTAGACCTCACTGATGGGGGACTTCATTTGTAAGGAGTATGCAAGTGATCAAAAACAGTAACTGACAAAAGGTTTAAGTCAGTTTTTATTTTTATTTAACTTGTGTTAAAAAAAAAAGGTTTAGCAACATGGTGATAAACCCTGATTGCTAACAATCGAATGTCATGTTAAGTAACCTTATTCACAACTTCATTTACATAATCCCTTTATCAAATATCAGCCTAATTATCATCATCATCATTTTATAGTTTTTTAGGTGCAGCTTTTCTTAGAAAGGTTATATCTCCATATTCCCCCAATATTTAGGTAGAGCTGTGGGAGATGACACTGGAGCAAAGACTTTTTGTTTTGGTAACGCTTTCTTTTACGGTACATCCATAACCATGTAACAACATAGTAATAACATAGCAAGTCAAACTATATTACTAGGTAGCAAGAAAAACTTTATTTGATAATTACCCCGAAATTAATGTATATAATTTGAAAGTAATTGACTGTGACTAACTGGATGTGCTCTCTTCATCCTCTGTAATGGGAAATGGCTCGGAGCTTGTCTGCCTGGCTGTGTGTCTCTGCTTCTGGGCTCTCCTTGAACTCCCAGTGGGCCTCAGCAGATGGCCGCTCACACTGAGTCTGGTTCTGCTGGAGGTTTCTTCCTGTTCAAAAGGAGTTTTTCCTCTCCACTGTCGCTACAAGCATACTTAGTGTGAGGGATCAAGTCAATGAGTCGATTCAATCAACTGGTTTTCCTTAGAAAACTGGATGAATTTAAATGAATCAATCTGGTTGAATTGTAAAGATTTGTTGTAAATTGGCGCCATATAAATAAACTGAGTTGATTAAATTGATTACTTGTATGTAATTATTACAATTGTATGTTACTATGCAACAATGGAAACTTTTGGTGGTACCATTAGATTACCACATAAAGGCTTCCATTATTGACCTCCACCTGCCAACAGCTTACAAAATAAATTGCAACTTATGATCAGGTAATTTAAGCATTATAAAGCTAAATTCAATTTACATATAAATAAGAGTTTAGGTAAGAATATTGACTTGTCGGCTTCTAGGTTTGGTTTTCTGTTTGTTGCTAAGTGATAAACTGCATTTTACTAGATAATTGCACGTTTGTTTATTGCTGTCAGTGAAATAAATGAGTTACCTGGTAATATCTGTTTGAAATCTAAGAAGTCTGAAATTACCATGTCTGCCTACAATTGGAAGCACAGCACCATTAAAAAGTTCTCCATGAACTCCATTAACTTGCTATGTTATTACCGTGTCATTACATGATTATTGATGTACGGTAAAAGGAAGCGTTTTTTTTTTTCTTCGCCTAACTGCTGCAATAGTTGAGCTCTTACCGTGGTTCCTTGAAGCCAGCAAGTCAGTGCTCCTCCATAAGCCTGGGACAGACGAGGAGATGGTTTGCACAGCATCCCTACCTGACAACTGGAAACAGGACCCTGCAACACAGGTGAAAAAGGGGCTCTACACATAAGAGCCTCATTATTTGAGGATGTTAACAAAAAACGACTGTCCACACCGAACATGGGAAAATCCATCAAATCTGAATGTGTTATACAAATCCTTTCACCTGCACAGAAATATGAGCAGGTTTTGAAGTTTCCCACTCATATCCTTTTGGCCCAATGTAGCTCTGTCATTGCTGACAAATGTTCAGTCGCTGCATGAGGTCTGGTGGCAGTGGTGGTAGCAGGGTGTGGGGGGGTTTATCTTTTCATCACCCCAGTGGTCTTGGCTCGGCAATTGAGAAGGTTCTTTCTGCTGGGACCAGTTGTGGAGCACAGAGCCAAGCACATAGAGGTTCCAACCTGTCATGCTTTGTGCTCAGCGGTTTTCAGTCAGCACAGCAGCAGCCAAACTGCTAGGTGGAGCTGTTAACTGCTGCACAATTGCAGAACACGACCCCTTGACTTTGATTCCGACTCCTCGAGTTCCCTCACATAAGAAGGGCTTTTAAGAAGAGTTCAGGGGATTAACTGGTCTGTGCTGTCACATCTTCCATATGGAAACCAGATCTGATGCGGCAGAAAGAGGACACACAGGGTTCATGTGAATATGGAACATGAGATCCACCGACTGTGGCATGAAACTCTCATGTAAAGTTGACAGGAATATACCTGGGTTATCTTTTTTTTTAAATTACACATTAATATCCAAAGTTTGTTTAAACTCAGCCTTTTTCTGTATGTTTGTCATCTACAAGAGAATTTACTGAATCTGTAGGGTTAAAGTACAGATAATTATGCTCTTGAGGTTAAAGAAATAAAAAGTATCTCTCAGATTTGCTTTTAAAGACTCAGTTTTTATTGTTCATTCCATATTTAGCTTATATTTCAGTTGTTTGTTCTTTAACCATTTTAGGTTGATTCTAAATAAAACCCAACAAACACCAAAAGTCATTTAAATGTTGGTTATTAGGCTAAATCTGGTCGGTCCATCATAGTCTTGATTTATTCCAGAAATATTTGATGAAAATTGGGCTGTTTGGTTGGTCTGATTTTGTCCCCTTTAGTTCAATAATAGACATTAAAAACTGGGTTTTCAACGTCTCCTTTCAACAATCAAAATATTACGGCTTTTCACCTTCCACTTTTCAACCAACTACTACTTCTCTTTCTTTTTTATTTATTTAATCATAAACTTTTGCTCCTTTCTAGGATTTCCCTCACACATTCATGTAATAGGATACTATCATTATTGACTTTGCACACTGCATATGACAATAATCACCCCAAACAAAGACAACTTTACAAAAGCACCAAAACATGTGAAAAAATATGAAATAATTACCCCACCCCCACTACCAAATAAATAAAATAAAAATGTAACACTTTGACCATCAGAGATACACAGACTCATTTTATTTGCTTTATTTTGTGAGGGACAATCTCTTCTAGATCTATTAAGACTGCCCTGTTTAACCCACAGGCCTGCCATGAATAAATCTGTAAGGGAAATATCTCTACATATTTATCTATTCTTCGTGTCATTAATAGCAATGGTACTTATTTAAAAAAAGCTAGAACTTCTTGATATATAATTCTGAGTTTACCTCTGGTGTGATGTTAATCTTGGGCCACATGCTATTTAAACTCTTAGATCTCACTACCTAAGGCCTGTAGTTATTCCCTTACAAATTCTGGAGATTTATTCGTTCCAGGAGGGTATCCCCATTCTTCAGATAGTCCCCTCTTTCCTGTGTAACTTGTTGCCTCTAGCGCTGTTTTACATTATTCCAATTGTAGCTGGGAGGGGCATTTCAAAATTGACTTTTTTCTCCTTAAGAACCTTTTTTGTACACATATACTATTTTGTTGTCCACCGTTTTTATGATGTGTTAACATTTTCTATTTTACTTATTGAATTAAAACTGCAGAGTTATTTTTCTGTCAAGCCTGCTTCAGTATTTCTCAATATCATAACTCGGAAATCTAACCAAAAGAGTAGAGTGGCTCTAGGCACTCTTTTGTTAGCCACTCAGTGTTCCACAACAAACATGGCGGTGCAAATAAAATTCAAAAGTAGTGTTGATAAAATTTCAGGTCAGTTTATTTAATTCACAACACGTCATCTCAAGGAACTTTATACAGAGAATTCGACCAGATCATACTAGTGGAATTGATTCAAATTTTTCCAACTAAGGAAAACCAGTTGATTGCATTGACTCATGACTCAAAGGCAATCCCTCACACTAAGCATGCTTGTAGCGACAGTTGAGAGGAAAAACTCCCTTTTAACAGGAAGAAACCTCCAGCAGAACCAGGCTCAGTGTGGCGTGCATCTGCTGCTGAGGCCCACTGGGGTTCAAGGAGACAGAAGCAGAGATAGAAAAAGAAGCATAGATACAAAAGGCAACTGTCAACCAGCTCCACAGGCGGCCCATCCCAGGAAACACACACAGCCCAGGCAGACTTCCAGCTCCGGAGCCAGTTCCCATGTCAGAGGGATGAAGAGAAAGCACATCCAGTTAGTCACAGTCAGAGAAACAGGACTACACTGAAAAACAGGTCAGATCTTGAACATCTATAAACAAAAGTGTTGATGGCAGCAGCACAGGCTGATGATATTTCTCTCCAGAGATGGAGTCACAGTCAAAAAGGAACAGACCAGATGAAGCTACTATGAGAAAAATAAACAGAGAGAAAGCAGAGGCGTTAGAGATTGAACTAACAGATTCTGTAGAATGGCAGATAGATAGAATGAAACAAAATAATGAAATGTGAATAATGAAAGGGGTCCCTATGTCCTCCAGCAGTCTACGCCTATAGCAGCATAACAATAGAGATAGCTCAGGGAAACCTGAGCCACTCTAACTATAACGTTATCAAAAGGAAAGTTTTAAGCCTTGCCTTAAAAGTAGACAGGATGTCTGCCTCACGGACTAAAACTGGTAGTTCAATTCAATTCAGTTTATTTATATAGCGCCAATTCACAACACATCTCAAGGCACTTTCCAGTTCACCAGTTCATCCAGTCAGATTAATTCAAAGTTTTCTATCTAAGGAAAACCAGTTGATTGCATTGACTCATTGACTTACATGCAATCCCTCATAGTTGGTTCCAGTTTTAGAGAGGAGCCTGATAACTAAAAGATCTGCAATCTTATTATTTGACCCATTACAGCTAAAATGTTTTTGCAGCATAGTTTTGTTGTTATTTTGGCAGGTTGAATTTGATGAGGCAAGGCATTTTTTGATAAGTCACTGCACCCTCCTGCCCCAGCATATAGCCAGCCTTGATCAAGAACATGTGTTGGAAAGTGCTTTTGCACAGTTAATGATATAACAGAAAAGGAAATTAGCTCAAAAGAAGAGGGTCTAAGCAGAACCACAGAAAACAGGTCTACAACAATCAAAACAAATATAATTTGTCAATCTTTAAATTAGTGTAGAATTAGTAATAAGTAGCCTAGCCTCTGTGAATCTGTCTAAGTGAACTATATTAGTTGTTCTAATGTAAATTAGAATTACCAAGAAGCATATATAGGTAATTCTACTTTAAATACATCATATTTATATTTGAGTGGACATTGTGTCTGAAAGTATGATTGTAGTTAAATCCCATTGCTAAATAATAAACATTTCAAATCTTTGTCAGATAACTGCAATCACCAAAATCTAGCAAACTGTGAAATTTCTCAAAATTATTTGTTACAAAATAATACACTGATTATAAAACATCCTTTGACAAACAATTTCCGAATTACCCCCATAAAACATCTTTAAAGACCTTTTCTAATATTCAACCAAGTGCATGTTTTAACCATAAGCATTGATATAGTGTACCTTTGAACCCTTGGAACCCTAAAGCTCTCCAGTAGTAAAACCAAAGAATAAAAGTACATTTTAAGCTGAGTTTTAAAGATAGGCATTGAAGGAGCCTCTCTTATGTGCAGAGGCAGAAAAGGCCCTTCCCCGTCTGAGATTCCTTTAAACCTTAGAAATTGAGTAGGGATGAAACAGTTCAGAGAGAAATGGTGGAGCATTGGTTGTTAAAACACTTAAAAACAAAAATGAGAATGTGAAAATGCACTTGGAGCCGGAGGAGTGAGCTTAAATATACTTGGTACCACGACTCTTAATGATTGCTTTTCGCCGCACATCGAGCACAACAGAATTTTCCTGCTGCATTTTGCATTTATAAAAGTAAATAAAAAAAATATCTAGCCTTTGCTATATTGCCATGAGTCTTTGCCTTCATTTAGCTAGAACTGGGTCTGAAGTCCATCCATTGCTCCATCATGAAGCACTGAATCTTCTTTTAATATGCAAACATGCTGCCACCCAGTGACAAGAAAGAGTATTACATTACTCTGCCCATCTGTGTTAAAGCTGACAAAGATTAATTCATTTTAAATTGTCTAAAGGCTAACATTGGGCAATTTCTCACAGCAAATCTTACATTTTTGCACAGAATAATCAGTACTTAATCAGTGGTTGAAAATCGCTGATTTAATTATTACGTTTGTGAGAAAAGACACAAAAAAAAATGACTCCAACATAAGATATCGTAAGTCCTGCCCAAATAATATTCATCATGCTGATGCTGAGAAAGCCACAGTCAGGAAAAGGTTTGCAGCTGTCAGAGACTTCACTGCAAAAATGTTCTGAAAATGAGTAAACATTTCTTAAAATAAGTGTATTTATCCTTAATTTCAGTAGACACATAAGATGATCGGCCAATGGAATTAGCATCTTTACTCATATAACAAGATAATGAGATAATATGCATTTGGAAGAAAGAGACTGCAGTTGTTGTTTTTTTTATGTTGTTTCATTAGCAAAGTGTCTCACTTACTTGCTTAATTCAAGAAACAAATGCACTAATTTTTAGAAAAAATGATTAACCTAGGTTTAGTTTTTTGCTGCGTTAAAGGGATAGTCCAGGACATAAAGTTGTGTGAAATGTTCACCATCAATATCTGACACGTAACAGTGTCTCTGCTGTCACCAAACCTCCTGCTGTGGGAAACAGCTGCTAACATATTGGAGAAAACGTATTTACAGTAATGTACCTTTCTTAGATTATTTAAAAAAAAATAAAATCCTGCTGCTATGTCAGCAGTGGCGGTTCTAGGAAATTTTAACAGAGGTGGCCGAGGGGTGGCAAATGGAGTTCCAGAGGTGGCCAAGTTAGCATGGCTCCTGACCAGTGGTGGTTCCAGAAAATGTTCCTGGGGTGGTCAGGCAGGGGCCATGTGAACTGAAAACTGATAGGCACCTAAACTCAATCTATACTGATCAAAATCATCCCGCCAGAAAATAAATGAGCACAACATCTATATTTACCAGATAAATCCCTGAAGACCACATTTATTTTTGAATGAATATATGCTTCTACCTAATATATACATTATTGAGTTGAGCAATGATCTTTTTCTTTAAAGAAGACGCCTAGGTGACTGGAGAGACAAACTCTTCCCTAGAAAACCGTAAAAACTACACTCACCGGCCACTTTATTAGGTACACCTGTCCAACTGCTTTCGTTAACACTTAATTTCTAAGCAGCCAATCACATGGCGGCAACTCAGTGCATTTAGGCATGTAGACATGGTCAAGACAATCTCCTGCAGTTCAAACCGAGCATCAGTATGGGAAGAAAGGTGATTTGAGTGACTTTGAAGCGTGGCATGATTGTTGGTGCCAGAAGGGGCTGGTCTGAGTATTTCAGAAACTGCTGATCTACTGGGATTTTCCGCGCACAACCATCTCTAGGGTTTACAGAGAATGGTCGAAAAAGAAAAAACATCCAGTGGCGGCAGTTCTGTGGGCGGAAATACATTGTTGATGCCAGAGGTCAGAGGAGAATGGCCAGACTGGTTGGAGCTGATAGAGGGGCAACAGTGACTCAAATAACCACCGTTACAACCAAGGTGGGCAGAAGAGCATCTCTGAGCGCACAGTACGTCGAACTTTGAGGCAGATGGGCTACAGCAGCAGAAGACCACACCGGGTGCCACTCCTTTCAGCTAAGAACAGGAAACTGAGGCTACAATTTGCACAAGCTCATCCCAGAAGTGGACAATAGAAGATTGGAAAAACGTTGCCTGGTCTGATGAGTCTCAATTTCTGCTGCGACATTTGGATGGTAGGGTCAGAATTTGGCGTCTACAACATGAAAGCATGGATCCATCCTGCCTTGTATCAGCGGTTCAGGCTGGTGGTGGTGGTGTCATGGTGTGGGGAATATTTTCTTGGCACTCTTTGGGCCCCTTGGTACCAACTGAGCATCGTTGCAAGCGCCACAGCCTACCTGAGTATTGTTGCTGACCATGTCCATCCCTTTATGACCACAATGTACCCAACTTCTGATGGCTACTTTCAGCGGGATAATGCGCCATGTCATAAAGCTGGAATCATCTCAGACTGGTTTCTTGAACATGACAATGAGTTCACTGTACTCAAATGGCCTCCACAGTCACCAGATCTCAATCAATAGAGCATCTTTGGGATGTGGTGGAGCGGGAGATTCGCATCATGGATGTGCAGCCGACAAATCTGCTGCAACTGTGTGATGCCATCATGTCAATATGGACCAAACTCCCTGAGGAATGCTTCCAGCACCTTGTTGAATCTATGCCACCAAAAATTGAGGCAGTTCTGAAGGCAAAAGGGGGTCCAACCCGTTACTAGCATGGGGTACCTAATAAAGTGGCGGTGAGTGTAATTCATAAAAGAGCAAACATTCTGCATTAGTCCTCTTTATTTGACTTAGACTTAGAGAGATTTATTTTGTCATTTTGTATACACAAGTGTAAACAAAACAAAAAAAATAGCTAAGAACAGTTCTATAGACAATTTAATTTTTCTAAAGGGCTTGAAAACAGTAAAAAATATCTAAAAACAGTAATATAAACATATGACTGTATATTTACAGTTCTAACATTTCTTTTTTTTTATAAATATAATACAATACAATAAAATAACCCATGGCAGTGGGGAAGAAACTATTATGGAACATGCTGGACCTGGGGAAGAGATGCCCCAATGAGAGGGGTGTATTGAATCCCAGCTGTTCCCTTTTTCCCATCAGATGCTGTGGGATGATGGTGTTGAAGCTGAACTGAAGTCCAGGAACAGCATCTGCACCTGGGTGTTCTTCTCCTCCAGGTGTGCCAGGCTCAGGTGGAGAGCAGCAGAGATGGCGTCCTCAGTGGAGCGGTTCCTCATCATGATTGGAGTCAATGCAACAGGCCGGTAATCATTTAGTGAGGTGACCTGAGGCTTCTTTGGGACTGGAATAATGGTGGCAGACTTGAAGCATGTTGGCACTATGGATTGGTCCAGCAAGGTGTTAAAGATGTCTGTGAGGACACCAGCCAGCTGATCTGCACACTCCTTATACACCCTTCCAGGTATGTTATCAGGCCCTGGGGCCTTCCTTGGATTGACTCTCCTCGGGGTTTTCCTCACTTCAGCTACGTCCAGGTTTAGTGTCTCCGCCCCCTGGTGTGGAACAGCTTTCACTGCTGGAGGCTGTTTAGTGCCTCAATCGTTCCAAAGAAGTTGTTCAGTTCATTCAGGAAGTCAGTGTTTGCTGCATCTCCCGGGGGTTTCGGGACCTCTCCATATATCCATATATCCAGGGTGGTTGGTTGGCCGGGTGGTGATGTTCTTTTTGATGCTGACGTCCTGTTGATGGAGGCTGACACACTCATGGCATACTCATCAATATTTCATAAGTTGTCATATGTTGCTGTCAGAGCAGTGTCTCCATGGCACCCTCAGACAGCACTCGGAACTCTTTAACTGTCGATTTAGCCCCAATCAGCTGCGGCTTATATGTAGAGATAAGCATGACTGATTCTGTTTCTCAATTTACAAGAACGCGAGTCCGTACTCGCGCTGTCGTCAACTCTGGTCTTGGCAAGAACACAGGAAAGTCTGGACTTGGTGAGAATGGGAGCACGCAGTATAAATCAGGGTCAATTGGAACTGGCCCTAATACAGGTTTTATTATTTTTTTATTTGTAGAAATAAAGTATTTTTTACAAGATATTAAACTTTTGCATCTTTTTCTCCTATTATTTACCCTTTTTACAGTGGATTATATGTATATATTCTGTAACCTTTTGCTTCTATAAAAATTAGAGTTAGTGTTTGCATTTAACAAATTGAATATATATATAACTAAAGCTGTAATTGTACCTAAATAATTTTTTTAAATGAATGGATTTTAAATATTTTTTTCAAATTAAAACATATTCTCTTGTTTTCATTGTAAATTTATTAATTTGATGTATAGAAACACAAACACAGTTCTTGCATTGTTGCATTGACTCTCTGTTGATTTTTGAATACATTTTAATGTTTTTATGTACTTATTTTAGGGAACCCACTGCCAAAATCTAGATACATGTTAAACCCTTATAATTAGGTTTTCTAACCTGTTTTGCATGTTCTGTCTGCTCCAGCACGCTTGGATCAGGCTGGTTAATCACTTGTTTTTTTAAGTCACATGCATGAAGGCAGGAGAAAATCCCCAAAAAGGAGTACAGTGGTACTGGAGACCAGAACTGAAGACCTCCCTTCTTCTCTCCTTGACTCAAACACATTCTGATACATTCAACATACACCTACGGACATATTCATGTAAACAGGGTTTTGCTTAATGAGCAATTTAACTCTTTTTTTATTCTTGTGAAGCCCTTTGAAATTTCAAATTTTTATTTATTGTATTAATAGAATAGAATCAAGAGAGCAGCAGCACTAGAAACTGCATGTCTTCTTGTGCCTCTCATGTAGCTCCTCCCACATACAGCAGATTTACTTTTCACTTGGTAAGGAGATACTGAGAAAGGTAAGTTCTTTTTTACTCAATTTATACTTGCATTATTTTAAGTTTAATTGTTTTCTGTTCTATGATAATTCATGCCAGTAAAGTTTTAAAAGATTGACTTATATAAGTTGCTATGAGTGGAGAACATTTGCAAAAAAGAAGTAGTTTCATTCCACAACCCACAAAATATACTGTATCATCATACAACATAGAGAAGGAGAAATCGGTGAAGTTTCTGTGTTGTTCTCAACCAAATTATAAGAACTACGTTAATATGAAAGTAATTACTTATTTCAACAGTGGGATATATCTGTCAACAGCTGTCAAAGCTGTAAGTTGTGGTGGTAATTTTCTTTCTAAACTGTTAAGTTTACTATTTACAACATTTTAACTGACCTGGCCTCATATATACGTTATTAAACAAAGGCAGTTACTAAAAGTCTCAACATGCCCTCTAATCCTCTAACACGGACCGCACAATGCTAAACCTCTTTGGGATTAAATGTGAAAAAGCGTAGCTGACGTTCAGCATACAGCTGCAATTCTAGATATTCTTTTCTACTTTCTTTTCTTTTAAGTCTGACCAGTTTAGGAATGAACTTTGCCAGGGAGTGGTGACTCCAAGTTGTTTTTAGATCCTGCTGTTAGTGTGATGAACAAACCTAAAAATCTAGAAGACAAATGTTCCACTTTTTTCTTGCAAGAAACAAGGAAATAATTTTGCAGCATTTCACAGCTAGGCTTCCACTCAGGAACAACTGGAAATACAACATTCCTTTTTCTGCCGTGCTGCTATGCAACACCAAAGCAGTGCTGCAGCTAAGGGGCATCAGCTCCAACGTTTGAAAAAATCTGTTCCTGTTTTTGGTAAAGGGAATTGTAAGAACTCATATAATGGTTGCACACAATACAAACAAGGATAAATCACATTGTGCATAACATCCAAACAGCTTTTCTACTAAGAGCCTGATCTTGAATTCAATTCAGTTTATTTCTATAGCGCCAATTCACAGCATGTCATCTCAAGGCACTTTACAGTTCACCAGATCATCCAATCAGATTAATTCAAGTTTTTTATACAAGGAAAACCAGTTCATTGCATCGACCCATTGACTCTTCAGTAATCCCTCACACTAAGCATGCTTGTAGCGATAGTGGAGGAGGAAAAACTCCCTTTTAACAGGAAGAAACCTCCAGCAGAACCAGGCTCCGTGTGAGCGGCCATCTGCTGAGGCCATCTTCAAAGATTCCTCAATAGGGGAGCTAAATCGCAATAGCAATGATATGTTCGCCCTGTGCAGTAAGTGGGCACGTTGTAAGTGATCAACAATGACTGCCAAATGTTAAGACATGAAAAACTATTTGGTTGTAACATTATGTGTTCTACAGTTAGTTTAAGAAATGCTTAAAAAAAGATGAGGTTCTTGGAATCAGTTTGAATTAGTAATAATCATTATTAAATGCTGGTGAAGATTCTCAGTCATCCAGGTCATAGTCATTCCAAAAAAAAAGATAATTTGTTTCCAAATTTGAAGACGTTTCTCTTCCCATCAAGGAAGCTTTTTTTAATTCAACATGTCAGGAACCGCGTTGAGTTTGAGGCTTTGTTGTTAGTTGGCTAGTGCATCCTAAGGACAAAACCCCCATGACCTAATCTGAGCGGAGTGGTGTATGAAGTTAAATGCAGTGAGGAATGCTCTGATCTTTATATTGGAGAAACCAAATAACCTCTTAAAGGAATAGTACACCCAAAACATGATTAGCCTTCATTTTCTACTCACCCCCATGCTGAACAAAACTCTGGAGTACTTTTTGATATCTCAAATGCATCTGGAGATCTGGGAGGCTTCTTGCTGTCTGCTGACATTCAAATAATGGAGGTCTATGGCCGAGGCAGAAAGGTCCATAAAAGTCCACAAAAAGCGTGTCAATATTCCTCCATACTGCTTCGGTCAATGTAATCCAAGTGTCCTGAGTGGGTAAAGCATCCAGAATTTACTCGAAGCGAAGTCATTTAGAACATTTTAGAGCATAAACAGTGGTGTATAGGATTTCCTAATAAGCGCCCCCATGCGCTCTGAGTACGGCCTACGGAAGCCGGCAGACCAAACCAGCGCATTCAGCTTCGGCAAAAGAACTCATGCTCTTCCTCAACACTGAAGTCCTCAGACATTTTTTCTTTCGTTGTTTCTTTCTTTGCACAGGTAAACAGCACATTTCTTCTTCTACGCTTGCATTGCTCGGCAGAGCAGGCGCTGAATGCGCACTTTCTTCGGTTTGGTCTGCGGCTTCCGTAGAGAATCGTGCGCGCATGTAAGGCGCTATTAGGAAATCCTATACACTAGTGTTTGTGCTCTAAAACGTTCTAAAATGACTTTGTTTCTGAAAGTAAATTCTGGATGCTACCCACTCAGGACACTTGGATTACATTGGACTCCAGCGGTATGGAGGAATATTGACGCACGTTTTTGTGGACTGTTATGGGACCTTTCTGCCTCGTTCGCCATAGACCTCCATTATTTGAATGTCGGCAGACGGCAAAAGCCTCCCAGATCTCCAGATGCATTTGAGATATCAAAAAGTACTCAGAGATTTTGTTCAGCATGGGGGTAATTAAAAATGAAGTGCTATCATGTTTTGGGTGTACTATTCCTTTAACAGACACATGTCCCAGCACATAGTAGCGCCCTCCTCCGGACAAGACTCTGCAGTACATCTACACCTAATTGACAAAGGACATTCTTTTGAGGAACAGAATATTCATATTTAAGATAAAGAAAATAGGTAATTTGAAAGGGCTTTGAAGGAATAAAGGAATAAAAAACAACCTTAAACGGAGGGGGAGACTCAGGCTTTCAAAAACCTACAATGCAGCAAATGAGTTGATTCCTTTCCCATATCATCGCATCCTCAACCTCTGTACAGCAGTGTGGAGGACCTCACCTTTTCAGCCAGGCCAACAATTCCCTCTTACGACCCCCCTTTCAGAGACATAGACAGGTATGGGGCATTGCAGGCTAACAAAAGAAGCCAAACGACCCCCATTCCAAAGAGGTGGACCCGTTCATCTGTTTCTGTTTGCATGTTTTCTAAACCAAAACAAGGCTTTGTTGGGCTGCTGTTTAAAACCTGGAACTCAACGCTATTTCTGACATTTTGAATGAGAAAGCTTCCTGGATGGAAGAGAAGTGTCTTCAAACTTGGAAACAAAGTCCAGTGGATTGTTTTCGGTTATTTTTTTTTAAATTATTATTTAAAAAAAAATGATGATGCCTGTAATCTAAACATCCCCTCATGCTACCAGCCCCCTGTAAAAATGATTCTTTACAAAAGCATTTTAAAGCAATTTTCTTTTTTAACTTCCCCTGCAACATCGGAACTCTTTACTTATTTTATCTTGGCAAAGCTATTGAACAATCAGATTTCATTTGGGACCTGGTTTCTGAGCTGAAAAAAGTACATGACATCCCCCCAAACACCAGACGTTGGTTTTTAGGCAAAATCTGGTCAGTCCGTCACAGTCTGGGTTTAACCTACAAATGGATGTTGAAAATTGGTGTTTGGTCGGCCTAATTTTCCCCCCACTTCAGTTCAATAATAGACGTTGAACAACCTTTTTTCAAGTCTTTTCAATGATCTAAAAATTACGGATTTTCACCTTTTACTGTTCAGCCAGTTATAGACGCCGCTTAGATGTAAACCACGTCATGTTTTCAACCAATTTTTTTTTGATGAGCTAGAAAAGGCAGGGCCTATTTATATCAGCCATTCACTGACCCACCAATATCAATTAAAGAATACATTGCAAAGTTCACAAAGTTAATTAAACAGCAACTTAGTGTATTTTAGATTGTATCTTTTTTTTAATCCTTCAGTATTTAAGCTTAGAAAAAATGACAGACAAACAGCAAGACTTTAATAGTAAAAATAACATTTATTCACACAATGAAAAGCACTGTTAAGCCCAAAGATGTCACACTGGAAAAATGATCTAGGAAACAGAGTAACATTTCTTAAATGAAATGATTTACCCTTAATTTGGTTAGGTAAATGAGATAGTTTGGAATATAGTTTTTTTACTCTTAAAATAAGATAATGAGATAATATGCACTTGAAACAAGACAATGGAATTATGTTTCCTATTTTAGGTGTAAATTGTCTTGTTTCATTGGCAAAGTGTTTTTTTACCTCCTCAATTCAAGAACAAATGCACTTATTTTAATAAAAAAATTATTTATCTAGATTTAGATTTTTTTGCACGGTTAAAAACTTATTTTTTCCAGTGTACTATTTTTGTATCAAGACATTTGAAATGGTACTGTATTGCATTTGGCGCCACTGCAGGTGCTTTCTGCCTTTCTAACAGGATTAGAAACAAGTTGGGGACAGGGGAAGGCAGAGAGTGTGAGAGACACTGTTGCCAGCAACTTTGTCCCTAGATTTAGAGAGCTTTCAGACCCCTGTAGTGACTTTTTATTTTAGAAAAGAGAATGCCGACTTCTGTCTGTGTTGTTGGAGACTTCAGTGGCAACATGTGAAAGCATCGATCGGTCGGTTTACTGTTTTTAACGAGCGGCGCTGCTGCATGGCAGTTAGCGCTCTCACATAGCATCAGCCTGCAGCTAGCTGATTAAAGGAGCTGCTGTGGATCCTGCAGGATGTTTTAAATCGTTGTTGCACTAAAATAAATCTGCTTAAAGAGAGAGTAGTCTTTCCTCTGCGTTAAAATGCAGTCCTGTATCTGCCGTTTGAGGTTGTTTAAGATCAAAGTTCAATGACAAAGCGAGAGTGACTGACACCACATCCCTGCCACAGAGATTATTTGAGCACCCGACTCCCCTTCCTCTTCTCTTTGCCCTGCGGCCCCTCAGGTCTGATAGCCATGTTACGCCCTTCACATTTCCTCTGGGCTGTAACGTGTTGCTGCTGCAGTGTTTTTGAGCTCAGACAAGCAGTCTAAAGCAGTCAAAAGAGTGTAGTGAAATAACCAATTGCATAGTGTTGCTAAGGAACATTAATTAGTATTTGGTCAATCAGCATTGCAATAATGAATGGCTTTTGGGCTCCTGGAATGTTGGTCCCTTCTATAGTGATATAGGTGATGTAGCTAGTAGTCAGTCAGGCAGTGAGGTAGAGATTATGGCGAGAAGTCCTTTTTCAAACGTCAGGATCTGATCCAGCATGGGTAAGAACAGGTGGGACTGATTTACAGCACTTTTTTATAAAAGGCAAAGAAGAATGAACAGTCTGGAATTAATAGAATATCGTCTACTTTTTCTATGTGTTCTGTTGATTTGCATAGTTGCTCTTAAATAAACACATTCTTAGAAAATGAATAGTTTTTATATATTAGAAAAATATAAAGCTGATTAAGAGCTTCTCCATTACCATTACATTATTTTTTGACACCATATTGGATCATACCAAAACACAGCTTTTACCTTCCTTCACAAAGCCTCAGGAGGGTAAGATTTATGTACAAAAGAAAATATTTACATAAAATTATGCATTTTTATAAAGTAAGTTTTATAATGTTTTTGTTGTAAACATTCATATATATTTGCTGGTGTGATAATTCTAGACCACGTTTGATTGGGTTTTGATATACATCTATTTTGAATTTATAGAATTTATAGCCCCCCCTGGAGAACTCCACCAGCCGCCACTGCAATATTTGTACTAAATAAATATGTATATATATATATAGATATATATATATATATATATATATATATATATATATATATATATATATATATATATATATATGGTTATATATATATATATATATATATATATATGCTGGCCCAAACTCTACTTTATTAGGTACCCCATGCTAGTAACAGGTTGGACCCCCTTTTGCCTTCAGATCTGCCTCAATTCTTAGTGGCATAAATTCAACAAGGTGCTGGAAGCATTCCTCCAGGGAGTTTGGTCCATATTGACATGATGGCATCACACAGTTGCCGCGAGATTTCCAGGCTGCACATCCATGATGCTAATCTCCCATTCCACCACATCCCATTTGAGTACAGTGAACTCATTGTCATGTTCAAGAAACCTTGAACATGACAAGTCTGAGATGATTCCAGCTTATGACATGGCGACTATCCTGCTGAAAGTAGCCATCAGAAGTTGCACATTGTGGTCATAAAGGAATGGACATGGTCAGCAACAATACTCAGGTAGGCTGTGGCGTTGCAACGATGCTCAATTGGTACCAAGGGGCCCAAAGAGTGCCAAGAAAATATGCCCCACACCATGACACCACCACCACCAGCCTGAACCGCTGATACAAGGGGATGTGGGATCCATGCTTTCATGTTGTAGACGCCAAATTCTGACCCTACCATCCAATGTTGCAGCAGAAATCGAGACTCATCAGACCAGGCAACTTTTCCAATCATCTATTGTCCACCCTCATGAGTTGTCCAAATTGTAGCCTCAGTTTGCTGTTCTTAGCTGAGAGAGTGGCACCCGTGTGGTCTTCTGCTG
>JAGKQL010000015.1:25569999-25643943 GCA_018398635.1 Cyprinodon brontotheroides | reverse complement strand
ACCAACAATCATGCCACGTTCAAAGTCACTCAAATCACCTTTCTTCCTCATACTGATGCTCGGTTTGAACTGCAGGAGATTGTCTTGACCATGTCTACATGCCTAAAGGCACTGAGTTGCCGCCATGTGATTGGCTGCTTAGAAATTAAGTGTTAACGAGGAGTTGGACAGGTGTACCTAATAAAGTAGCTGATGAGTGTGCGTATATATATACCGTAAATTCTCTAATATAGGCCCGGGCCTTTATTTCACTCAAGTGCATCGCGGTCCAGGCCTTTATTGGATAGAGGCCAATATTAGAGACAGGCCTCTATTGCTATTTGAGCAAAACAGACTACCAGTGGAATGAATAAAAATGAGATTTTGTGTCTATTTGAACCTATAAAACACTAGGTTCATTTATTGAAAAAGTACAGTTACCATATGTCGCTTGCTTTGGAAGTAAAAAAAAAATATAAAAATCCTCCACTTCTGTTTAATCCTCCCTCAGTTTCCTCCCTCCCTCTCATCTCTCCCTTTATTCTCCTCATCAATAAGGCTGTTCCTCCTGGGTTCTGCCAGCGTGTCTGTTCTCCTCGGCCAAGAGACGGCAGCAAGCAGGCCTGTCATGCTCAGCTGGGCAAGAGAGGGCTGTGGTACTTGTATGTTACCTTACTACCACAAGTATAATGTTGAGGTATGCCTAGAAAAAAAGTTTATAGCCCCCGCCTGTATTAGAGACCGCCATTATTTACCTCCGCCGACAGCGAGACCGCCATTATTAGAGACCCGCCGCTATTGGAATACAGGCCAATATTAGAGAATTTACGTATATGCATATATATAGCCAACTTCTAGTCCGTAATAGCAGATGGCTGCTCACACTGAGCCTGGTGAGAGACGAGAAAAAAAAAGAGAGAGCATAACATTAGAGACTGAACTAACAAAGACTGTGTAAAAAGGGAAAATAAAAAGAAAGAATGAAGCAGAATGAAGCAAAAAGCAGTCCCTATGTCCTCCAGCAGTCTAAGCCTATAGCAGCATATACTATAGAGATAGCTCAGGATAACCTTACAGTCTTCTGGGAGTTTGTTCCAGATCAGGAGAGAATAGAAACTAAATGCTGCTTCTAGAAAAGGTTGATACACTAAAAACAAATCTGTTATGTATTGAGATGCTGATCCATTCACCGATTTCTAGTCTAACAGAAGGATTACAAAGTCTATTCTTTGAACTAGAGAGAGCCAATGGAAGAACATCAGAACTGGGCTGATGCGATCTACTTTCTTAGTTCTGGTGAAATCAGGGAAGCAGGGTTTTGGATCAGCTAAATATGGTAGAAAAAAGTAGGTATTTAGACATGGTATGTAGGTCTAAATATGGTCATGGTAATGATAAATGAGTATAGTTATCTCCTACGTTCTTTAATTTTCCTTAATTTTTGTCCGTGTTGGCTATGTGTTTAAAACATGCAAGTCTTTTTTTGTTTAATATAACTAGAATATGGATGGTTTTCAGTATTTTTTATGGTTATACCAAAATGTTCAGTTGGTAGGAGACCCTATTCTAAGATGAGGAAAAAATATGTAAGCATGTTTCATTGACATACATTTCCCTCTGTGTTAAAGATCCAATCTCGGGAGTTGCTAAAGTCAAATTAAAGAGGAGCAATCTGGGAGAGTCCACCGAGTGTCAACATGATCGACTTGAGTTTTTTGACACAGGAAGAGTCTGAGAAGATTATGGCTGTGCTGAAAAGAGATGCTGAGCTGAAAAAGGCTGAGGAGAAACGAATACAGTGAGTTTTAATAGTCTTTTTGTTTACTTCAGTTTTTTAATAAACCTGACAAAACTCATAGGTACATGATCATGATAATAGGCTTAAAGGCACACCATGTAACTTTTGAGCACTAGGGGCACTAGACCTATAACTGCCCGTATTTTGCTTCTACCAAACATCGAAAATAATAACTGATATACGTATGACTGTATACTAGGAGCAAAATGTTAACTTACCAGTCTATAATACAGTTGAGAAAATAGAATCAGTTTTATATCCGGCTCCTTATTCAGCCTGAGCCAGATAACTCTTTTCCATGATCAACTCTTGTTTTTCCTCTATCCCTTTTACATTTTCTCTTTTTAGTCTTCTCAGAAGAGTTAAACATTTTCTTTGCTTTAGCCATGACCAGTAGTCGAGAAGGCGGAAAAGTAATAGAACAAAAGCCTTAGCTCCATGACTACATAAGACCCTGTGGCCGTAAAGCCATACGTTCCTTCAGGTCACATGACCTGGCAAATGATGGCGCATATTTTCCCAACTTACATAGTCGGTATTTCAAGAACAGCAGCCCCGCTCGTATAATTTATTGTGGCTATTTCTCAATTCACAAGACTGTGAGTACAGACTCGTGTACTCGCCAAGTATGTTCTTCAGAAGAACACAGGAAAGTATGGACTCACCTCCGGGCTCGCCTCTCAGGAAGTTGCCCCCGATTAACAGTTAAAAAGGCATTTTATACATCTCCAGTCTGCGACATCATCATGTTTTACATCATACACGTTAGCAGATGAGCAGACATCCATGGCTCCAGCCTTATCAAAATATTACCCTTTGTTCTTAGTTGAAGGACACCGCTCTCATGCCATTCTCAAATATTTGCCACGTAAAGAATGAAGATTATAACTGTATATCAGGATAGAGGAACCGTCTTAACCAGATAAACTATTGTGAAAAACATTAATTCTGACACTCAACAGGCAGCAGATCCGTAGGTGTAATAAACTCACACATCATCACTAACAATTATCCTAACATAATTAACACAGTCAGATAAACACAAATCAAATGAACATTTTCCAAAATAAAACAGAGAGAGGGCTGCTGCAGACTAGGCTAATGTTAGCCCTGGCTGCTGCAGATGGGCTAACGCTAGCCCTGGCTACGAGGTGCATGCAGCTGAGGAAGTAAATCGCTTTTGGTTTTGGCCTTTTGGGCTGGCTGTCCTAATTTCGTTATTTTCTTTAGGTTAAGATTCCATTTTGATTTGTTTGATTTTGGTCATGGCTTCAGCAGCCCCATAGAGTAAGCCATCCACCATGTCTGTTTTGTTTTTGGTTTTTTACCAGCCCAAATCAGTCCATCCTTTTGGTTATGCTGGTCATTGGGCTTAGGGAGGTACAGTAAGGGAGCTTTTTATCTTCACAGAAAAAAAATTAAAAATTAATATCAAGCAACATAAACATAAAAGAAAACGAAGAAGAAAGAAACTAAGCTTATAATTAGTGTTGTGCCAATGCCAATTTTTGGCCCCGATACCTGGCTGCGCAGTATCAGCCGATACAGATACCATACCGATACCATTTGTTTGAAATTGATGTGTGTATACATGAAGAAGTGCATACTACTTGGATGTAAAATAATTGCCATCATGGCTTTGTCAAGCTGCTGCCTACCTTTGTGAAGCGCAGGAAACAGACTAATACAAAGTGAATCAGTAGAACTTTTTATTGTCTACCTGGAATGGGTGACAATAGTTCAATAAACGTTAGGCTCTCAAAGTGGTATCGGTGCCCTATTTGTTGGTACTCGCCGATACCGATACCATTTAAGTACTGGAAGGGGTGCCTGCCCGATACTGGTATCAGTGCAACACTACTTATAATAATCTTATATGTTTGAACCCAATTTCTCTGTTTCCTCTGTTGTGACGTTCTGCGTTAGAATAAAGAGTGAAGTAAGAAGTTTTAATTGGAAAAAGTCAAGAGTGCTCATGCACAAGCATGTGAGCAAGCATTTTATAACAGTTTTTAGCTATGTTTAATAATCCAGTATTTAAGAGTAACCATTGGTTACTAACCAATGGTTTCTTCTATAACAGCAACACAATCATAAAACACCAGGGGTCTGTTTCACAAAACAGGTTTATTAAAAGTTTTCTAAACCTGAAATCAGAGAAACTCTGAGTTTTCCGTTTAAATAAGAGAGTTTATTCAACCTGTTTCTGTTACCGTAGTAACGTTTTCCTCAGAGCTACCCTTGGCAGCACCAGGGTTTCCTAAATATAAACTCAGTCCTCTGTTTCCACTTTCGTCAAAGCAAATCACATTGTTTAATTTCCTGATTTTATCAGCAGAGTTCTGTCACAGATTTGTGTGAACAAAAAAAAGAAAATCATTCACTAGGTCTGTTGCACACATTAAGTGTTAAAAACAAAAACATAGCATGTCCTTTTGACAAGGATCCAACTGAACAACGAATGGCAATAATCCACAGAGATAACTTCTCGTCCAGTTGCTTAAAATGAAAAAAAATGGAAAAACTTTCAGGCTTCACAGAGAATAACATTTTTATAGGGAGAGAGTTCCCACACCGCGTTTCTGTATTAAGGTATCATTATGAACACTACCGTTTCACCTCACAATCCATAACATACACCCACAACCTCATCCGTCCTCGCATTTACAGCATTGACTTCTTTAACAGGGATTTATAAGTAATTAATATTAGTGAAAACAGATTGTTATGTGATAACAGCATTATAAAAAATGTATGCACAGTCCGACAGCCACAGATTTACTGTGTAATGGAAGACAGAAATAAAAAGAGGAGGAACCCTATGAAATGATGCACAGGTCCTTCCTATTAGAAGTGCATATTTATACTTCATCTTCACCTGCTAACGGATGCGCTTCTCTCCTGTGAGTTTTAATCTTAAATATAATTTCATCTTAAATATAATTAATTGATTCACTACCATTAAACCAGTAAACTAGTTATACCCATAATGTTATTGTGATTAGAACAGGCTATGGCAGGCTATGGCTTCGTGTCTAAAAGAAACATTCTGGATATGTAGAAATGAAGTTCAGATCTCCACACTCCTATAGTTACGGGTGGTCATAATATGTATTGTTATGACTATGAAGAAAATGTATCTAAGAACTCATATATAAAGATTCAGTCAAGCTGATAATTGTCAATACGGACACTTAAAATGCGTAAACATTTCTAGGTATATAAAATAAGATTTGTACCAGTGCAATTTTGCATTTTTTCCTCTCTGAAATTCAGTTTCTGCTGCAAAAATGTAATTTAGAAAATCTATTATCTCACTTCCATCTAGGAATGTGATTTTGATCAGGAAGATTCATATTTTAGTGATCTCCAAATGAAACAACAGAGAGGAGAGCACTGTTAATAAATGTTATATTGGCCTGAACTTCATATAAATCTATGCATAAACTCGAGCAGCATTCTTCTCCTTCACCATCTTCCTCTCCTTTGTAGCTGTAGTGCTGTTGCTGTCTTTTAAACACATTCTACTTTTTTTTATTTCTTCATTAAAATCTCTTGTTCCAGTGGTTTGAAATAGGCACTTCCTGTTGCCTGTTGTCATGGTGACTTTTCAAACCGGTGCTCCACCGATAATGGCTCTTCTTTAATTGTATGGCATGAACTCAACTCTCAGGGGACCTATTCAGAGTCGATTAACCTCAAAGCAGCTTTTATGAAACCAAAACCTTAGTGCCCCACTTTAGGATTTAGAGTTGAGGATTTAAATCTGAGTTTGAGCTTTGTGAAAAGGACCCCGGGTTAACAAAAAAAGTTTGTTTAATTGCAATCACTAACATGATTAAACAGAGGAATACAGCTTCTATTCTAAATTTCTTTAAAGTTTTCAGAAAATCTCATTTTTTTCCAGAACGTGCTAGTTACAGATTGGATGAATGGATGGATATTTATGAATAGATTAAGTTGAACGTGTCTGTACTCAGGAACCTACAGAGGACTGTTGCTGATAAAAGCCAGCTGAAATGTCTGACTGGAGAATGGTTCTATGAGTCTAAGCAGCTTCGGCATCAGGAGTGCATCCATGGCTCCGATATCATCAGGGCTTCCATTAGACGCAAGTCTATACCACTGACCAAAGGTGAGTCTTTACCAGCTCTAATTCCTTGGACTATTCAATTCAATGGTAGTCGTGTTTCCATCACAAATGTGCGCAAAACTGTTGGAATTCTGTTAAATGTTTGCAATACAAAATTAATATTACATAAGTAATACAATTAGAAATGCAAGTGAATACTTCTGTTCATAATTATGTATTATATGTATATCTGGATTGCAGCTAAAGCTCTAACACTCATTAAAGCACACTAAATGTGAAAAATAGTCTCCTTATCAATCTAAATATGCCACACCATCATCCACAAACAACTTCCACTCTTCTATTCTGTCTTCTGAAACCGGGCATACACTGTACAATAGTTTCAACTGTTCTACTGAGCTACAGCTCAAACTGTAAGACGAAAGCGCAGTTTGACACACTGTATGGCCCAATGCTCTGATGCACTGAAAAAAATAATACATCCACTTTTGGCATTTACCTAAGCATATTTAGTTACTTTAACACAATCGTTATAAGTTCTAACCTGCAAAAATGAAAAAAAAAAAAGTTAAGGTAACTAAATATGACTAAGTAAATGCTAAAAACTGTCGCATTAATTTTTACAAACTCCCTTGTTTGCACAGCCTTGCAGTCTGCAAGGGTCCAGTAAATGGGCTCTTAGATACTCCTGTTCAACAGCAGGATTTGCCCACAAACACCTCATGAGGGCCGACTGCATTTCAAACATTTTTCTCCCAACATTACGATTTCTGATCTGGAGGTGGTTGTGAGAGGCTAATTGCCCCTCGTTACCACCTGTATACTACAGGACGCACGAAAAGGCTGAAGCTCAGCCCGATCTGAAAAATTCTCACACGTTTGAAGAATCCGCCTGAAAAGGGCAAAATATTGTACAGTGTAGGCTCGGTTCTACAAGATCCTAAGGTCCAGTTTCAGATCATGTGACCCATGTGATGCGAAAATAGAACTTTTTCTAAATTCCACTGTTGCCATTTAGCACATTTATATTCGGAATTGCGAAGTCTGATGGCTAATGTAAAATGAGCCTCTATGTAGAACCATCTTGAAACAAACGTTATCATCTCGAGCTGCATTTATGACAAACAAGCATTACATTTTTATTTTATTCAGTGCATTCATACAGACAGATTTAAAGAAAATTATACACCTTCAAATTTAATTCTACATATAAAATAATGCTTTAAAGGTCAATTTAAAATTAAAATTGGGAAATTTTTTTATGCTCAAAGAAAATTAATCAACTACATCAACACACTGACTATTCCTTTTAGTCTATTTTTTCAATGAAACATTTCAAAGTACAATAGAAAAAAAAAAGCATATAGGTTAGGGTTGTCAAAAAATCCCAACAACTGCTGGGATGTATACGCTGAGTGACTTTCCTCATAGTAGTGATGATTGTAAAGTTAAACCCAGCTAAACAGATGATGGGAAGAAGGATCTGTGATAAAGCTCCTCAGTGCAGCATGGGAGCAGCAATTTCTAATCATTACCAGGATTTTGTTTATGCTGTTATAAAATTAATATCACAGCAATAGATATAAGCGATCAAAAAATGAATACATATAAATATATATATTATGGTAATAAGATAACAGTTTTTTCAGTTAAATTGGTGCAATATAAATAATTAAATTTAAATAAATGTTAAGACATAACGTTAAACAAATTGTTAAGCTCATTTATTATTGGATGGGAACATTTTTTGTATATTGTCATCAATATGCTTTTATGAGTGTAAAAATTCCACTCCTTGGTGTCATGATTGACAATTTTCTTTTAAACACAAACTGTGCCACTATAGTGGAAGTCTCTCACACACTGACTAAAAAGTCCAGTTTTGGAACCAATGAAAGAAAGGGAGCTTCTGAACCATCTTCACCCTGCAGACTCAGGGAAGAACCCAACATTGCGGGGTAAGGGAATGCTTTCATCAAATGTTTGTAAATGTTTTATAGATCAGTCGTTATGTTAGCTACAGTGAAGAATTTGCATTGTTGTTTGTCTCTTGTGTTTCTGTATGGGCTCTATAATGGTATAGTTTTGTATCCAGGCTGCTTGTCTTTCTCTGACTGCTGGAATAACTCTACTGTACAAGAAATTATTTGATGTTGGTATTTATATGTAACATCGTTCTCACAAAATGTAAGGATAAAGAGGAAAGTGGTAAAAAAAAATTAGTAAAAATATTCAATAATAATAGTTTCAGAGGATTATGAAAATAAAGATTGCCCTGAGCAAAGGTTAGTCCAGCTCAACTATCAATACACTTTCATTTTTATTATGGGAATCTTTTCTTCAACAAAGGGTAAAAGAGACACAATCTTTTCATCATTAGAAAAAAAATATTACTTAGTGACCCAGAAGGATATCTGTGCATTTATTTCTGCATCAAAAAGTATTTAGATTTATTGATTTCAATTTATTATAATGGAACTGAGACCAAAGCTGGAGAAAGGTATTTAAAACAAAACAAACCCATTTTTGAAAAGAAGATAAATGGCATGTTTTTCTGAAGTCATACTTATCAGACTATAAACACCATTGCATGCCACATAAACACAGCATGACCTTTTTTTGAGTGATCTTAATTGCTGAGGGATAAGTTCAGTTAGTGAAGGGCATAAGACCCCCATATTTCTTTGTAATCCTCTAATAACTCTCACATGATGTTGTTTTCCACTGATGGGTGAAAAATCTTAGGTTCCTTTTAAACATGAAGAATCTCCTGTTAAACCTATACTAGCTGCATAAATGTAAAACCTCCAAGCAGGCTGATGGGTTGGGGGGAGGGAAGAAGAAATGATGAAGGACCAGACTGTTCATAGGAGTTCTAATGTAATAAGATGAGAGATGAATTGGGAAAGGGCAGACTATTAACACTGATGAGATAGAAAAAAGTGCATGCAAAAGTTTAATAATAGACAAATAATGACAATGGAGAAAGAGCCCCCACCAGTGATCACAACAACGATATCTGCGATGATTTTCAGTCATCAAGGTCATGGTCAAGCTTGAAAACATCAGTTTAGGCAACTGGACGGGAATTTTAAACCTGCACCATATCCCTGTGCACTTTAAACCCGGCAACACCATGGAACAAAGACATAACACCCCCGAAACATGGCCGAAAACATGCTTTAGGCCATGCAGTGTATTGAAGAGTGCACAGACCTGTACACTGGAGAGACCAATCAACTGCTACACAGTCGCATCGCTCAACACAGGACGTTCAACTCCTCAGGACAGGACTCAGCTGTTCACCTACATCTGACGCCTAAAAGACACTTGTTTGAGGACAACGATGTCCATACTCTGGTCAAGGTAGAAATATGTTTTGAGCGAGGGATTAAGGAAGCCATATCTGTTAACCTGGAAAAACCATCTCTCAACAGAGGAGGTGGTCTTAGGCCCGTCCACACGAAGTCAAACCCTGGCCTAAACGCATCAAATTTTTCACCAAACCAGCCTCTCATCCATCACGAAGCCGTTTTCGGGGTCTGTAAGCGATCTTTTTTTATTAAGCCTTCAGAGTGGGAAGATTTTGAAACGCCCCGTTTTGGCGTTCCATCTTTAAGCTCTAACCGCATTTTTTTTTCTTACACCCAATGCTTCTCAGGCATTAAGCCTTCTAAACAAGCATGCGCCCAACACAGTATCACAACAACAATGGCGCCATACTGTGTTGAATGGTTGCTTGCTCATGCTACTCACCCTGCTGTCCGGACTTACAACAGAATCTTCTTCTTCTGGAATATCTCCAGGAAGAACAGAGCAATATCGACCACATAGTTCAGCACCTGAATTTGACTGAACCACGAAAATGGACCCGCAGGGGCAACCATGTATAAATATTAGTGCGCATGCCCAACATTTCGTCGCCTATTTTTGCTTTGGCACCACAAAAGCCCACTTACAGGCCTGGCATACATTTTGCAGCGTTTTCATGCATTTCGCGTGGGCACGATCACATTTATTTTACGTCTCCGTCTTTTACGACAAACGTTCTGGAAAAATATATTAGCGTTTAGGTGTTCGTTTTGACTTCGTGTGGGCGGGGCCTTGACATAACTTTTTACCTACTTCCAAAGCACTTTTTAGGAACAATACCCTGAAGACACACTTCAATGAGGCATGTTACTGAAAACATTCTGACGAGGGACTTAACAACCCATCAGAACTCCCTAATGACCATTAACACCCCCTAGGTGACCTACATGGCCAATCTAGTAGGAGGGATCAGAGCCACCTTTTGTTCCCCTAATTCTTTGTTACACCTACAGTATATTAATCTAAGTGCTTCCCACCACTAGTTGGAACTAAAGAAGCCTCTTGAATGAGAGGAGAAACGGCTTCTACAAATACTTCATCTCCAGTTGCCTTGACTGAACTTTTCAAGCCCCATCACAGCGAAGCCTCCTAAAAAGATTTTATGTGAATTGATAAGTCTTTGGGACACTGGTAGTAGACTGATGCTATGAATTGACATGCACACTAATAGATAGAATAGGATAGCTCAGGAAAAATGTATCCACTTTAAGCATAGTACTGCCACCTAAGGGCTGGTAATGTGCTCTTAGTGCGATGCTGATGGAGTGCTGATGGGGGCCTTCAAGCACAAGGACAAAAAGAGGATTGACCATGCCAGCAGAGGTAAGGCAGGTTTCCTTCACAAAGGAAGGGAGCAAAAGAGGAAGCTTACTGCCAGGATTGCTGAATGTGCTTATCTAGAGGCGGAGGAGACTAAATACTATACCGATACAAATACAAATACCAATACTGATACCCGTATCGGGCAGGGCCCCGATATTGCACTTAAATGGTGGTATCGGTATCGGCAAGTACCGACAAATAGGGCACCGACAGAATTTTGAGAGCGAAAACATTATTCAACTATTGTCAGCCATTCCAGGTAGACAATAAAAAGTTTTACTTAATTCCCTTTCTATCAGCCTTTTTCCTGCTTCACAAAGGTAGGCAGAAGCTTGACAAAGCCCTGATGGCAGCTGTTTTACATCCAAGCAGTAATCAGTTCTTTATAGATACACACACACACATCAATTTCAAACAGATGGTATATGTATGGTATCGGCCAAAAAATGGCATCGGCGCAACCCTACTCAATACTTAATAAAGAAGGGAGATCTGGGCGAATATTGAAGAAAAACCTGAAGAGGGACAGCACCAAGTTTTATAGGTGAAGCTAAAACTAGGCATAGTAAAAGCAAATAGAAACCAAGATAGTGGTCTTATGGTGTAAATCAGCATCGCCCAATGGAAAGAAATAGACCATTTCTCTGGAGGTTTGGACTCACTGTGGTAGCCGGTGCCCGAGGGAACCTTTGCTGCAAAGATATGTTCATCCTGATGGCTCCTGCCATCTATGTAGGTTATGTGTATTTGACATGTTGTTCAAAGTGTACTTGACATGGTCAACGTGTTCTTAACATGTTTTCAAAGGCAGACTCAGTAACACAGGGGCAAACCACGTGCAAAACATGTTAATTACGTGTTCTCTACATGTCAGAAATCATTTGTGTTCTTGAACTATTTGGCTTTCCATAACATGCCAAATACAGGTCAACTACATGTTGATATGATCAGCTGCTTCGAGCAAACCTCCCCCAAGTTACAAAAAGTAGTTTAACCCTACGACTCAGCAGTCAACAGGAAATAAGCAATGACCACCAGCTCAAATTGGGCAAGAGTTGAATGGCTCATAATCACATTAAATCAACGCGTAATTGTTGTGTAGTCAAAGTTTCTTAAGGAGCTCTCAACCTGTCAACTACTTTTTAGATTGAAAGGCGAAGACAACTAGTTAACAATGTGCAAACAGCACGCAAAACAAAGGTTATTCACGTGTTTTCTGCTTGTCAGAAACCATGTGTTATTGAACCATTTGGCTTTCCATAAAGCAAAACTGTGGTTCAAATATTTACTTGCCTTATGGCAAAAGTTGCTCTGGCTTCAACTCACCAAATGAAAATTAAGTCGCATTTGGCAAGTGTCGAGCGTTAATTTTGGACCCTTCCTTCAATTATTATAAGCTGAAACTGTTCACAATAACATAATCGTCAAATGAAAAGTTTACTTCCCCTTTTCTTTAAATATTACATTTTGATAACCGATAATTCACACAAAGTGCTTCTCTTTAATAATTACAGCATCAAAAAGCATGTTGAAACGCTACATTTAGCACTACATTTCTTGTTATGTGTTTTTAGAAGCAAGTGTTAGTAAAACAAATTCAATATTAGGGTTGTGAAAAGGTAAGTTTGCAGATGCTATAATGACAAAGATGAACACTTTTCCCTCTAACAGGTATCAAAACCGCGATTTACAGGAAACTTCAAGCAATGCTGCAGAAGTTGTGTTACAAGCAAGGCCTAAAGTAGGTCAACAGTGAATCACCTTTAAAAAAAGCAACAAATGCTGCTTGTTGGTTTCATTCATCATTTCCTCTTTTCTTTTAAAGTGGAGACAAAATCCATTTAACAGCGAACACACAGAGGCTATTAATAGCCAGCAATTGGATGGAGAGATGGATCTGACCCTATCAGAAAACAAGAGTGAGTAATACAAAAATGTATCTCTAAACCTAATAAAATCCTGTACATATCTTATTTCTATACATTTTAGTGAAGGGGGTTTAACCAAGTATTAATGAAAGTATTTGTAGGAGCCTAAATGCAGTTTTTTTTTAATTAGAATATTTATTTTTATTTATTTAAAAATATGCACATTAAGTAAGATAAATATTGTTTGTGATTTAATGATTCAAAGGGATTTAAAAGGGTTGAAAAATGCTATTTGCATGCGTACAGTTCATTGATATTGTGTGAGTAAGATATGATTTTTTTGTGACATTTAAAAAATTAAAAAATTGAAAGTACAATTCAGAATGGGGGAATAATTTTACAAGTTATCATAGGTATACATCAGCTATGAAAGATAAAAAAAAACAAAACAAAAAAAAACAATGGAAAATTACAATTTAGGATTTCTGAAAAATGTGTTTGCACAATACTTCCTAGCTTAACCTTTATTGGCAATGACAGAGTCAAATGTTTCCCATAAGTCTTCACCAGGATAGTGCATAGCCTATTGTAGCTAGTATTTTTCTTCAGTGATCTTTTGAGGCTACAATTTTGCAACAGACTTTCAACTCCCTCCATAATACTCTTACTTGGTACAGGTCTGAAAACTGACTTGGTCCCCATAGGACCATGAGATGTTTTTGTTAAGAGCCTCTTCTTAGTTGCCTGATTGAAGCATTTGGGATCATTTGGAACTTTTTCATATTCTTGACATAAACTTCTCTCTCTAGTGTGGGCTCCTGCAGATGTGTCACGTCAGATTCAACAAGCGTTCCTAACTTTAGTAAATGGTCCTGAATCCAGGGTCAGCAACCCAAACTGTTCAAAAACAAATCTGTCTATAACTTGGAAATTTGAAAGTCTTATCGTATGGCAACATTTGGGAGGGAAAAAATTGAAAAAAGTTCCAATCCCTGCATCTGTCATGATGTTACTAAGTTCAGACCCATCAGAGCACCACCTGCTCGATACGTGAATAGTTTTCCATGCATTGCAACAGAACTAGCAGCATCAGTTGTCATGATCATGGCGCTAATGACTGATGATGATGATTAGTCATTTCATTCACCTGCCAACCTCTGCCTAATTCTCATTACCGTTTATCTGATCCACCTGCTCCAGCCTCCATTTAACCAGCCTTCAACCCGTCATCAGTGCCAGATTATTCAAGGCTTTGGTGAGAGTTCTCTAGCGTACCTGGGGTGTTTCTCATTGCCTGATCCTGAACCGCTCTGCCTCTGGACCTCTGAGCCTGCCTGCCCCCCTTTTTGATCTGTTTGCCTGACCTGTCCTCGGAGTCCTGCTGGATTCTACCTGTGTAGTGAACCTGGAACTGACTCCAGACACCATTCTGGACTTCTCTTCGGTACCTCTTGGTATCTCTGATCTCCTGGTTCTGCATCCTGAACATAGCCTTGACAGTGGCTTTGGCCTCGCTCTCTGGATTATCCTGCCTTTCTTTGCCAGCCCGAATCTGATCTCCTGCCTGTTCTTTGACCTCTGGGACTTCAGCACCTGGGGCTCTCTGTGCGCTGCCGGTCGCTTCTTGTTGGAAGCCCACCGGCTACAACCAACCTTACCCTCTGGCCATGGACTGAAATTTAATACCAGGTTAGTGACTAACACATTCACGTCCAGATAGACGTGGTCACTAACCTGTGTTTTCCTCCTGCAGAGGTTCCTTAGATGCCAGTGTTGTCCTCTACACTTGCGTCTATATTAAATATCTTTTGAAACAGTCTCTCTGCCTTGAAAACTAGATACTTTTTTTCAGAGCCTGAGAGTATGGAGAGCCATTTCAGCCAAAATTCAAATAAATAAATAAATGGGTGAAATAAATAAAAAAATGAAGAAAATGAGTGAAATGTACATAAAAAATGTGTTAAATAAATAATTAAAAACTTTTCATTAAAACCAATTTTTAATTTATTTATTTTTCATATTATCAATTTCCCAATTTCTCTTTTTCATTTATCTATTTGTCATTTATCCCTTTATCCATTTTACCCATTTTTCATTAATCTAATTTTCATTTAACCAATCACTTTTCAATTTCCCTTTTTCCATTAACCTGATTTTCTATTTCCCAGTTTCATTAATCAATTTCTCATATATCCCTTTTTTACTTACCCATTTTCTTTTATCTATTTTTTTCATTTACCCATTTTTCATTAATCTCTTTATCTATTTACCCATTTTCATTAATCTATATTTTAATTTAACCACTGTTCATTTTCCTTTTTCCATTAACCCGATTTCCTATTTCCCGGTTTCATTAATCAATTTCTCATATATCCCTTTTTTTATTTACCAATTTTTTCTTTTTATCTATTTTTCATTTACCATTTATTTGAAAAAAAAATTATTTTCCCATTTTCCAATTTTCCCATATTCATTAAGTATTTCCTTATTTTTTTAATTTATCACATTCTATTTTCCCCTCTTCGCTTCTGCTTTAATATGATAATGAGGGGCGGTGTCTTCAGGCTACAATGGCAGCCTATTGGTTGGTTAGATGCAACTGCAGCGCTCACCAAGTGGAGTTTTTCAGATGAAATTCAATTCTTAAATCTATCTTTGCTCTCCTGTAAATTATCCAAAAGTGATGCAATCACACTTTTTCTCTCACTGCCAACTTTGTGATTGGTTGCAAATTTAGCATGCCATACCTGGAAATGCTTTTCCAAACTACTCTTTTTATTTTATTGGAACTTCTCATTACAGAGCACACATGCAGGCAATTCTTCTGCATTAGTATTGAAAGCAAATGATTTGGTCCATTCTTCTTTGAATCCTTTGTTCTCGTCAGCTAAATTTTTTGCCCTTTGGGATGCATGACCCAAGACTGACCCGCAGCTTTGTTTACAACAGCCACCTTCCTGGCACCGTGCCATGCTGAAATGTGTGCTGCAGGCTATGATGCAAATTTTCCTTGACAGAAATGTTTACATTTATTGTTTAAATGTATTTATTCTACAAATTTTATACGGCATTGGAAAACATAATTAACGTTTGTTTGACCTCCTGCACACCATACTAAAACAAAAAAATCCACCCTTTTCAGTTTTCATACATTTTGTCATGATTTTATCAAGAGGTCGGACCCACATGCAGAGAGACCAATCCAGAGAGATCAGGGGAAAGGTTTAACAGGTTTATTCAGGAGTTTGTGATAAATCCAGTGTTGCTCTGAACACTGCTCAACCGGAACTGAAAGGTGAGGGGAAGACACTGTGGTTAGTTCAGGCTCAGTAGGAATTTTGATTCTGGAACTTGAAGAGGAGAATTTGGGAGATAACTCATGTTTCCAGAGAAGTTGCAGACTCTTAGACTCCAGTCTGTGTACAGAAGTTTTAGTGTTTGTCTGATTCGGTGGAGGGCGGACAGAGTTTACCCAGAATGCGGTTGTTAGTAGGTGAACGGAGAAGCTGACTGCCACTCAGATTTCCTGTGGTACTTGAATGGGTCGTAGTGGAGATGAATCCCTTTCTCAGGGTGAAGCTCAAACGATCTCTTGAGGGAAAGTGGATTCAAACCTCCAGTTTGAATCCTTAACTCAGTTTGAAGCTTAGATGATCCTTCCAGGAGAGAAGGTCCGGAAACATCCAGTTTGCAAGATGACTCTCCTGCCGAGTGAAGGCAAAGACAAAAACAAGATTAAAACTCAGGTTGACAAGAACTCAGTTTGACTCAGCAAACCTCAGCTTGGCTAGAGTACCCAAAACCGCATCACTCTGGCGTCGAGGTAGTGGCAGTCAGCAGCTTAAGAGCCCTCCGTTAATGAGGTAACTCACAGCAGGTGTGTAGAGAGTAGGACCAGAACCAGGCGCCTCCTGGTGGAGGAAGGGAGACAAACGCAGAAAAAAAAAAAACATACACAGACAGGAATCCTGACACATTTTTAAAAAAGCTCCAGGGAGCTGCAAGGGGGGAGCTAAAAAGTCGCATGCGGCTCTGGAGCCGCAGGTTGCCGACCCCTGTCCTAAATGATCCTTGTAAATATAATGTAGCCCACCTGTGTGTAAGTGAGCGCTTTCCTGTGAAAAGTAAATTTGCATAATTACTGACCCAATAATGCCATATCAGGTATGGCTTCTCACACTTGTCAGGACCTCATTCACAAAAAAAGGCATTAGAAACAAGAAAATAATTTTACAGGTTTGGAGATTAAGGTTGTGCTGACTAAGAGCAGAGCAGCAGATTTAAAGGACCAGTAAAAGCCAAGGAGTGGGAAATAAAGTGCAAGAGCTTTACATGATGTAGTTGGACTTTTACAGAAGTAAAAATAAAATGAAACAATGATAATAAAAATAAAACTCCTTTCGTTGAGGCAAGAGGTGGAATACTGTATATGATGTTAAATGCTTAATATTGGTTAAACATCAACCAACACCAAAACAATCTGCTAAATTTCCTTTTAATACACATGCTCATGTGTAGCCTACAATCCGGACCCCATCAGTCAGGCTTTCATCACATTCTCCGTCTCTCTCATACAAATTCACAGACCCAAGTATTCCATATTTAGTGTAATAACAAAGCCAAGGAGCTGCATGGGAGTGAAATGATTGCAAGTCTAACTGTTAGAGGAGTTTCAAGCAGCAATACGCTGCTGAGCTCTCTATCCATTTTCTGTTCCAGATGTTCTTTCAGCTTGTTCTCTGACTGTTCTTTCTTTTGATAAAATGACAAAAAATTAAATCACTCTCCTCTGGGTAGCAACATGCTAGTAGCTCTGTCCGGAGTCCTGCAAAGGTCTGATTTTTCAGAACTGTATCGGTCCGCACTTGTTAAGTTCAGAACCGAGACCCGACCATTACCCGTAATTATCCCCATTTAAAAATGCGGGACTGGGGGGTGTGTCATATGTACCAGCTGTCCCACATTCGACTCCGGCCCTGCTAACCATTGCCAAATGTCTCTCCCACCTCTTCTAACCCACTTTACTGTCTCCATACTACCCCCATTTAAAACCCATCAAGGCACACAAGGAGCCCTAAAAATTAAAGTGTGACCCAACCCTAAATCCACTTTGATCATCACATTTTGTTTATTTATACCAGTGCCTTCACCCTTGAAATAATATAGGTTTTTGGTCTACCTGTAGATGTACATTTTACATGGGTACCTGCCCGATACCTGCCCCGGTGCAGGACTCTGCTTCTGTCATCAGCCAAAAATTTTTTCATTTATAATTGCCGAGTTGCATTATATAAAGTTACATAATATGTAATGATTTAGGCTAACAAAAATTGACATTTGCTTCTAAGTAAACAAAATTTTGTCCTTCAATGAAAAATTAGGCTTAAATAACAGCTGACTCATTGCGCAAGAGTTCTATCCCCCCCCAAACACCAGACGTCATATAGACATTGATGTTTAGGCCAAATCTGGTCAGTCTGTCATAGTCTTCATTTAGTCCAAAAATCTTTTTGGACTAAATGAAAATTTTTGGTAGGTCTGATTTAGTCCCACTTTAGTCCAAGAATAGACGTTAAAAACCCAGGTTTCAATGTCTTTGCAATGTTTAAAAATTACAGTTTTTTGCCTTTCACTTAAATGTTGTGTTGTTTGGATTAAATCATGTCTTTTCAATGTTTTTTCTAACAATTTTTGCTCTATGGGGTAAAGTCTGGAGCACTCATAAAGAAGATTACAGAAAAAAGATTTAGCAACAAGTTTTTTTTTTTTAACAAAGTAAATGTTTAGTTTGGAGCTAAATATTTATTTAAAAAACAAAATATTTCATTTGCAAACTAAATATTTAGCTCCAAACTAAATGAATGAATGACATAGTGAAAAAAACGGCTCCCCATACAAAAGCCTATCTATCTATCTATCTATCTATCTATCTATCTATCTATCTATCTATCTATCTATCTATCTATCTATCATCTATCTATCTATCTATCGTATTCATATCTCCATCTATCTATCTATCTATCTATCTATCTATCTATCTATCTATCTATCTATCTATCTATAAAATTAGGGTAGATCACGGTTTCTTTTTTTCTCAAGTACAGAATGTAAGTATTCAAGATCATAAGATTAACGGGAGCATTACAAAAACACATTCCAAACCTTAATCTCTGCCACATGACTCAGGGACACAAGTGGGGGAAATAATACATGAAGGAAACAGCCAATGCATATGATGAAACTTAGCATGAAGCACAACTAAGCAAATTACTAGGGGTGGTCATTTTCTTTAAAATTTGTGATCATACTTACAAATTTACATTAACTCACTTTTTAAACAGATGTAATTGTAAATATGTATTATCATTAGAGAGTATTCCTCCTTACAATGTATTGCATTGTAGCTGTTCGTTGTGCTTGATATTTTCTGATCATTTCACAGATCAGGCTATTTCATCCCTACTGACCGCCAGAGGCGGTGCTTCAAGCACTGAATGATCATTCATGCGCATGCGCAGGTCGAGTATTAATGACAACAAAGTCAGCTGTGACCTGCCGGGGACCCACGTGACTCTATATAGTCACGTGGCACCCGGCAATCAATCCCTTTTGTTCTTCTCGCGCGCAGGTGTGTTGAGTACAGGAGTGTGGTCGTGTGAAGCTGCTTGCTTCTGTGTATACCACTAGTTTCCTGGCTGCTTGTTGCTGGTAGCCCCGTGACCGGGTTTGGTCGGAGCTGCGGGTAAGTCTCGCCCTCCAGGGGCTGCACAAGCTGCTTTCACCTTACCAGATCTGCGGTGACTGGTAAGTTTTCGTTCTTTCTCAGCAGTAGTTTACTGTTCGCTTTGATTTGCCACGTTACTTTTGTGGCGTTTCTGCTCGCGCTCTTGTTTTCAGTTTGTTTGCCTGCCCACCAGTAGCGTTTCTGCTCGCGTTGGGTTCTTCTATAGTTTGTTTATCTACACTCACCAGTAGCGTTTCTGCTCGCGCTGAGTTGTTTTCAGTTTGTTTGCCTAAGCCCACCAGTAGCGTTTCTGCTCGCGTTGGGTTCTTCTATAGTTTGTTTATCTACACTCACCAGTGGCGTTTCTGCTCGCGCTGAGTTGTTTTCAGTTTGTTTGCCTAAGCCCACCAGTAGCGTTTCTGCTCGCGTTGGGTTCTTCTATAGTTTGTTTATCTACACTCACCAGTGGCGTTTCTGCTCGCGCTGAGTTGTTTTCAGTTTATTTGCCTGAGCCCACCAGTAGCGTTTCCGCTCGCGTTGGGTTCTTCTTTGGTTTGTTTGCCTAAACTCACCAGTGGCGTCTCTGCTCGTGCTGAGTTCATCTTTAGTTAATAATCGAGTCGCCAGTAGCGTTTCCTGCTCGTGTTGACTTGTCCTTGGTAGCGGGCTGATCACGCCTTTCAGCAGTATGATGCTGGATAGTTTATGTTGCTCGACCTGTCTGGCTCCACTTCAGCCCGATGACGGGCATGACTTGTGTCCCTCCTGCCTCGGTGTGGAACATCTCCGGGAGGCGCTGTCAGATGACGCTTGCCCCAACTGTCGCGTCATGCCCCGGTCGGTCAGACTGGATCGGTTGGCTGCACTGGAGCAGCCTACCGACTGGGCGGGCGCTTCGCCGCGTGCTCGTTTGCCGATGGAGAAAGCGGTGTGCAAACGATCTACTGTGGCTGCACCTTCGGTACCGACAAAGCGTGCTAGACGGACCGATGCAGGGAGGTTGTCCACGAGAGTGGATCATCTCACTACTGAGCTGGCCCAAATGAAAGCCCTCCTCCAGTCCTTTCAGACTGCTGGTGATCGTGGCACGGCTCTCCCTACCGAGCAGGATGAAACGTCAGTCAATGACGACGATGCTGTTTCTGTGGCGGCCTCTGGCACCCATTTCTGTGAGGACCTTCCGGAGCTGGGCTCCGGGGCCTCTGGGTCGGACTCCATTGCCTCCCAGGAGGATACGGGGGAGTCTGTGACATCCGCTATTCGAACGGCTCTTGCCCGTTTACAAATTAGTGTTCCTCAGGCCCAGCCTGCGGCTTCCAGCGCCTTCTTTAGGCGCAGTAGGTCAGAGACTGCCTTTGTGGTTCCTCCCTCGGCGGAGTATGTGCGGGAACTGCATGCTTGCTGGTCAGACACCAAGGCGTTTTCACGTCTGACGACGGATGGCAGGGTCCTGGCAGCTATGCAGGAGGCACCCAAGGTTGGCTTGGGGCAGATGCCAGCGGTGGAACCGGGCATTGCCTCTCTTATAATCCCGCCTGATGAGGCCTTGCGGCCCAATGCCCGTTGTCCGCGTCCTCAGTGCCGTATTACCGACGACCTTCTCTGCAAGGCCTATGACTCTGGGGCCCGCATGGGCCGGATTGGGAACTCTCTCTCCCATCTTATGCTGGCCCTGTCTTCCTCCTTGGAATCTGTTCCGCTGGATCATGCCACGCAAGGCCTGGTTGATGCATCTCTGCAGGCCTTTGCTCTTATGACGAGGGAACTTGGACGCACACTCTCCACACTGGTTCATGCTCGCCGCCAGGTCTGGTTGGCGCAGTCACCACTAACTGAGCCTTGTAGGAGGACCCTCCGGGCCCTGCCTGTGGTCCCGGGGGAGCTTTTTGGTTCTGCGGCACTGGACGCCTTGGACCGTACGGCTCAGGCCTCTAGAACGAGGCAACAGCTGGCAGGGCTTCACAGACGTGATCGCCAGCCAGTAAGCACCTGGGCAGCTGCGGGTCCTTCACGGAGGTCCTTAGTGCCTTCTCCTTCTCCCACTGAGCCCCAGGGTCTGTTACCAGGTCAGAGATCGGTCCAGAGACCTGCTCTAGATCGGAGGAACAGAGCTCGAGACCAGGCTGGAACAAGGTCCTTTCATCCCTTTCGAGCCGCGCAGTCTGGCCGGCGCCCTCCCGGGCCTTCGAAGGGCCGGGGGACCCGCAGATGATGCCTTAGGGCCGGCGGTCGGTTATTTTTCCCCGGGACAGCTCAGCTTCTGGGCTGCCCACACCCCGGACTTGTGGGTGTTGTCCACCCTGTCCCGGGGGTACCGTCTTCAATTCCGCCGCCGGCCACCTATCCCTGGCCGGGTCAGGATGACTGTGATCCACGACCCGGTGAAGGCACAGGCACTGAACCAAGAAATCTGCACCTTGCTGGCCAAGGGTGCTATAGTGCCTGTGGACCCCCTGCTGGATCCAGGGGGCTTTTATTCCACGTATTTTCTGGTTCCGAAGAAGACCGGGGGCCTGCGTCCAGTCTTGGACCTCAGGGGCCTGAATGTGTACTTGAAGGCCATGCCCTTTCATATGCTGACCACCAGGGAAGTGTTGCAGGCGATTTCCCCGGGCGATTGGTTCACTTCCATAGATCTCAGGGATGCTTATTTTCACGTTCCGATCGCTCCGCCCCATTGGCGGTTTCTTCGTTTTGCTTTTCAAGGGAGACATTTCCAGTTCAGGGTCCTCCCGTTCGGACTTTCACTGTCCCCCAGGGTGTTCACCCGATGTGTTGCAGCGGCTCTCTCTCCTCTGCAGGCACAGGGATTGAGGATCCTCCCATATCTGGACGACTGGCTCATTTGTGCTGCGACGTGGGACCAGGCGGTTCGAGATACTCGGTTAGTGCTCCATCATGTGGGATGCTTGGGCTTGCAGGTGAACATGGAGAAAAGCAGTCTGACTCCCTCACAGGAGACTGTCTTCCTGGGCATTGCCATGGATTCCATCTCAATGACTGCTTGCCCGTCACCCCAGCGGGTGGACAGTATATTGAGCGTGCTCCCGGAATTCAGGCGCGGCATGGCGCTGCCTCTTGTGCGGTATCTTCGACTCTTGGGCATGCTTACAGCTGCGTCCGCCGTAGTGCCCTTGGGGCTGCTGTCATTGCGGCCCCTCCAGATGTGGTTGAACAGCTTGAATCTGGATCCCACACGGAACACTCATCGTCTCCGAAGACTTCGGGTGGGGCCTCAGTGTCTTCAGTCTCTGTCCCAATGGAGGGTGAGGTTGTTTATGACCACAGGGGTCCCGCTCGGTTCCCTCCCGTGTCGTCGGGAAGTTGTGTTTACAGATGCATCCTCCACGGGCTGGGGTGCAACCTGGCGGGGTCAAATGGCACAGGGGACATGGTCCCAGCGGCAGGGCAGGGAACACATCAATGTCCTGGAGTTACAGGCTGTACTTCTGGCTCTTCAGAGCTTTCTTCCAGGCTTGCGGGGGAAGCACGTGCTGGTGAGGTCAGACAACACCACAGTGGTCTTTCACATCAACCACCAGGGGGGAACGAGGTCAAGGAAACTGTTGTGCTTGACTCGACGGCTTCTGACCTGGGCAGCTCCACGCATAGCCAGCCTCAGAGCAGCCTACATCCCAGGGCCGGAGAACGTGCCAGCAGATTTTCTATCCCGTCAGAAGCCGCTTCCAGGGGAGTGGAAGCTTCACCAAGAGGTGGTGGAGTGCATCTGGAAGGTCTTTGGCAGGGCGGACGTGGACCTCTTTGCCTCAAGGGACGCATTTCACTGTCCCCTTTGGTTCTCGTTGGACAACAGCAGCCCTCTGGGCCACGATGCTCTGGCACACGACTGGCCCCGGACCCTCCTTTATGCCTTTCCGCCATTCAGCCTACTTTTTCAGACTCTCCTCAGGGTACGTCAGGAGGGGCACAGGGTCCTGCTGGTGGCCCCCTACTGGCCAGCGAGGACTTGGTTTCCTCTACTGTGCGAGCTCAGCTCCGGCTCGCCAATGCGTCTCCCCTCCAGGAGAGATCTTCTTTCCCAGATGGGGGGTCAGATCTTGCACCCCGAACCGGACCGGCTCCAGCTCTGGATTTGGCCCCTGCAAGGCCGGGGTCCACCTTCTCAAGATACACTGGGTCCATAGGGCATACAATGGCTAATGCATGGGCGCCGTCCACGCGAGCTGTCTATGCTAACAAGTGGACGGTCTTTGCCACCTGGTGCCGTGATAGAGGGCAGGACCCGGTGCAGTGTTCAGTTTCTGACATACTGACCTTCCTGCAGGCATTGCTGGATCAAGGACGGTCTCCATCTACCTTAAAGGTGTATGTGGCTGCCATTTCCTGTTGGCATGTTGGGCTGAATGGTTGTTCTGTGGGCCGAGACAAGGATGTTGTACTGTTTTTAAGAGGTGCTCGGCGTTTGCACCCACCCAACCGCCCTGTGGCACCGGCGTGGGACCTTTCTCTTGTGCTTGAGGCTCTTCGGTCCCTCCCATTTGAGCCCCTGGCGTCGGCGGACCTCAAATGGCTCTCACTGAAGACTGCGTTCCTTTTAGCTATGGTTTCCGCAAAACGTGTAGGGGAGTTACAGGCTCTCTCGATAGCCGAACCCTGCTGCCGGTGGAATCCTGATGGCTCAGGCGTTACACTGTGGGCTGACGTAGCATTTATTCCTAAGGTATCACTGCCAGCAGGCAGCACCCAGCCTCTCCATCTTGCCCGGTTTGACTCCGGAAGTCCCTCTGAACCACTGTGTCCTGTTCGTGCCCTTGAGACATACATCAATGCCACGGCATCCTTCCGAAAGACAAATAGCCTTTTTGTTTGCTACGCTGGCTCACGGAAGGGTCAGGCACTTTCTAAGCAGCGACTTGCACACTGGGTTGTGGATTTGATCTCCAAGGCTTATGCCTTGCAGGACCGGCCACTGCCGGCGGGAGTGAAATGCCACTCTACAAGGGGCATGTCGACATCGTTTGCTGCTATGACTGGGGTGCCATTGGATGTTATATGCCGTGCGGCCTCCTGGAAATCACCTAGTACCTTTACTCGGTTCTACAGGGTGAATGTGGCTGCGCCCCATCCGCTTCAGGGAATCCTCGAGCAGCATGCCTCTACATCACATTAGGTGGGTGGTGTAGTCGTTGTTCCTTGAATGTTGCTGATTCCTCGTGACCTTGTTGATATGAGTCATCCAGTGCTTGAAGCACCGCCTCTGGCGGTCAGTAGGGATGAAATAGAACGAAAGTTACTACCGTAACTACGGTTCTATGAATCCCGGATGACCGCCAGAGTGCTTGGTCCCTCGGAATCTCTGCTTTCGCGAGAAGATTGAGGGATTGATTGCCGGGTGCCACGTGACTATATAGAGTCACGTGGGTCCCCGGCAGGTCACAGCTGACTTTGTTGTCATTAATACTCGACCTGCGCATGCGCATGAATGATCATTCAGTGCTTGAAGCACCGCCTCTAATGTTACACTATAAAGTCATAGTATTATGAGAATAAGTCTTAATATTACACGAATAAAATCATTACCTTACGAGAATAAAGTTGAAAAATTACCTGAATTAAGTCGTCTTACCAGAACCAATTTCAGAAAGAAAGCCTGAGCATGCTTTCTTCGGTACAAACAGTCATTTGGACAATTGTTTCAAAGTTGATACTGCTAATAATTTGATGCTGGTTTGGTAATTACTTTATATGTTCCTTATTTGGCAAACCAATGCCAAAGTATAACTTTGTAAGATGCTCGACATTCCTCATATTAGGGAAGACAGTGCTTCTTGTCACAAAATACAACTTTATTTTCATAATATTATGACTTTATTCTCATAATATTTTGAATTTATGCAGTACTGAGATCTAACAAGACAAGTAGAGATACAAGTCCATTATCTGAGGCCATGAGAATATCATTAGTGACTTTCACCAGAGCTGTTTCAGTGCTATGATGAGCTCTAAAGCCAGACTGAAACCCTTCAATAAGTTCATCATTGTGTGAGTGGTCACATACTTGTTTGGCAAGTACTTTCTCAAGATTTTTAGATAAGAAGGGAAGATTGAATATAGGTCTATAATTGACCAAGTCATCCGGGTCAAGAGATACATTTTTGAGTAAAGGTTTAATTACAGCTATCTTAAAAGCCTTTGGTACATATCCCTGTAACAGGGATTGGTTAATCACATCTAAAATTGAGATGGAAATCAGAGGGAATCCTCCCTAAATTACCTGGTTTGAACTGGATCCAACATACATGTTCATGGCTTAGATGAAGACAATAGTTTTGCTAACTCTGAGAGTTCAGGTGGAACAGTCTAAACCCAGTTCAGATTTTATGCTTCCCTCAGATGTTACCTCATCCTCCAGAGATAAACCAATTGAAGTTAGAGGGGTGCTAATGATCTTACTTTTAATAGAATCCCATAAAATCATCAATGCTTAGAGCAGGTGGGATGGACGTTTTAACAGAGCTATGGCTCTGGGTGAGTTTGGCAAGTGGTTTAAAAATAAATCTAGGTTTATTCTTATCCCCCTTTATCAGGAGAAATATGTTGCTTTTGTTTTATGAAGGGTCCTGTTATACAGCAGTAAACTGTTTTTCCAGGCAAGGTAGGATTACCGTAGGCATTTAGAGCACCATTTTCTCTCCAGTTTCCTAGCATTTTGCTACAAAGTGTGCAGCTCTCCATTAAATCATGGAGCCAGCTTTCTATTTTTAAAGTGCCCCTTTTTCAAAGAGGCTACATTGTCTAAAGTGGTACACAGAGAACTAGCAACCCTGTCAATGTAATCATCCATTTATGAAGGGGAATAATTGAATGTTTGCCCTCTGCAATATTATTCAGTGATATAGAGGAGATGGAAAGTGGAACAGATTGTTTAAAATGTATAACTGCATGATCTGATAATGATCTACTCAAGTGAAATCTTCTTTTGGGGGAGGAGAACTCTATTACAGTAATCCTAAAGGTTATTAAGAAGTGGTCAGAGAGGACAGGGTCGTGAGGAAATACTGTTATTTCTTCACATTCAATGTCCTGTGTCAGCACAAGGTCCAAAGTATGAAGATGATAATGTGTGGGGCTATTCACATTTTGAACACTATGATGACCCCGTTAGTATTTAACACCACATCAGAAAACTCATCTAAAATTTCAGAGTAAGGAACTGGTGGATGATACAACTAAAAAAAAAAAAGAACAGGTTTTGTTGCTTTGCAAATTTGGTGAGGGTAACTAAGGGTTAAATGTTTAAATGAGTTGGAATTATTAACAGCCTTTGGAGTAATCAGTAAGTCAGATTGAAAGAGTGTTGCTACTAGGGTGAACATGTTTTGATTATAAAAAGGAGGACATTTTGCCCAGGCTAGATACAGATTTGACAGGCTGCTCAGAGGAAATGAACATGCTTTAGTGAAAATACTGGATTATGATAGGGTATAGTTTTACTGCTCCGAGGTTAATCCCATCTGTTGAAACCTCACAATACTTGATTTATTTGAGTGCTTCATGAGTTACTTTAACAGAATGGGACTCTACAATACCACTGACAATGCTCACGGTGTTGGTGCAAGCACTACTATTTTGTTTATTTAAGCGTTACAGTCTGATTCTTTTTTTTAGCAAGGTGCTCCTGCAATCCATGGGCCTGTAGCTGTTGTGGTGTTTCACAGTATGAAATGCTATTGCACCTTCAGCTGTATTTGCAGCATCCTCTGTTTTCCCAGATCTAAGTCAATTTTGCAAAAGAGGGCTCTCCTCCCACAGCTTTTTTATGATTTTCATTGTCCATGTGAGCTTTGAGATCTGCAGCATCTTTTTTGTCGTGACCGGGACAGTATGTGCAACATTTTTTTTGCAGTTCTTCTGTCAAGCTGCACTTTCATTTCAGCATTTTGTGTCCCATGCTGGTTGCTCTGCTCCCTGTCTGTGTGTGGGTGTCTTGGTAGACCCTCCCACAAGGGATTCCTTTTAGGATTTAGTCAGGCAACAAAGTATCGTAGTATTCTGTGCAAAGCAGAAGGCAATTTAATCATACAAATATGGTCCCATTAAAAACAGTGAAAATCAGACAATTTTATGAATTCATAATCCCCCTCTGGAAGACCCAGACAGAATGTAATAAGTGGACATGTCTGGGCAAAAGAGGACATTTGGTCACCATAATTTCCCCTCCTCCACCTCGTACACAATTTCGGGGTATGTGAAAAATCTAATAACTAGAGGGAGTTTCCTAATTTATGCTCTCATAATCCACTTGCTGGAGCCAAGTCTCTGTAAGCCAGCATAAATCAATTTGATTATCACAAATCAAGTCATTAACAAACAGACCTTTTGAAGAAAGAGATCCTATGATAAATAAACCACATAAAATAGTCTTAACATGTTCCCAACTAGGATTTATTTTAATTAGATTATTATGACATACTCCTGAAGAATTCTTTTCAAATTTATTTGATTTTGGTAATCTGCAACCCATTTCGGTGAGGTTATTGCTTTTTCTCATGGCAGCAGGTTGGTTTCAATAGTATTTTCAGATAAATGAACTTATCATTTGAAAAACACTTTATTTTTCTAGGTATTTTTCTAGGTATGATCAACAATTTATGTGTGAATAAAAAAAAATGTAGAATTCATTAAGGGTTAACAATACGTCAAAGGCAATATTTGGCTTTTGCTTTATCTAAGGCTTATATTATATTAAAAGTATTATTACTTGATTCTAGGGACTTAAAAAATATCACACAATTTATTTGAAATGGAATTAGTACCATACCAAACTTCCTTTAGCTTTTTCTTGTATTTTTCTTTAATTTTTCTTAAATTAAGTTGTGTTTTGCTGTAAATGGGTTCAATTACACAACTCAACCATACTGTACCCCTGTGAGAACAGCCAAACAAAAGTCGACTGTACTCTCCTTTTCATTGGCAATCTTGAGGGGCATTGAGGGGATTGATAGGGTACAATATAGTTTGCCAGTCCATAACAGCAAAACAGAAAATTGTCTCACTCTTCAAGAAATCATAAACAAGTTGAAATATTAGCCGTTGTTTAAAACTAAGATCTTCAGTGTGTTGCTTTTCTTTTCTCAGCTGTTTCAGAGCAGTATTATCCAGAACCACTGATTACAGCAGAGTCGGGATTAGTTTTGGCTGCACATAAGCGAGGTGAGTTCAGTGAATATAAGTCTTAGAAATATTGACTACGGCCCCCAAGACACAACATTTTCTCTCTTAAGATCTATTCACTAACCAAACTAATGTTGAATGACATCTCAAAAAAGCTGTCATATCTTTCATATCTTTCATCTTCTAATAGAATTGTGGACATACCTTAGATCAGCAAAACAAAATAATTAGAATTGAAACAGAATAGAATTGAAATGAAGTAGATTTGAAATGTCCTTGAGTGTCCCTCAGTGAGTACATTCACTTAGGTAAATAGACATTTTCCAAATACCTCTTCTTTGGCTAGGTAAATAGCAACTGAAAGCATAGAAATACACACAAGGCTAAAAAGATATAAAGAGAACAAAATTCCCCAAGTTAGATCATACTACGCAAAGAAAAAAAAAACAAATTACAGAAAAGAAAATCCTTCTGACCCATATCCGAATTTTTGCCAATATGCGACCTGTATCTGATAATTTTATGAGAGTCTGAACAAATTTAAAACATTTTTTCCACTGTGACACAGGCCACTTGGCCCTGTGGTTCTGAATCCGATACGAATCTGATGTTTTCAAATGCGCCCGAAGTCTGAACAGCCAGGTCGCATTCATCCGATCTGATCTCAGTTAAGATTCAACAAAGGTCCCTATTCTGCGTCTTGCTACGCAAGAGCAGGGAGAAAAACAACAACCAACTACAATATTATTTTCAACCTTCTTTAAATGATTGTGTCATTGATGTTCTGGCTGAGGTTGCGAAAGAAATGAAAGATCGCTAGATGAGCTCCAGCAATACTGTCCACGGTTACTTCCGTAACCACAGACCACGCTTGCTTGTGACATCATTACATCCTCTACATGTGGGACACTCATGTTGTGTGAATGCAGTTCACACAGGAGATCACATACAGGTTGCATATATATGGAAATGTGAATGACCGCTAAAAAGAATTGAATTTCACTTAAAAATCGGAATTTAACATCAAGGCCTTCAGTATGTGAACCTTAGGGATGTCATGTTTTTATTGATAATGACAGAAGTGTGCTGGTGAAGATTGTTACGTTCAAAAATGTAGGTTCGTAAAAGAGAAACTGAGTCCGCACAGAATAGGGATTAATGGCTTCTGCAGAAGGAGAGAGCCACGTTCAGCTACATCTGCTCTCTGGTGGGTTTCCTCAGCAGAAGCCTTTTTATTAGCAGATCATAACACATGGGGTGGGTTACAGAATAGAGTGTTCTTCTGACAAGGCAATTGATCAGGTCATGGGACAAAATGCTCCTTCTGATTGAATCACAGAATAGAGTGGTCTCCCGATAACTGTGATTATCCATGCACAAATGAGCAATTTTCTACCAACGTTGCATGACAGTTTGCAGTAAACAGAGTTAAGCATCTCATTTCTTCAAAGTTCCATAAGCACATACATTAACTTTATAATCATCATTGAATAAACCCGACAAAGATCCTCAGTCATTCAGTTCATACTCATTCCAAAAAGTTAAAGGTAGTTAGTTTTTCTGACATTTTCAATTGAAAAAAACATCCTGTATGGGAAGCGAAATGTCTTCAAACTTGGAAACAGTCCAGTGGATTATTTTTAAACTTTCTTTGGAATGACAGAAGAGGTAAAGCTTTCTTTATCATGTAAAATAATTTCACCCACACTCTCTGTAGTGTTTTAAACTTAACACTCAAAACAGCAGAAAGTATTTTTTTCTACCATACTTCCACATACAGAGAGGACATTCAAAACAATAGGAGACTTAACCCATTTCAGTAGCCAAAAGAATCCAAAAGATTGTCTGTTTATACTAGTCACAGTTAAGGAGCTCTGACAGTAGTGTAGATACACAGTCCCTTATTTAGAAAAGCAATATGTAGGCTTCAATGAAGTCAACAAGAAAAGAACCAATTGAAGGTAAATTTATCTCTCTAGGATCAATCGAGAAGAGTGACGAAGTCAAAAGGAGTCCATTGAAGACCTTGCATCCAAGGGTTCTTCCAAAAGAAACTCCCAAAGAACCCAACCCAGAATCAAATCCCTTCAGAACATTTCCTATAGACCTTAACGTGAAGCCCCAAACCACTGCAGAGCTGGAAAGTAAACCGTCAGCAGCAATGAGACCACGGACGGGATCTTCACAAACAATAATGGCATCAAAATTGAATCCCTTTGAAGACATCACTCCTCCTCCTCTCACTTTAGAGGTAATAGATGGAGAAACGTGTCATGGGCAAGCAAAACAACCAAGCATATCAACATCTACATTTTCTTCAGAATCAAACAAAACTTCAGAGGCAATGGCACCCTTTACACAACTAGCAAGGGCCTTCATCCCACAGGACAATCAGCATTATCTTGGGCCACAGGAGAAGGCCCACATTCCTTCTTTCCAAGCAGTTGAACACGCTGGTGAAGAGACTGATGCTGCCGACAAAATGATAAAAGCCCCCAGCGCATCATCTGGAAACCAAAGTGACCAGAATTCTCCAAGTATGTATGCTTTTTTTTCTCTTTTTTTTTTTATAAAAAAAACTTTCACAGCTAACAGCCTAACAGCCACAAGCAGAGCTTAATCATTGTCCCTGGAAAAGTCTTATACTGAAACTTTAAATTCTTTTTCCACTGAAAATTGCTCAGTCAAATTGACTCACTGAATCCAACAGGCTATGACCTAAAAATGAACATTTGCGATGGTTATTTACATGTGGGGTTTTCATTTTTGTTTGTTCTGATTCATAACATTATTTAGAATGATCAATTTCACGTTTATCTCACTAAGATTTAGATTTATTTAATTATCTGACAGGGCCAGTGTACGCATTAGATTCCTGCAAATGCACTAGAATTAGCCAAAAGTCTATTTTTCCATCTGTTGTCCCTGAACAGATCTTAAAATTGTCTCCCTAAAAAGACAACAGTAAGAATTTTGCAGTGAAAAACACAAGTATAAAAAGAAATAAAACAGCTATAACTTTTCAAAACTTGTTTAAAAATACAGAATTATTGTTCACTAGACTACAGATTTTGGGTTATAAAATAGAATAAAGCATTCAAATCAAAAATAATTACACTATATACACAGCAGAGACACAAGTACTGACATGACTGATGTGTTATGAGCCAGTTTTTTAGATGCTTTTTAAAAAGAGTGTATGTTGTAAGCTATCTTAAGCCTCATTCCCACTGAAATTAGTCATTACTGTAAATAATACAACTTCTTCACACACAGATTCTCTTTTTAACATATTTATCACACTGTACAGAATAAAAATTTTCCACACACTGCTTCTCTTTTTTCTCTATTTCATTTATATAACACTATGCAGAATAGAACTTCTCCACACACTGATTCTCTTTTTAACATATATCACACTGCACACAATGAACCTTTTGTCGTCAGCTTGTTTCATCACATCCACAAAGTCTTCATCCTCAATGTGTAATGATCTCAGAATATTGGACTCAAGAATTCAAAGTGAGACAGGCAGTGGGGAAGTTCAAAGCGTTTATTAAACAAACAGGTGCGCGGGTTGCTGGTCTGCTGCGGGGCAGATCTCTGCAGGGATGAGGGAGAATACAGGTCAGTGACTGGATGTGGAGCTGAATATGACTTGAGCAAAGTCACTGACCTGATTCAAAGTTCAGTCCGTTCTCGGAGGTTTGTCCGCAGAAGCAGCGAGGCGAAGCCCCCAGAATTCCTAGAGGTGAGTGGAGCAGGCGCCAGCCGACACGGGGGTAGTCGCGGGTCGAAAGCTCATCCTTGATGCTTTCCCGCAGGCCAAAGAAAAAAACATCCATGAGGGCATCCTCATTCCAGGAACAGTCGGCAGACAACAGGTGGAAGTCAGTGATGTACTCCATCACTGACCGCTCTCCCTGTCTGAGAGTCAAAAGTCCCCTGGAGGGAACCCGTTCCTACTACTACAAGCCCACCCGTTCCTACTTCTACAGGTCCACCTGTTCCTACTACTACAGGCCCAACCGTTCCTAATACTACAGGCCCAACTGTTCCTAATACTACAGGCCCAACTGTTCCTAATGCTACAGGCCCAACCGTTCCTACTACTACAGGCCCAGCCGTTTCCTACTACTACATTCCCAACCGTTCCTACTACTACAGGCCCAACCCGTTCCTGCTACTACCAATTTTGCCGTTCCTAATACTACAGGCCCAACCCGTTCCTACTACTACAGGCCCAACCCAGTTCCTACTACTACAAGGCCAACTTTTCGTTCCTAATACTACAGGCCCAACCGTTCCTACTACTACAGGCCCAACTGTTCCTACTACTACAGGCCCAACTGTTTCCTACTACTACAGGCCCAACCGTTCCTAATACTACAGGCCCAGCCTTGTTCCTACTACTACAAGCCCACCCGTTCCTACTACTGAAAGCCCAACCCGTTCCTACTTCTACAGGCCCAACCCGTTCCTACTACTACAAGCCCACCTGTTCCTACTACTACAGGCCCAACCGTTCCTACTACTACAGGCCCAACTGTTCCTACTACTACAGGCCCAACTGTTCCCTACTACTACCACAGGCCCAACTGTTCCTACTACTACAGGCCCACCCGTTCCTAATACTACAGGCCCAACCGTTCCTAATACTACAGGCCCAACCGTTCCTACTACTACTACAGGCCCAACTGTTCCTGCTGTACTACTACAAGCCCAACCGTTCCTACTACTACTACAGGCCCACCGTTCCTAATACTACAGGCCCAACCAGTTCCTAATACTACAGAGCCCAACCACGTTCCTACTTCTACCAGGCCCAACCCCGTTCCTAATACTACAAGCCCACCTGTTCCTACTACTACAGGCCACCCGTTCCTACTACTACAAGCCCAAACCGTTCCTACTTCTTCAGGCCCAACCGTTCCTACTTCTCCAGGCCCAACCGTTCCTACTACTACTAGGCCCCTAGTAGTTCCTAATACTACAAGAGCCCACCTGTTCCTACTACTACAGGCCCACCGTTCCTACTACTACAAGCCCAAAGCCGTTCCTACTTCTTCAGGCCCAACCGTTCCTACTACTACAAGCCCAACCGTTCCTACTACTACAAGCCCAAACCCGTTCCTACTTCTTCAGGCCCAACCCCGTTCCTACTACTACAAGCCCCACCGTTCCTACTAATACAAGCCCAAACCGTTCCTACTTCTACAGGCCCAACCCGTTCCTACTACTACAGGCCCACCCCGTTCCTACTACTACAGGCCTACCACGTTCCTACTACTACAAGCCCAACCATTCCTACTTCTACAGGCCCAACCGTTCCTACTAATACAAAGCCCAACCGTTCCTACTACTACAAGCCCTCACGACCCACTACTACCAAGCCCACCCCGTTCCTACTACTACAGGCCCACGTTCCTACTACTACAAAGCCCACCCGTTCCTGCTTCTACAGGGGCCAACCGTTCCTACCCTACAGGCCCACCCGTTCCTACCCTACAGGCCCACCACGTTCCTACTACTACAAGCCCACCCGTTCCTACTTCTACAGGCCCAACCGTTCCTAATACTACAGGCCCACCGTTCCTACTACTACAGGCCAACCGTTCCTAATACTACAGACCCACCCGTTCCTACTACTACAGGCCCCACCTGTTCCTAATACTACAGACCCACCCGTTTCCTACTACTTATTACAAATTAATTATAAACAATAAAATTTTTTAATAGCCATTCGTCCATGGCTTGTAAATTTCGTCTGGTCTTAGTCTTGTTAACAAAAATAATTTCTCGCCATATTTTTATTTTCTGGAAGCAATTTTTCTGCATCATCGTCTCATCATCGTCACGGGAAAAAGGGGTGTTAACAAAAATATTTTCGTCATTGTCCTGGTTGACAAAATTAACACTGGTTTGGTCACCCTATATTAACAATACATGTAAAGTCATGTCACAGTAGTATGACATTACTTAAAGTAATGTTAAATAAATTTTTAACTATTTTAACATATTGATAAATTGGCATGTTTGACCTTCTTTCATTCAACTAGCAAGTCTAATTTGCAAACAAATGGATCTCAAACACATAACATATTAGCATGTATATCAGTGTGTAAACCCTTAGGTAAATATTTAGCTCTATAAAAATTGCTCAGACATCTCACTGTAGCATAGTGTACCAATGGGATCTATCTTTTAAGCATTGTCTTTAGTACACACATGAACATTATATTAGTGTTTAAACCCTTAAAGGAAAAGTCTGGTCAGCAAGGAATAATAAATGTATCATTATCTATACGTAAAACTAAATGTTCGCTTTGATTTAATGAATTTAATGCTAATCAGTAAAAAAAAATAAAAACTATAATTTTCGTCGCGATCACTGAGATTGGGAGTGGCCATTTTTGCCCAAATATAGTAACCCACTCCCACTCCTGCCATCTTCCAGCAGTGGCGTCACGGTGCGCGGTAAGCCTAAGCGCCATTCTCCCAGCTTTACAAGCAAAATCAATGGGAACTACCAGACACATCTGCAATCCACAAGGAATGATTGAAGATTTCAGAGGACTTACACCATTGAAATTCACCAGAGCTATAGTGAAACTGACAATGCCCACGTGCATGGCAGCTGGATGCTGCTGGAATAGATCGGGTCAAAGTGAAAAAATAAAAGAAGTTATTCCACCTTTCTGATTCCTGATCCTCCACTGACAGGTTGGATATCGTTGGATTGCCAACTTGAAGAGGAGGATTTGCCATTGAACTTTGGCCAGAGAAAAAACGCGTAATATGTAGCCAACATTTGGAAGAAAGAATGTTTTCAAGATGACTTGGATAATAGCGCGTTGTGACAAACACCAGATACAGCACTGGGACTTGATCAACGGCCGATGCCACACCGTTACGTCACAAACCAGTAGATGGCAGTAGTGTTTTTGACAAACATGGATGCCTCAAGCACATTCAAATGAAAATTACTCTTAATTAACAACACTTGTCATTTATTGAACAATTCAATTCAGTTTATTTTATTTGACAGTGTTTAATAATTTCATATTTAAAGTACTTTCAGAAGTTTGTATTCTAAATATGAACGGACTTTTCCCTTAAGATGCATTTGCACCAAACATGAAGCCTGTGAAAATTCATCCGCTTTTGCTGCCCCTGATAGTCGCCCAGCCAGCGAAAGCATTTCACATGGATGGATAATTTGCCCAGTGGGTGAAGCCGGCGGCGTCATGGAGTCTTCTGGTCATTGATTTCACCTCATCATGGCAGATTTACAAAGCGACTAGCAGTGCTTTTGACTTTAGAAGTCCGAAAAAAGCTGTTGTGTTCCTAAATTCCCCAGATTACCAGATAGTATGAGTGTGTATGAGGTTTACCACCACCTACTCCAGAAGCTAGGTAAGTTGCTCTTAGCGGCACTTCCAGCTATCCGTTAACCCAGTTCGGTGCCCTGCTGTCCCACATAAGGGGACAAATCACCCAGACAACAGACAGAAGAAGCGGGAAATCAGTGTGAGAAAACCAGCAGAGATAAAACAGCACCAGAACTGGGCTGCCAGCTGTCTCAGCCTCTGGAACTACTGTATAGGAATCAGTTCACTAGAGCTGGGAGAGAAGGCAGAGTGAAGAAGCCCACTGGGGAAACAGCACCAGTGGGGAGAGGCTACAGCTAGCTGGGGCAAGCATTAGTAGCTAACTGCGGAGGAACAGAGGAGCACAGCGGAAGATTGGATAAGTTCAAGGGCTAGAGACTGCGGCCGCCCAGGAGTAGAACAGTGGAACATTGGAGAAGCCAGCAAGGGAGGGGAAGGAGGCTATGGCTGGCTGGATTTAGGGAGATGAAAGGAGTTCCTGAGAGGATCAGCAAAGCTTGCCTGGGCAGACATAAAATTACCTGGGTAAAGAAGCAAAAGCCACCTTAAATCAGAGACAGTTTGTTTCCGCTATGCTCTTTCCCTGCTCCTTCACATGTAGTCCCTGACTGGATTTCATGACATGAATATTAACAAAAGTTTAGATTTTTTGCGTCCCTAAATTCGCCAGTGTAGGGTCCCTTAGCTCTGCTTTGCTATGCTCCAGATCGGCCATTTATTTACTGTAGAGATAACATGGGAATCCTTCGCTTCACCTATGAGAGCTTCTTTCGGTTCGAACGTACCTTTACAGGAGTTCTGAAGAGGTTTCTGACATAAGACAGCACCCTAAATGTAAGTACAAAAATTACATACATACTTGGAAAGGTTCACGGGGGGCTGTAAGTGGAGCTGTTGACAGTTGCCTTTTGTTGCCCTGCTTTCTGTATCTCTGCTTCTGTCTCCTTGAAGCCCCAGTTGGCCTCAGCAGGTGGCGGCTCACATAGCCTGGTTCTGCTGGAGGTTTCTTCCTGTTAAAGGGAGTTTTTTCCTCTCCACTGTCTTAATAGGCATGCTTGGCATGGATTGCCTTCGAGTGCCAATTAGTGGAGTGCAATCAACTGGTATTCCGTTGATTTCGTCCTTTATTTTAGGTGTGATTATCTATCTCTGTTACAGGGATGTGTACCAAAGGCTTTTAAGGTTGCTCGTAATTAAACCTTTACTTAAGAAACCGTCTCTTGACCAAGATGACTTGGTCAGTTATAGACCTATATCCAATCTTCCTTTCTTATGTAAAATTCTTGAGAATGCTGGTATGCTTGACAACTGTGCAACCACTTACACTCTCTTAATCTTCTGACATGGGAGCTGGCTCGAGCTCGTCTGCCTGGCTGTTTCACACTGGACGGGGCCGCCTGTGGAGCTGGTTGACAGTTACCTTTTGTATCTATGCTTCTTTTTCTACTATGTCAGCTTCTGTCTCCTTGAACCCCAGTCAGCCTCTCAGCAGATGGCCGCTCACACTGAGCCTGGTTCTGCTCAAGGTTTCTTCCTGTTAAAAGGGAGTTTTCCTCTCCACTGTTGCTACAAGCAGAGGTGTCAAGTAACGAAGTATTGTACAAATACCTCATTACTGTACTTAAATACACTTTTTAGGTATCTATACTTCATTCTATTACTTATTTTTCTTCCCTACTTCTTACTTCTACTCATTACATTTTCACACAAGTATCTGCACTTTCTCTATTCCTTCGTTTTAAAAAACAACATTACCGTCACTCTCCTGGAAGCTTCCGTTTTAATGCAGAGGTCACGATTTAGAAGGGCGGTGGTCTGGATCGGACCCACCTGCTGGCTAATTCGGACCCAACCTGATTTAAAACATTTATGGAGATGAGAAATGTGCTTCCGGGTCTGTTGAAGTACCAATAGTTTGCATCCAATTTTTTAAATAGACAGTGTTTTATTTTTTTGAAATATATAAAATTATGCTTTAATTTGTATTTACCAATCTGTTGTTACTGTATTTTTATTTGACAAACCGGATCTTCTCAACATTCTTTTGTGTTTGGTGAGATTGCAATAGCGAATCTTGATCGGAGCGGAGCAGAGTTGAAAGCGGAGCTCTGCACATTTAGAGGATGTTTGGCTCAACCTGCTGCTGTGAAGCAGGATTCTCCACCATGAACAGAATCAACAATAAATCTGGATCCAGGCTCAAAATGAGCTCCTTGATATGTGCTTAAGAATGGCTTAGTCTCCATTCAAACCCAGGTTTAAAGCCTTGCAGGGCAGCCTAAAACCCACTGCCAACATTAAGACAGAAAAAGAAAGAAAAATAACAAACGCTTTTAGTTCAGGTGTTTTATAAAACATGTGAGTTAGGAAATTGTTCTATATACCAAAGCTGAACGATTGTTTTTTTCTACTTCAAAAAACACTTTAGATCTTAAAATGGAAACATTTTTCAATTTTTTTTTTATTTTAAAATTCAATGTTTAACATGGATGGATGCATAAGCACCTCATTTTTATTTCAGTGTTAGAATTCAGTTTAAAAGTAACAGATCATTAAAATGTCTACTGGACACTTTTTACTGCTTGATGATTTTTCTTTATTCAGGTCCTGCTGATTTTTAATTGGTTACCTCTGGTTTAATGTTTATAAATATTTATTTCATGTCATGTGCTCCATCGAATGCCGATCATTGGCTCCATTCACATCTAGTGAAAACTAGTAAGGATTGGATGAGTCATAGAACCCAAACACTCATTGGTTAGCTAAAGGAAATCATCAGAAACCAAGCAGGTGTTCTTTAAACTGCCAAACGTGAATTTTCTATGCCATGCTACAATGTAGGATTCAGAAAAAGATGTTGAAATGTCTGAAAGGTCGGACACAGGGCGAAGAGCGTATCAGGAGATGGAGACAGAGACCAACAAGGGCCCTCATCCTTGGCCCTATCCCAAAGAATTTTTAGAAACAGTCGAAAAATTACGAGCTTTCAGTTGATTGATATAGTGGCATCTGGCTGTTTTAAAAGGTTACTTTATACTTCAAGTCGTTTTACCAGAGTGTTTTTAAACTGCAGTATCTATAAACTTCTACTTAAGTGACAAATGTGTGTGCTTTTGACACCACACAGCTACAAGCATGCTTACAAGTGAGGAGTTGCTGAAGGAGTCAATGAGTCGATGCAATCAGCTGGTTTTCCTTAGATAAAAAACTTAATCAATCTGACTGGATGATCGCGGTGAATTGTAAAGTGTCTTGAGATTACATGTGCAATTTGTGAATTGGCGCTATAGAAATAAAACTCAATTGAATTGAATAGAAAGCTTGTATGATCTGGATGAATTGTTTCTGTAAATGATGTGGCTGAATTGAATTGAATGATGTGGCTGTGTAAAGACCACTGATTTACTGCTGCTCCTGTCTGAGCTCCAGAATGCCACCGTTTCACCATGTCTCTGTTGTCTCTAGTGGATCCTTGTGGATCACCATGCTTTCGCTGGCCAAGGTTAGCAAAAGCAGATAGGAGAAGCCTGACAAGCTTGTTAGGGGAGTGGTGGTCTAGTGTTAGGGTGTAAAGCTTAGAATCTTGAGGTTGTGATTTTGAAACCCAATCCCACAGGCTGCCACTCTGGGTCTCTGAGCAAGACCCTTAACCCCTGATTGCTCCTCAGGCTCCCCACGATGGCAGCCCACTGCACCCCATGGGCATGGGTTAAACACAGAGGTAAATTTCTTCAATGTGACAAAAATAGAGTTCAATTATTATAGGCTGCGGCTGATCAGTGGACCACAGGAAGGACCACAGAACCATCCTTCTTTTTTTTTTTTTTTTTGCAGTGTCGCTGTACAGCAATTTGCAATTTGGCAATAAGAATAATTGTCTTGATGCCAAAAAGAGCCCAACAGATTTTACTTTCACTTGCTTAATGCATATAAATTGCTTTATTATATAATTATGCAGGGGAGTTTTACAGTCTATATGGACACTGCAATGTAAATACAGCAGAAAAACAGAAGAAGAAAAAGGAAAAAGAAAAAAAACAGAAAAGATGAAAGAAGAAGAGAGATAGAAAGGGAGATAATTACAAAACATTTTCGTCACATGCTTCATCACCTGTAATGAGATGAAAAAAGAACAGCACAACCGAAGGACATGTGGTACAAGACATACAATAAGCAACAACTTGAAACTATCACTGAAGTAGTATTATTAAGTCTGACATGTACTCTGTGTTACCTGAAGATATGAATGTGGGGTTTCTGTATGGAAGTGAATCTCAGAGTTCCTGGAGCCAAGCACCTGTAATTGTTTGTGAGGGTGAACTTGTGCATGTAAAGTTTATCCATAGAAAAAAAAAAGCTCAATAGTGGTTGTGGAGAGCCGAAGAGGCGCCCCATCCTTCTAAGGCTAAATGAAAATGGGTTTTTAAAAGCCACCCAGAAACCTCTCAATAGCATTCCCCATTTCATCCACTCTCATCATTATCTCCTCTATTTTACATTTTTATTAAAGAATCCATGCTTCTTCCGATAGAAGACGCATGGACGAATGTGCACTCCAATTAAGGAGGCATGGGTTCTTCGTGTTCCTTCTTGTTCTGGTTTAGTTTGTATAAGTCGTATTGTTGAACAGATGAATTGCTTTTTACAGGTAATTATTCATTTAATAGATTTTACTCTATGTGGCTGTGGTTATTTTATATTGCTGACCTGTTGTTTCGTGGGCTAGTACTGAACACTGTCTTGGGTCAACAACTTGATTATTTGAATACATTTCTTGTGGTTTGGTTAATAATTGTTCATTGCAGTTAGAGATTTAACATTTCAGACATTAAATTTAGTGGTAATTGATTTAATCCTGGGTCCATAACCTGTTTAAATATCCACATTTGCTGGTAAATGAATGGGTTTATTGTTAATTGATAATACCGGTTGTTAATGATAGCAATTAAAGGCTGGTAAACATTAATCACAACTATCTAAAGTATTTTTTGTTAGGGTTTATATTGACTAGAAGGATAAATTATTGATTATTTTCAATTCTAATTAGTAATATTCATGATCAAATAGGAATAACTGTAAAACAATACTTTACTGTCCTGCAAAGATTTCCCTAGGTTCTGAATCAGACCAAACAATGGTTCTTGCAAATCACCATAATTAACATCCTGTTACTTACCTTATTTATGACAAAACTAATACAAATGGGGGCAGTAATCTAAGTGTTTTTGAATAACTATACAGGTAAATATGCCAATTCTGCTCAAATATTTGACAATAGTTTTTTTTTTTTTTTATCAGGCTATGCTGAAAATATTGAGATATCGGCATGGACGAAGCTATCTTCAAGGAACCTAACTTCATCCAGGAGTCTGGAAAATCTCACCTCAGAAACAAGTAATAGACTATATACAATGCAATGTGATTTCCATACCAGTGTTTGATGTTGTTTAACATTTAATTTTTAATATATAAAGAAAAGACACATAACAAAGGAACAAAAACAGTTTAGTGACTTGTTTAGTGAAATGATAGATGACACCTCATGCAAAATGATTTATAACCCCCTTAACGATTTATGACTTCCCTCTTCTGCACCATCTGTCCCCTCTGCTGATGAAGATGATGATCCTCCATCTTCCTCAGATGTGTTTTTGACTGGAGCGTCTTTCATTATTCCTGAATTAATTTACTATCATCTATCACTTTTTTAGGTCAATCTTTAAATTGTTTAAATTCACCTCAGATATTCCTTTCATCCAGCATCTTACATCTTTCCTAAATTAGTTTATTTAAAGCTTTAAATTGCATGCCTAACTTGTTTTGATTAAGAAACACCATATTATGATTATAATACGTTCTAAGAGAAACTCTAAAAGTTTTAAAATTATGTGCTTTGAGTAATCATCCTATCCTTTCTGTGAATTAGGGCTGGACAGTTAAAATACATTTTCAATTTTCAAATTTGTGCAAGCCCTCAATTTTTAATTGCAATACATTTAACAAGACACAAAATGTCTCTGTTCAGCCCCTAAGTGGCAGTAATATGATTACAGTGGGCATGCTGTTACACAGAAACTAAGACATTCTTAGCTAGCACCCTAGATTAATGCGTTATAGTAGAAATAAAAACTTGTTTGTGCAAATTTAACAGTAAAGCCTTGACGTTATAAGATGAGCCGAGGCTTTCAGGCGTGTGTTAAGTAATGGAGGGGGCTTTTCCCTGAAGCTCGTGTCGAGGGGTGATTAATTTAGGGGAGGGGCCAAAATTGATGATGTTTCTACTGTGATACCATGTGACCTCTTCAGGAAGTTGATCAGACCGCACGAGAACTTTGACAGGTATTTAAACAGCCTCACTACTCAGTCAAGATGTGGGAGATTGCAGGAGAGTTGCTGTCAGTTGGATACAGTTTGGATAGATTCTAAAAATAGATGGGTTGGAAAAACAAGCAATCTAGCTGGTTAAAACTATTTGGTTAGATTTAAACAATTTAATTATCAAAATCTGAGCAAGCCACTGGTTACAGTTGTAACATTAGTGTTAAATAGTATTGCTTTCTAGTGAATAGTTACTGTTACCAGGGCACCAGCTGTAAGATATTTACTTCAAATCCTAAGGTTCACCTTAGACTTTTGAAAGTTGTGATAATACTTGCACAAGTATTTTGGCTTGGTTTGCCCTTGTACAAATATAGATTGGGTAAAAAAATTTACCAAATTCGATTGGTTGGTTTAGCAAAAAAGAACAAATAACTTCCAACCAGATTAAAACCAAAAACTTGTAAAAACTATCATGTTTGAATAAAAATGACTAAAACCTTTCATCATTGCCCAATTTGCACAAACACTTTCAGTGTCTGCTTGAGCTTATTTCACTAAAATGGCAAAAGAATTGTGTACCTTAAATGATTGTTCTCTTTTAAGACATTTTAAACCCAAAGAAACTTACAAAATATTTTATTATATACACCAATCATTAGCAATTTCAAATGGGAAAAAAAGCAAGAAAAACAATTGCAAAAAAAGCACAGATTATATTATAACTGTAGTTATACACTCCACCAGTAGGTGGTGATATGTTCGCATGAAGCTTCATGAAGCAATTTGGCCAAACAGTTCAATGCCTCATATGGTTGGGAATTGATTTCACAATTCCCTTATCGATTCTGTGAAACAATGAACTTGGTAAGTGCACAGTGACATTCGTCTACCATCGCCTGGGACATTCTATTTCTGCCTGCCTCAGCAAAAACAGAAGGCAGTGAACGGGAGCTGCCAGCCTCTAAGACAGCCAGGCTGCCCGTCGCATCACAGTCATCTGAATCAAATGGAGAAGCCATCCGTTTAATGAAAAAGCATTACTGTACAATTTTGGGAAATAAATACATCCCCCCTGATTTAAATAAACAAGCGTCACCTTTCTCTCTCTCCCTAAATTGTGTAGCAACTTCGTAGGATGTTTCGTTACATCCATTGCAATAGCTAGAATCATGTAAGAGTTCCAGCTACCAGTAGTTCTAAATAAACATGCTAGCAATGAAGGGGTGGATTAACGAGAAAGAAACCTAACTACCAAAGAGAGTTAGGTAGGTTTATTTCCGGAAATGGCATATGATTTACCAGGAACCACCTTAAACACAGCCAGTGATATAAAATTAGCTACTTACCACTAGAGTTGCCTTCAATGCTGATTGTAACTTTAGCTTCTGTCAGGAAGCATCAGAAACATGGCATTTGTTAAAATGTATGCCATGCTGTGTGCGCCAGTATTTCTGCATGTTGGATGTACTTCCTCCGGCGGATGTATTCGCCACTTTGCAATGATTGCAAAGCGCCTTCTTGCCATCTTTCTCTTCCTTAAAATGAAGCTAAAGTTTTGCTTTTATAGACTTACGCCTGGTAAAGATGTATCTGCTTACTGAATGCCGTGTGCTAACTTGCGTAAAAAACGTGACTAAGTCATGCTGCCCAGAGATAGAGCTCTGGTGCTGCCTGGAATCATTAAGGGAATCGTTAAGCAATCTGCCAAACCATGCCATGGAGATGGAACACATGGAACCAGCTCTGAACAGGAACAGGTTTTCGATTCCCATCCCTAATGCCTCATGAGGCTTCATCTCACAGTCACTACCTGCAACACTGGACTCTAGACAAGCAGGCTTTCATGGTCATTAAAAACGGAAACCCTGGACTTAAACATGGACATGCTTGTGCCTAGAGCAAAGGATTATCACAAAAAAATCGAAATCGAATTGTCCCACAAAGAGGAAATTCTGGTGTTTACAGTGGGCAAATATTGTAGAAAATATAGTCAGACAATTTTTTTTTGTAAAATCGTTCACCCCTTCAGATGATGGTACAATTAGACCATAATATATGTATTTTCTAATGAAACTTTGCTATCAATCAATCGCTCGATCAATCAATTTTCTTCATTGTCAACTACAATTTACATTGCAATTGAAATTTCAGTTTCAGTCAACCGTTCATCACAATATATCACATACATTCGGGTGGGGGCTGAGAGAGGGAATGGATTGACTTAGGCCATCGCTTGGCGCCACAGAATGCTGCCATTTGGCAGAACGGCGCGGTGCATTCTTATGGCTTGCCAGGTTCCCACCAGTTACCTGGCTCCTAAGGTCCCAGGCGGTTCCCTAATAGCGCTGCCTTTTATCTCTGTGGAAAAGATAGGAGCCACAATGGGGAAGAGAGGGAAAAAAAGCACATTTCACACTTTATCCTTGACAGGATACAGTTTGAGATATCAAAAAAAACTCTGCTCAAGAAAGCACATGTAACACAAGACAGACATTTCAGCAGAGGGTCACATCTGAGGCGAAATCACATGAATTCAATCTGACATTGAGACATATTATTGTGCGTGTCTGATGATTGCATTCAATTTGTCAGTAAACGCTGACCACAGGCAATGTGAAGTTTATCAACAGTCACTGGGCGCATCCACAGATGTTTTTGCGGGTAGGGAAGATTGTAAGCAGTTCCTCTGTGCCCTTTCGCCATAACATCCAGGGGAGATTAGCTAGAGGGGGTAGGTCGAATCCAGACTAACACTTATTGTTTTGAGAGCAGGCTGCACGGGAATTTCCTTCAGCCTTGAGTCTTTGTCTTGCTGGCTTTTCCTGGGGAAATCCAATATTCCAATTGTGTTGGGCTTTTCCGCCTTGAAGCGAGCGTGCCCATCCAAGATGTTATCCCATCACACCTTTGAGTTCAACCACCGCTGCCATCGTGCGTTCAATCGCACCCAGCATACGGGTCAGCTCCTGATTTTGCTTGTTCACAGCCTTTGTGAGGGCGTCAACCACTGCCGGCAGCCTGATCAATGCCCAATCCGCCGCAAACATCATCTGTAATTGAAGATACATCAGGTATCCTCCAAATCCAAACAGGAGAAATCCAAGTAACATAAAACTAAAAATCCACACATCTTCGATATCCTCCAATGACAACGTTGTGAAACACACCATCCTCCACACTTTCCAGGAGTCCATGGTGTATCCCACGAAGTATGTCCCGGCAGGAAAGGACGGATCCCCCTTTCCCTGTCTTCCAGTTCAATAAATTTGATCAATTGCATTTAGAGACCAGCTGACCAGATCCATTTTTTTTAGTTTGGGTGGTATGAAGAGAGAGCTCAGGAAAGGACAAGACACGGCAAAGCAGGGACATGCAGGGAGGTGCAGGAGCAGCAGGGAAAATCCGACTCCTCCAACAGTCAGAACAGAAGAATGTATGAGGAAGACAATGATGAATGCAGTAATCAATTGATTGGGAGCAAGTGTAGACAGGACTAGAAGGTGAGCTAGGGGAAATGAGACTGGCACAAGGGGGGGACAGAGAGTAAACAAGAAATACATAAGAACTCAAAAACAACCAGAAAACAACTAGAATGACACAAAATGGAAATGAAACCAAAGACTAAAATAAAATCGATAAAAATGTCCAGAAAGGGCAGAATCATGACAGCAATAGATACAGACATGTAAAAAAAAAAGCCTAGACAATCTGAATGTTAGCTGTGTTGAATCCAGTAAACCGTTTAGATTGTACATTTTAAAGTATTCTAGGAAGAAAAGTAGGACATCTTTCAACTAGATTTATCAATGAACACTGACTAAAAGGTTTCTTGTTTCTCAGTTGAGGGTAAATAACATAAACTAATGTGACTGCAGTCAAGTCACAATGGAAAATACGATGAGTAATTCTTTAGTTTCGTAGAGTCCTAACACAAGACAAGGGAATTTCTGAGAAGATTTTGTGTACTGTATTGTGAGTTGGTAGGTATGAGATTTAATTTACCTACAAGTGACAAAAATGAAACCCTCTTCTGGACAGATGGTCCTGAGGAAGGATATAACTTTATGAGGGTCTGTCGTGATTCTGCCCTTTCTGGACATTTTTGGTTCTGTTTAAGTTTCTTTTTTAAATTTTATATTTATGATTTGATTTATGTCCTTCTGCATCCATCTTAGTTAAGGGTTTCTTTTCCATTCTGTGTCATTGTGACGGGGTTCTATAATGATTTGGTCAAATATAAATGACTGGCCAGGGGAGAGGAGACTTGCCTAAGGGAGCAAAAGAGATTAACTCAAAAAAACAACACTGCTTAAATATAACCAGAAAACAGCTAGAATGACTGTGACAGAGGAGCTCTCATCAGCCGGGACTTAGTTATAAGTCCATGTCAGCATGAGCACATGCATACACAAACACATACATAATCGTAGCAAACTTTTTGTTGCAGCTCGGGCTGGCGCGGTTGATCATGGGTGCACACGCTGTGTTACTGTTTCAGTTAACATTCATCTTAACCTGTTATTTTCAGCTTTGAATATTTTCCCGGTTCTATTTTCAAGGAGGGTTGTTTCCAGATTGAGGCTCGCCAGGAGGGAGTCACATGATGACTGTTTGAGTGTTTTCTATTAAATTGAGTATTGTATTCTGATTACAAGTTTAATTTAATTTCTCTCGTTAATGTTAATGTTATTACTTATTATTATTATTTTGTAAAATTTCAGAGTTTATCTGAGTTAGAAGTCATTTCTTAGAGTGTCTGTGGACGGAGCCTGCAGCTTTAAAAGCAGGGCTGCTCCACAGGGAGTCCGTCTGTGCTGGACTCCTGAGAAGTCACACTGAAGGTGATGGACTCTGCTGTTTCTCTGATTTTAACCTGCTCTGGACTTAATTTGTATATATTCTGCACCTCCCATCTTTGTTCACCTGAAGAAGCTCAATAAATTTCACTAAAGTGATCTACGGCCTTGGCTCACTGTCGGCACCTGCTCCCTATCAGCTGATGAGCCCATTTTTTTGTTCTATCTCCAAATATACACCTCATGTGCAGTTCCTCATTGCTGAATTCTCTTTATTACTTTATTCCTTATGTTAGTTTTTCTGACAGTCTCCTTTTTTTTTTCATTCCTTGCCTGTTGTTTCTATTTAATTCTGGATTATTTACTCATTTACTATCAGTATCTTCATTAAATCTACAAATAATTTTCTCCCTCTTCACTCTGCATTTGGGTCCACAACAATATCCAACAACCCTGACAGGGAAATACATATTTTTTGACGTAAGGTGTCATCAATAATTTTTTTCCTATGGTATAAGTATTAAGAGTTTTAGCTCAGTTTTAATGCAGTTTCAAAAAAAAGAAGTAGAAAGAAATAGCTTAAGATTAGGATGTAACACGTGGATTCTGAAAAAATTATTTTGATGAAATTGAGAACTTAACCCGTTCCTTTTTGTATTAAATAATAATTAATATGTAGTGAGGGAATAAAAGTCTTCTACTTTTTCTTTTTATCATTCCATCAACAGCTCTGGCTCTTTCCAGTTTCAGTACCATGAAAAGCAGTGTTTCTTCGCTCAGTCTTCAGCCGCAAAAGGTAAATAACTCCTCATCTTTCAACAGAGGCATAATGTTCAGTCTGTATTAGAGTTCCACTTCAGAATCTGAATTATTCATTAATTCCTTGTGCCAAATTCTTTTCTTGCAATAGGGCCGCTTACAAAATCTGATTAACGTTTATATTTCAGGGGCAAAAAAGTGCCTGCTGCTTAATTTTTGATGCTTGTACACATTAAGATCAGACGTGCCTCAAGAGCATCTTTGTTGCTCCTGAAGTGCGTCCAGTAAAGCGTGTCCAGATGTGTCTGATGTTTCTACTGTTCCTGTGTTTAATGGCAGAGAGCGGATTTGCTATATTTGCTGTGATCAGTGGGTAAAAAGTAGTTTTTATATGTTTTTAAGTGAGAAAGTCCTCCTGAAAATATGATCAGTGCAGTCAGTTCATCCATCCTGCCTTTAAAGATTATCTCTCTGAGGAGCAGCTCGAACCCCCATACCGGTGCTTGGCTGTCGCACTGGGAATCCCAGCAGCAGCAGCTGCCTCAGGCCTGAATGCCTCTTGGGTTTTTTTTTGGTGGCCGGTTTGATTGAAGTAGATGTTAGCGTTTTCAGGTATGTGGGACAAACTGCAGGCACCAGGATAATAGAAATGAAACATATTTTTGCCAGCAGGTTTCCACATTTTAAGTTAATTTATGGGTTAATAAACTGTTTCAGAGGAGTGATCATAGCGCTCTGCATCAGCAGTGCTGTGTCTGTCTCCCTGCCAGCTCCCAGATCATCTTTTCCGATTGGTTGATGTGGAGCGTTGAGCAGAAAAACTTCAATTATTCCAACTCTGGCTGCTGCTTGTGAAACGTTTCACGCTACTAGGTGTGCAGCAGGACCTTTTGGTACACCTTGATGCCCGTCAACCATTCACTTTGCATGTAAAGTGACTGCTTCAGATGCCCAAAGTTCTTTAGGTGTGAACGTCGCTTTTTAACGACGGGTTGGGTTATATTTTGTTTTTAAAGAAATATTTGATCTTCACAAAATAATATTTAAAAATTAGCGCTTGTACGGTTAAACCATACCACTGCTGTTTCAAGCTATATCAGCATTTCTGCTTGCTGATTCTTCCTATTAAAAGGATGGTTTTCCTTACCACTATTGCTCCAATCCTGCGCAATGTGAAGGATTGCTGTAGAGTCAACCACACAATGCAAGTTAATATCCTTACTAAAAGTTCATCCATCGTTACTTGCATAACTCGATACAATCTATTGAAAATTTTTACAGGTCTGGCTGCATTATTTGATTGAATTATCTTTGGATGATATGGTTCTGAATAAATAAAATGAATTGAAGTTCATTGCTATACTGGACATTTATAACTAATATTTGCAAAGATTTTTCTAACATATCTAATTAAATAAAAAAAAAATGAATTACAGGTATCTGAAACTGCAGTTTTGACCAGTAAGATTGAAGTAATAGATATCTGCAACTTAATTTAACCAGTCAAAATAAGGTAAGACATATCTGTAATTCAGTTTTCATTATCAAAATAACGTCACAGATTTCACACAATTCAAACTAGTCTTAATGATATTACCACTAATCAAAATAACATGATCAAATGTCTGGTTGTAATTGTTTCTCTATCATGTAGCTCATAACAATGAAAACTAGACGGCATGGACACTACGGCAACCAGAAGTCCCAGATTTCCGGGGACAGGTGGTCCAAAACGGGGACTAAAGCCGTCCCTGGAAATGTCCCCGATATTACCATTTTATGAATGCAGGGGTAAATGTTGTGTGTAGACTGTTACTACGGTAAGAGCATGTGAGAATGCTGCGAGCTTTTGATGCATTGTGATAAATTTTTGGTTTGTGCCCTGGTTAATAAAAAAAGGCATTACTTTGTTTTGTTTTACTTAAGATTAGGACCAGAAATGTAACATAAACCAAGCTAATCAACAAAAAGTAAGACAGACCATTGGCTGCAGCTGGCATGAGTAAATAGATTCAGATAAAATAAAAAAAAAGATCAAAAACTGCTTGTAAGGTGCTGATCTGGTTCTATGGTTCTCAAGGGATCAACAAGGGTTCGCCAATAAATGTTTTTATAACTGATTGGTGACCTTTAGTTTATATCTTCAGGGTTAGTTATTGTAAGTAGAGTTAAAAGTTGTTTTGCTTCTTTATGGTTGGGATTTATGAGCATAGACTACCAGGCTTAGGTCTACTTTTCTACCACTCAGTTTGGTATATGAAAGTTCCTCATTATAAAAAATAAGAGTCATTAAAAGGAAAACTGAATGAGACAAGATCAGCGTAATCTGAGAATGATGGAGGAAAAGATAACCACCTGTTTAATGTTCATTTATTTTGTTTTTACTTGTAGCTGCAAATATTGTGGTGATTAGCCTTTTTGCTATTTAATCAAGTGAGATAAGTATGAAGGACCAACTCTGCCATATTTAAAAAAATAAATACAGAAATAACAAAAAAGTGAGACATAACTGTATATAACTCTTAATTAGCTTCTTTATGTGTTGGATATTATTTACTATTTACCTTATTTATTTTTTCTGTCCTTTATAATCTTCAACTTTATTTTTAATTACTTATATTTTTTAAAGTATTTATTTATGTACATGTTATAAAATTTTCTGTTTATTCTTCCTTTGTATTTTTTACCTTAGTTATTTCTTCAGCCGCTGTTTATTTCTCTCTGCCTTTTTACATTTCTCTATATGCCCTTAAAAGTATAAGGTTCTCGCCTCAAATGATCTTAAAAGCGAGTACTTTTGATGAACAATAGCAACAGAAAAGAGAACATTTAACTTAATAACTACTCTGAGCTCTGTGAGTTAAGAAGATGGGCCGCCAAACCAACCAATGAGCAGAAGTTGACTCTCTAGGACACACCCCCCTCCTCATTTGCATAATGAGGTAGAAAATGCATAGAGAAATGCAAAAAGGGGCAGAGAGAACAAACAGCTAAGAAAAATAACTAGGGTAAAAAAATACAAAGGAAGAATAAAACAGACAAAAATATTATAACATGCACACATAAATAAATACTTAAAAATATAAGTACTTAAAAAATAAAGTTGAAGATTATAAAGGACAGAAAATAAGGTAAATAATAAAAGACAAATAAATAAAGAAGCTAATTAAGAGTTATATACATTTATGTCTCACTTTTTTGTTGGCAATTAATTGTATGCTTATACATTTATTGAGCATTTATTTATTTCTGTATTTATTTTAAATATGGTGATTTTTAATGAACATTTATTTATTTCTGTATTTTTTTTTAAATATGGCAGAGTTAGTCCTTCATAGATAAGAACAACATCAACAACAATAATACGGAATCACCATCATCATGTATGATGAGATTATATGTGTTTGGAAAGGATTTTGATTGTATTGATTCCCTGATTTAGATTAATGTAAGATTGATAGAAGAGGAGACTTGAAGATTGAATATCGAAAGCCTGGAAGGCAAATATGCACTGGAGTCTGCAGGGATGAAAGTTCAAGTTAGCCAGAAAAATCTGCTTAGAAGAGTTAAAACAGAGTCCTTGCAGAAGTTTGCTAGAAAGAAAAGGAAAATGGAGAGGGAAGAAGACAGAGAAGACTGAATGACTACTCCAGATGGCATTAATAAACACTGTTGGGTCCAGAGACTGTTTGTTCAGCAGAGTCCAATAACTGCTTCAGCGTCTTACTTCTGACTTTGAGGGCAGACCTTGATGTGGGTTTCCACAGCTCTTAGCCAAGAGCTGCAAGGGAATCCAGAGAAGAGTCTTCAGGTTTGGCTCACGAGGGCAGACTCGGCAGGTTAAGCTCATCCAGAGCTTCCAGGAGAGACAGGATTCCTGTGAGGCAGAAAACAAGGAAGAGTTAGAATCTTATCTCAACAGGAGATAGCAAAGATTCTCAGGTTTACTAGGCTCAGGTTGCTAACCAAACTAGATCAACACTGCGGCGTTGAGGCAAGGTCTGAAGGCAGGTTATATAGTGGTGGATCCCCTGATGATGAGATGCGCCACAGGTGTTAAGGTTAATAGGCTGAGCTTGTAGATGATGATAAATAACATAGTTATGTATAATATATTAAATTTCTGACTGTATATCCCTGTAATTATTACACACTGTAGCTTTAATATGTAAAAATGAATGAAAGCATCTCCGTCTCTGTTTGCTATTTTAATTTTGATCATATGAATTTCTTTTTATCTATGAAATGTCCCCAGATTGGATTTTAGAAATCTGGTCACCATGAAAAAATTAGGTTTAGGTATAAGTCCTGTGAAGTAAGGTAAGATTGGAAAGGAGAATCATCAATTGCACTTCGATTAAAGATATATAATGGGTCACAGAATATGTTGTAATACCAGATACTTGGTCACCAAAGAAAAAGACAAGCTATAAAAATTGGTTGAAAAGACAACATGACTTAGGTCCAAACAATGTCTACATTTGGTTGAAAAAGGAGGGGTGAAACGCTGTAATTTTCAGATCTTCACAACGTCTATTGTCGGACTAAAGTGGGACAAAATCAGACCAACCAATCACCAATTTTCAACAACTATGTCTGTACTAAATCAACACTATGAAGGACCAACCAGATTAAGCCTAAAAACAAACGTCTAAATGTCATCTGGTGTTTGGAGGGTGCAGCCAAAGCTTAAGGTCACCCGATGAACACTATTAGGTGGGCTCTATGACACAGGAGATCTTTAGGCTGCAGCCACACTTGTCTCAAAGTTTGAGTGAAATCTGCCTTTTCTTCCTGGATTACAATCTTGGTATGTCCTATAGTGTTATATGTGGCACACACTGGCAGAAGTGTATTTAAGTTTCTCCTGAATTTGTCACTGTCAGGATTTGGTTATTGAGTGTTGACCCAAAAGCAGAGGCAGAGAGGCAGAGGTGAATCTGTTGTGGATTTAATAATGACTTAACAGAAAACAGCGGCTGGTTATCCAAAAATCCAAAATGAAACAAAGTCCAAACAAAACACAAAACATCTTCCAAAATCCCAAAATCAAAAACATGAAAACAAGTCTAACGTGCCAGAAACGGAGACATCAGGGGAATCACAAACATAACGAGGAAGGCACAGAGAGAAGGAGTTGGAGCATGTAGACGGTGTTTGACGAGGACCCAGCAAAGGGGAACTGAACAGAGAGGGCTTTTTAAAGGAGACTGGGACAAAGAGGGGGCTAATGAGGAAACTGGGAGCAGGTGTGCAAAGAACAAGAGAGGGAGAGAGCTAGGGAAGAAGGAGAACATAAGAGGGCAGCAGAGAGCAACAAATAGAAACCTGGAAGACTGGAAATAACATCAAAATGATAATCAAATAACTAGGACTATAAAACATGGTGAAAAGAAAACTAAACACTAGATATCAAGGAGTAAAGTAAGACTGAATACTCAAAAGAAAAACATAACAGAAACAGAAACCAACAGTCGCTTTGTACTACTTTTGTCAAAGTTCATCCTGTCCCAGACATGGGCAATGTGGAGTCAACAAGTCATCTCCATGTCATGTATTTGTTCTACCCAGCCACTGAAGCAGGTGAGTCCAATCTTCACCGTGAATTAACCTGTGCAGATTGGACTCACCTGGTTAATTGGCTGGGTAGATTAAATAGATGACATGGAGATGACTTGTTGACTCCACATTGCCCATGTCTGTCCTGTCCTAAGAAAGGTTAGCAGTGTTTAAGCAGAATGAAATATGGGTATTCAACACCAATCAAAGACAAAAAGGCACAAATACTATTTTTGATTTCTCATCTCATACATGAGGAGGTTCAACTGTGACCACAAAAAATGCAGAGCCAGAGACTGGCGACACCTTTAATGACAACCTTAAGGCCCTTTAAAAATCTCAGCTTTTATTAAAATCTGTTTATTTTATCACATAATTTAAAAGGCAGATTTAATTGTCTAAAATGAAATAACTATTCACTTGTGCATTACCTTATCCCAATTGTATATTTAATTATATAGCAATGATTTAGATAAATCAATTATACATACAAGCAGTAAATATTCAATGGTTTCAGAATGTGTACACTGTGTAAAGACACTCTTTAACCCTTTAAAGCCCGATCCAAGAATAAAACAAAACAGAAAATAACTTTTTTTTTGGTTTGAAGTCCTTATTTGGCCTTTTAACAAAATATGTAAAAAGAAAAAAACAGAAATACATTTTTGATATTAATCATTTATTACTATGCGATAAGTCAAGTCTTCTGCCCTCTGTTATCAGGTATATCTGATTGTGTACAATAGGATTTTGTTGTTTTTACCATTAAATTATGCAAAAGGTGTCAGACGCAAAACATTTCAGAAATCGTATGTATCAAATATGATACATTTGGCATTACAGGGTTAAATTTCAGTTTCAGCCATGCTATATACTTCTGATTTGTTTTTCCTTTTGAAACGTAGTGTGTAGGTGTTATATAATGTAAGTTATTCACTCAGCCTATTTGATTATGCTTGTAATAAAATCTGAAAAATGTTTTCTTTACATGTTTGTCTTTTACGAGCTGGTGCACCACCATAAATGTGCTAATTTCTTTTTTCTGAAATCCCATAATTGATCAGATGAGCAGCAGCAGAAGCAGCATCTACCCTTTAGACACTGAAGTCCAAGGAAGCATTCAGTTTGCTGTAAACTACATCCAGAAGCTTGAAGAGTTTCAGGTCTTTGTGGTCAACTGCAGAGGGTTGGCCATTGCTGAAACCAAGAAGAATCTTTCTGACCCGTAAGTTTTCTGACCAAAGTTTTATTTTCAATGTGTTCCAAAAAAAAGACTTCAATATCAAATGACATATTCCTTCAGATCTTTAGGGCTTTGTGTAATACTATAATAAATCTTTTATTATAAATCTATAAATCTTTGCAGCTATGTGAAATGCTACCTTGCTCCTGATAAAACACGACTGGGCAAGAAAAAAACTACTGTCAAAAAAAGGACACTAAACCCGACATACAACGAAGTTCTCAAGGTGAGAAATGTATTTAAATCCATCTTTTTGAATGTGCATTTTACATATGCTTTATATCACCTAAACACCTGGTCTACTTGCAGTAGAATGTAATGATTTAATTCAATGGTGGATGTCAGTTAATTTTTATAAGCTCCACAAAGGAAGTCATGTTTTTATGAGAGTTTGTGTGTATCTCTGTCGGTGTACAGGATAACATGAAAAGGTTATTTTCCTCTGAGATGTCCCTCATGCCAAGGAACAATCTATAAAAGTTTGGTGATGTTCAAGATCATAATCTGGCCACAGGGATCTTTTAAAAAGACTCATAACATTGTAAGATAGTTATATTTCGCTGAACAAGCAGTTCCCTACTAAACCAGAAGGGGGCAGCAGTGACTATTGACATTGGGCTGAAAAAAATTTGAAGGTATTTTAGGGAAGACAAAAACACAGGAAAACCAAACGTTGTTGGTTTGTTAGCAGGATTAATTGTAAACTTAGGAACAGATTTTAATACATTTTTTTTTACCAGAGCTCCACCTCAAGCCAAGGAACAATTCATTTAACTCTGGTAACATACCTGTAAAGATTCATGAAGGTCATGATCAAGCTTGAAAAGTTCAGTTTAGTTACTAATCTGGTCTTATAGCGGATGCTGCAGGAGGGGGGGTAGGGCCCTGCCCAATCACAGACACGTTGTAGGAGAAACACGGGTAAGTGACCACGATCATCTGACTGAGGATGATGAGCTCATTGAGTCACTTACCTGGTTTAGCAGTTCAGTCCATCACCCTTAAAGGGGGTGCGATCCAGCTCAAAGGGCTCAGCAGGAGAGGAACAGTGGACGATCAGGAGACGAGACAGACACAAAACCCTCTTTCCACTGGCTGCTAGGATCCAGGACTTGAAATTGAAGGACATTGAAATAAACAGAACTGAACAGAAATGAGTAATGGGAAACAAATAATGATCTGGCCCCGAATGCTCAGGCTGAACAGAATATAAACCAAAGGAAACAGGTGAGAGGAATAAATGATAATTGAGGTAGGGAGGGAAAACGACAGGTGAAACAAATAACCAATTAAGAGAGAGCAAACAGGCCAGATCATGACATTGGAGCTCAGAGCCAATGCCCGAGGCAGCCTCGACTCCATCCCAAACTGCTCTGTCACACCCCCAGCACACCTCAGCATATCCTACATTTGTCACACATGTCCTGTACCACTCTAACAACTCCCCTGCCTTTCCAAACTTTCTCATACAATACCACAGCTCCTCTCTCGACACCCTAGTCTCTTGTTCAAACACAATCCAGTTGTCCACAAGGTCTGGTGTCCTGGATCTTTTAGCCATATCTATGCCCCAACACGGCTAATAATCAGGTCATTCGCAGGAACTTGAATGGATGCTGAGGAGGTAATTCAGTCACTTCATTGAGGTGTGGGAACAGAGACATACTTGAAATTTGCAGGACACTAATAGCCATCCCCATTTATTCTTTATAATGTAAAGATGACTTTGGTGAAAGGTTGGAACATGCTTACGGACTTGGTATTGTGCAAATCCATTTACTTGTTAGGTAGATATACATTTTTAGATTTTATTCACTTACCTAAACATATAGGTCATTTCTTTTGTGCTTTTTCAGAATAAATTATTGTTCATTCTTTTATCTCATGTATTTTGATTGTTGCCTCTACAAATAGTATGAAAATAGAATCATGTCGATAAATCTTAAAATGTAAGAAGCAATAATTAAAGTTATTTAGCCTTTGCAGCTTGGTAGCAAGCACTGTTAATGGTGGGAATGGATGTGGGCCATTTCATGCAATCCAGAACCACCAAAAAACTATTGTAATGTTTTTTGACTAACCAAAGAACAAGTTGATACAAAGTTTTGAGGGTCAGATCATAAGCTGAGTTTTGGGTGTCAAAACAGCTGAAACGCATAAATTTGGAAACTGAGCTCAAGTTCCTTTTGACACTTTAACTCTCTGGCTGCTTTCGACATTCTGTATTTTTTTCTGCTCTGTTCTGTAGCTTCAAGCTAGAGAGCAGCTTGGCTTTATTTACTTTATGAATTGGAAAAATAGTTTCGACATGTTTTTAAGTGAGAAAGTCCAGCTCCAAACATCGTCTGTTCATCAATTCATCAGGATTATGATCCCACTAAAATCTGCAGGTCTTGTTGGGAGCTCCAGACCTCCAGCATATCGCCAGGAGGCAGCACTGGAAATCCAAGCTGAAAGCTCAAAGTGGTCAGCCTGTGAGGGATTTCCCGCTGCCGTTCGTAGCGGCTGGAAGTGAATAGAAAATTAGTTTTTAAGGTTTGTGGTAAAAACTGCAAGAACCAGAATATAAAATGGAATATTTTTCATCTGCAGCTTTTATCATTTCTAGTTAATTTGGGTATTTATCAACTGTTTCTCCACAGTTCGTAAAAAAATGTTTTAGTGCAGCAATAATGATCACCGCTCCCTCTCTGTTCGTCCTACATAACATTCCAGTCTACCAGCTTTTTATTTTTGACCTTTGGAGTTTTACTTCCTTATTTTCATATGCAGAATGTCTGCAGAAGCGATAACAGCTTGCATGTAGCGTCTATCTCTCCCTAAAAAAACTTGAATTGGCTGACGCCCCAGCCTCCAGCGGCAAAAGTCCAAATAACTGAACCCCAGTGTCCAATGCTTGGATGCCAGAATTCTCTGATGCACCCCTTCAATATGCTTTCATTATGAACGCAGCTGTAGTCTGAAAGTTGTAAGCCAAGACGCCGTGTCCTACTGAATAGCTTTGTTATTGTGAGTCTGTTTTGGTTTTTTTTGATTTATGGTCTAGTTGTAGTACCAAAGCGTGATGTCTGATATTTACTCTTCTTGAAAACCTAAAACAACAGGATGTCCTGCTCTACAGAGCGATGTTTTCTCTTCACTCTTGGAACAATGAATAGATGCCAGCCTAAAGAATATCATTTAGAACTCATACACACTGCCTATCATTGCAATTTAAATTGTTGCTTCAGCTTTTTCTCTGATTTATTGATTTTGTTCTCTTTCAATAGTTCAAAATCCCATTAGAGGAGCTGAAAAAGCAGACTTTGATCGTCTCAGTGTGGCACAATGACCTCTTTGGACGGAACAGCTTCCTTGGTGATGTGGACTTGAATTTGTCTGAATGGGACTTTAAAAACGCAGAGATAAATGAATATAAATTAAAAGCCAAGGTAATTATTTTTGTCCACATACAGGTGAGTCGTAGCAGACATCACATCTCACTGAGCTGTATTACAATCTTCAGGTCTCCACGGAAGTAATCAGAGGGTCCCATTTTGGTCTGCAACAAAATGGTGGAAAGATGAGAGTAGCCTTGAGATTCATACCAAAGAAAATTAAAAGTAAGTTGTTATAAACGTTCAGCTGTTGTCCTCTACTTGTTTTTTGTTAATTTTGCTTAGTGTAAACTGGTTTCCTCCATAGGTAAGGGGATTTCAACCACAGAGGCTGGGGAACTTCTGATTTGGGTGAAAGACTGCAAGGATCTTCCTCAAGTCAGACGAGTCATAATCAACCCCTTCGTGAAGTGGTATGGAGGTTTTCTAGATTGTTGTGAAGCTGATTAGTAGGGCTCAGGGTTTTGGGATTTGGAACAAACCATTAGATGCTAAGGGTGGGAAAAAATGCATAATGTGATAAACACCTAATCACAATCAATAAAAAGGTAGAATGATCAGTAATTTCATCTACCAGCAATCCAGAACCACTAAGGCTACATTCAATGCACCGCGACTTGAAGTGACCCAACCGATTTTTCGCCCATATGCTACCTGGATCTGATCTTTCCATGGCTGACTGAACAATACAGATCCGATTTTTTCCAATCCCACCCAGGCCACTTGGCTATGTGGTCCTGAATCCGATACACAATCTGATCTTTTCTAATGTGACCTGTGTTCGAACAGCCAGGTCGCATTCATCCCACTCCGAACGCCATTAATACCCGACAAAGGTCACTATTCTGCAATCTTTGCTACACAGAAGCGGCAAGAGAAACAACAACCATGGCAGATTATGATGCAGAGAGGAGTATTTATGTTTAACCATATTGAAAAGAATCAGTTCTTATGGTTGGAAAGATGACTAGATACGCTGTGGTTTTACTACCATCTATGTGTTACTTCCCAGAGTAAGCACAGAGCATGCTCTACTCAGAAATTCATTATGCCCTCTACTGTGTATGTGGGATAATACTTGTATTGTATGACTGCATTTCACACAGGAGGATCACATACAAAAGTCGCATTATATTCCCGGAAATGTGATGCGACATTGCTAAAAGTATTTGCTCACCCATCCAAATTATTGAATCAGGTGTTCCAATCACTGGCCTGCAGTGTAGTATAAATCCTAAGTAATCTAGGGCATGCGTAGACTGTTTACAAACATTGTGATAAAGAATGGGTCGCCTTCAGGAGCTCAGCCAAGTAAGGCTGGAGCTAAGGCTGCCCTCTTTTAGAGGTGAAGGTTATGTTTAAATGGGGTTACATTTTCAAGTATGTCCTTTCTTCTTTGGTCCTTTTTTAAAATGGGTATAAAAAAACAGCAACCAAATCAATTTACCAGAGTCAGGATTCCCTTGTGTGTGCGTTAGAGCTGGTAATGCATCTCTTCCTGAGAGGATCTTGGTGGGGAACCTGGGTAGCCTACACAGGTGGAGCTTATCAGTTTCATCAGAGTGCTGGGATTGTCTAAACCTGAAAACAGGGAAGCTCTGACTATTCCGGTTTACAAAGAGAGTTTCTTCAATCTCTGTTTCAGTCACAGTAGTAACCTTCTCCCCAGAGCTAACCTGGTCAGAAGCACGTTTTCTTCATTAGTCGTGCATAAAAACAAAATCATTCACTTGGTCCTTTAGACACATTGGTTTTAAAAAAAAACATTGCATATCTGTTTGATCAGGATCTAATTAAAGACAGAGATTCATTGTTTTTGGTTAATTTAATATGAGTAAGCTGCGGATCATTTTATTTTTATTTAGTTATATTTACTGTGCAGGAAGAACTACTGAGGTTATTTTCAGATTACACATAAATAGATTTATTAATTCCATGGGGGAAAAGGAATCACTTTAGGGTTAGGATGATAACAACCGATGCTAACAACCTACTGAGTCTACTGGCATAATCTGGGATGATAACATCCGAAACTGCAAACAGCCACTTAGTATTTAGTGTGTAAAAGAAGACTGAATCAACATGAAGAGGAACCCATGAGATGATGAACAGGTTCTATACATTAGAACAACATTTTTATTCTTCATCCTCACCTACTGCCAGAAGATTTCACATAAATAGATACAATTCAATTCAATTAAATGTAGTATATTTGGAAGTATGAGCGCCAAATTCAAAACACAATAGTCACTCTCGTGAAGGCACTTCTACAGAATTCAACATCAAGGCCTGCATTGTGAAATTGAGCCTAAGTCTTCTGGGGGCATGTAGAGGAGAGAAAGATTTTGCTTCTCAAGCTTCTCACGGCCTAGCCAAGTAAGGCTGGAGCTAAGGCTGCCCTCTTTTAGAGGTGAAGGTTATGTTTAAATGGGGTTACATTTTCAAGTATGTCCTTTCTTCTTTGGTCCTTTTTCAAAATGGGTATAAAAAAAAAGCCCAAATCAATTTTTACCAGAGTCAGGATTCCCTTGTGTGTGCGTTAAAGCTGGTAATGCATCTCTTCCTGAGAGGATCTTGGTGGGGAACCTGGGTAGCCTACACAGGTGGAGCTTATCAGTTTCATCAGAGTGCTGGGATTGTCTAAACCTGAAAACAGGGAAATATCTCTGACTATTCCGGTTTACAAAGGCTCTGTTCGAAAACCTAGGACGGGTCCTCCAAGGACGCCGTCTACCTAGACTGGATCCTTCAAGTCCTTGAAAAATAAGGAGAGACCGGAAGAGTTTTGGCTGTAAATCCAACATGGTCCTCATTATCCGGGTTGATAGACCGCCGCATGCTCTGTTGCTTAGCAACCGCGGAAAGCTGACACACAAAACAGGAAAAGAATGAATACAGAAGTTTTCAAAACTGTTTATTTGTATTTAGATTTTATTGTGAAGTGAACAAAGACTACACTCACAAATATCCAGAGGGATAAAGGTTCCAACAGCCGGAGCAGAACAAATCAAATCAAATGTAATGATACAGAAACCTTAGTCAAGTAGAAATTAACCTGCTGTCATTCTGCACATCTCTGATGTTGTTGCTATTTTCAAATCTCCATTACTGTAAAAATGTCCATAGCTGCATATTGGTTATTTATTCCAGTTTTTATATTGTTAAAACACTTTACAGTATTTTATTGTTTATATTTTAACTCTTCCCTATTATGTTATTCTTATACATTTTCTAAGGTCCACATTTGTGTGACTATTTTCAATAATCTTTCTGCTGCTGTGGAATTTGCCTATTGTGGGATAATAAAGAGATTTTTCTATTCTATTCTATAAAAGGGGTAGAAAGATATAAGTAAATCTAAAACAATATATGTATAAAAATATATCTGCAAAATTTTATGTAATATTCAACAACAAAAAATAAATAGAAGTTGAGCATAATTGTGAAAAATAGCAATAAAAAGATAAAAAATCCTATCAGATTTATAGTCCCCACCCTGCAAATATATTAGAATCTGTCCTTAATTTACACACAAAAACCCATTTACACAGTAACAGAGATTAAAACCTTTAGATAAATGCAAACATGGTCATTCCACATATCTGCCTCAACAACTATTAAAACAACTATTTTTCATTAATTTCAGACGGAACTATTCACAGAGTTTGTGGACTATATTAAACTGAACTTCCAATTTTCACCACCGTTCGGCGCCAAGTAACTCCTTTTCTCCTCTGATCAATCCGGCTTGTTTATTCAGAAGCAATGAATCCTGGGTAAACCAAGGGTACCAGGATAAGATCGGATCCGGCCCCCAAATTGGGCAAAAAGAAGGACGCATTTTAAGCGCCGCATAATCCAGGGTTTCTGAATCCGGACCAGACCCTCGCCTTGCTATGATCTTGAATCGGCCTTCTAATCTGGGCCTTCTTGCTGATGTGCGCCCTAGGTTTCAATCAGAGCAGCGTAGAGTTTCTTCAATCTCTGTTTCAGTCACAGTAGTAACCTTCTCACCAGAGCTAACCTGGTCAGATGCAACTTTTCTTTCATGCAGTAGTTTATAAAAACAAAACATGGTCCAGCTAAAATCAGGATGATATCACTGGTTAGAAAATGTTGCCATATCTGGGTCATCATGGTCTTCTTAAAGACAGAGGTTTATTGTTTTTGGTTAACCTAATATGAGTAAGCTTTGGGTACATATCCCTGTAATTTAGTTATATTTACTGTGCAGGAAGAACTACTGAGGTTATTTTCAGATTACACATCAATAGCAATTTATTAATTCCATGGGGGAAAAGGAATCACTTTAGGGTTAGGATGATAACAACCGACAAGCTAACAACCTACTGGAGCCTACTTGGCATAATCTGGGATGATAACATCCGAAACTGCAAAACAGCCACTTAGTATTATTAGTGTGTAAAAGAAGACTTGAAATCAACGGAAGAGTGGCCCATGAGATGATGAACAGGTTCTATACATTAGAACAACATTTTTTTATTCTTCTCATCCTCACTTACCTACTGCCAGAAGATTTCACCTAAATAGATACATTTATCTACTACCATTCAAAAGAAATAATCCCATAATATTTTCATGGTAACAACACCTGGCAAGCGCTTTTGATATGTACTAGTTTTACTGCATATGTATTCCTGATATCTAAAAAAAAACTTTTTTTTGTCTAAATGACGATTCCATACTTCTCCTTACTGGTCAATATTTGTATTATTTTCACTATGAAAAAATGTTGTTTAGATATAAATACATTTTAAGTCAAGCTGATAAATGTGAAAACAGCCGATTAAAATAATGAAACATTTCTAGATATATAAAACTTAATTCTTACTAGTATCTTTTTTTTTTTACTTTCTAAAATTCATTTTCCTCGACAAAAATCTAATTTAGAAAATATATTATTAGTTGGCCTGCCATAGACCGTTTTATACTTATACTTACATATAAACTTATGCATTAACTCGAGCAACAATGTTCTATTTCACCACCTTCCTTTCCTTTGTTCTTTTTTTTCTGTCTTTTAGACACATTCTCCTTTTTATATTTTTTGCATTTCTACATTAAAATCTCTAGTTCTAATGGCACTTCCTATGGCCTGTTGTTGTCGTCACGGTGACTCGTCAAATCGGTACTCCACTGATAATGGCTTTTCATACTTGTTGCGCTCGTCCACTCTGAGTGGACCTAAATAAAATTGATTGAACTAATTGATAGCAGCTGTTGTGAAACCAAATGGTGAATAGCCTTGCACTTATATAGCACTGTTTATCAAGTCAGGAGAGATGACCAAAGCGCTTTTACACTACATTCAGTAATTCACCCATTCACTCACACACTGACACTGATGGTGGCAAAGCTACATTGTAGCCACAGCTGCCCTGGGGGCTCACTGACAGAAGCGAGGCTGCCGCGACACTGGCGCCACCGGGCCCTCTGACCACCATCAGTAGACAATGCAGGAGTGTGTGAAGTGAAGTGTCTTGCCCAAGGACACAGCGACACTGAAAGTTTTGAACCGGTCAATCCTTCGATTTCAGGGCAAATTCGCACATCCGACGCCACTGTCGCCCCACACTCAGAGTTCCCGTCTTTATACTAGATCAATTTAGAGTTGCGAATTTGAATCTGAATTTGTTAAACCTGCTTTAGTTCTGGTTTCCTGTTTTTGTTTTGTTGCTCTGTTGTTTCCTGGCTCCTCATGTGTGTTTACAGACTATCAATTAAATCAGCAAAACTCATCTCTGCCTCCTCATCTTTGCATTTGGGTCCTGAAAACCTCCACCCAATCTTACAACCAGTATCAACTAAAATGAAATATTATTTTGTGATACATTTTTGATACAGTACAGGCCATTTTTAGCCATATTGCACAGCTCTACTTGGAACTACAAAAGGGAAAACTGCAGACATTACTGGTTTGGGTTCATACAGAAATTACATATTTAGTGATAATTTCTGTTTTATTCAGCATATTATTGCTCTGGTTTGTAATAAAACTAACAAACAAGGCAACCCAAACAGGATAAGTTTCTTAATTGTAATACAAAACTAGTCTCAGGTTAATTCATACCTCAGCTGGGAGCAATCTTGCCTTAAGTAAATTTAGTACTTCATCTCAGTTATTTGGAAAAAAAATAGTATTATAAGAAGGGTTTTGTAGATATTGCTAATATGGATATAATTTTTTTTGTTCACTTATTTCTTGCTGTGCCACTGGTTTCCTCTAATTTTAGGACTTTCATTGCTTTGATCTTACTGCAGCACTGTACTTCCTGACACAAGTCGAAAAAGCCAGCAGAAGACCCGGGTCGTAAAGAGAACAGCCAACCCTCTGTTCAACCACACCATGGTGTACGATGGCTTCCAATCAGAGGACCTTCGACAAGCCTGTGTGGAAATCACAGTGTGGGATCGCGATCGGCTTCACAACCACTTCATAGGTGGTGTGAGACTTGGACCTGGGACAGGTTGTGTAATGCGTTTGTACTTATTTTTCATGTTGTAAAAAATCCTGACACCTATTATGATTGGGTCACATTATAGCACTTGTTCATATTTAGTTATCTGCATAAAATACAGAATACTATATGTTATTTATTTGACTGCACTTGTTTCAACAACTTGCCTGTTTTACATGTGGTTTTAAGATTGAACAATTAGATCTTTAATTGAATATATTTTTACCATAAAATATTGATACATAAAGTCTTTAAGTGTACATTACAGTTTTAATCAATATTATAACTATTTGCCACGAATGCATAGGGTTTACAACAGCAAAATACAACTTTATTAGATGTATTGACCAGTTATTTTTTCAAACATAAATAGATAAATACATTCATACAACATAATATTATTTTGAACAAAGGCTGTATTCATCAGTATCATATAGGAGGTCTTACAGAGGTCATTTGTGAAAGAATCAATCAGAAAATAGTGAGGAAAGGGGAAAATTATCTTGTACAAAAAAGTAAGGTAATCTCTCTGCAGTTTCTAGAAGAAGATATAAACACACATAGCTCACACTGCGGGCCTTAATCCTCAATTGTGATTTTTTTTGTGAAATCCCATTTTTCTGTGTTGTTGTTCACATTTCCAAATCTATGCAACTTGTACGTATCTCCTCCTTTGGATGTGGGTCAAAGCTCAAGATGAACTGAAACATGAGAAAAACACACTTTTTTGTTGATAAAAGCTTGTTTTATCTTTTAGTCGGGTCCTCACAAAGCAGAACCGATTACAGCCTTATTTAATTTTAATACCTGAGAAATAAAATATTTTAATGTACCCCTATAATAATATTTTTATGTTCACCTTGCACTCATTCTTGGACCACTAGGGGTACGAGTACCTCCTGCTAATAATCAATGTACTACCTGACACAGAACACACAATAAGGCTGAAACACGGCCCGACACAAAAAATTCTCACAAGATTGGAGAATTGACTCTCACAATTTATGCCTGACTTTTACCATTTCTACAGCCTAAAGGCCCTGTCACACCTTGACGATTTCGACCAGCGTATGCCTGATGTACAAAAAATCTGGCAAAAACCCCGCCATACATTGGATAAGTTATGGGTCAGTTTTGTGTAAGTTAAGATTGCGCTGAAGTACGCTGAAAGACGTTGACATACTGCATACTCAAAATTTCTCGACGTGTGACAGCACCATGCCATACATGTGCCATAAGTTACAGGTAAGTTATCATATTGCTGACTAACTAAACTAAGGGTGTAAGTTACTCATAAGTTGTGGTGTTCAGCTTATGTGCTTAACTTATCAAGAACTTTTCTTGGAACTCATATATCAACGTGTCTGACGCGATATTTCAGGCGGCGCTGAACTTGTTTTCTAACTTCCACTGTATACCGGCGATACTGTATAATGGAGGAAACCGTTCTCCTCCACACTTCATCCCCATCATAGGCAGCGTTTTCCCTCCCCGCGTATAACCAACAAACGTCCTATCAGGGGTTCACAGGAGGAAACCTCTTTTTTTGCGGGATTCTCCTCCAGACTTCAGGCCGGGTACCTCTTGGTGCCTCCTGCACCTGAGGGGGGCAGTTTTACAGATGCTTTGTAATGCCCATGGGCATTACACTGTCGTTATGCATAAGTTAGGCTGTCGTTTCACAGTAGTTCCTAACTATTATGGGTTCATACCTAACCCTGACCTAAACTCAATTCAGACCTTAGCCCTAAATGTGCCCCACCAGGCAGCAGTTGCTTCCACCACAAAGTTTTAAATTCAAAACACACACATCAAAAACAAACAAAACAAAACAGATTGCCAATGTTTGTTAATATTCTGTCCGATTAGCTAATCTGTTGAAATTCATTTCCCCTCTGCCTGATTACTAATTCAGTCCACATGGTGCAGCTTAAGCTACATCCTGACTAGCTGAAAGTGCTAGTTTATTGAAACCTTTTGGCCCGTAGATATCCAGCGTTCTGATTCTCTGAGCCTGCCTAAACCCTATCAGACCTATCATGGGGAAGTTTTAGATCTCTGACGTGTTTTGTTTTTTTTCTGCAGGAAAGAGTTATGGTGTTGATGTTGCATGGATGGATTCAACAACGACCGAAGTCAATCTGTGGAACAAGATGCTACATTCAAATGGAGAATGGGTGGAAGATGTTTTGCCCCTGAGAATGTTGGTGATGGCAAACGGCCTGTAAGCCTGATTTAGTACAATGTAGGGGTGCAAAAGCTAATGATGTAATGTGTGCTATATAAAAAAACTATAATGGATTAACTCAGGACAGAACAAAATCAATCCCATAAAAAAGAGTCTCAATGAAATATCAGAGCTGAATGTCAGCTTGATTGAATGACATATTAAGAATAGATTCCTTTAAGCAAAGTTAACCACCGTTTGAAATGCTCCAGGATACGTTTCTATTCATCAGGGACATTTGTACATTTTCAGATATCTCATGTCAGTTTTTCAATATAAAAGATTCCTACAATCTCACCTAGCAAGTTCTGGAACTTAGGTGAGTTGCATGACTACCAATAAAACCCATCGGATTTCTTACACTTTTTTCATAAATGGGAAATTTATTAGTAGCTCATATTGATTTGACCTTTAGGCAGTGTTATCTATGTCTGACCTTAAATTAAAATATTTGTATTCTGGCATTAATTTAACATTAATAAATGTTATTTAAAGCTTGCTTCCATGTTTTGTCTTGATTCTAAATACTTATTAATTTACATATTTTGAAAAGGTACCTTAATTCCACCTGATTAAAACATCTTTTCAGTGTCTAAACGTACAATGACTTACCTTTTAATCGGAATTAAATTTATAAAAGAATTTTTCTGACTTGGCTCTCGGTTGTGGAAGACACTTTTTCTCCCTGAAGTCTCCTATTTAACAGGATGATTGCACAGGGTATTAAATTGGTATTTATATTAATATGTATTATATTATTAGCTATTTATATATATAGTTAGTATCGGGAAGGCATTCAGACGATCACAGACTACAACACACCCACCCCCGCGGTAGATGCAGCAAAACACTGACTTCCTAAATAAACTGAACAACTTCTTTGGAAGGTTTGAGGCACTAAACAGCAATCCGGCAGTGAAAGCCGTTCCACACCAGGGGGAGCAGGCACTAAACCTGGTCGTAGCTGAAGTGAGGAAAACTCTAAGGAGAGTCAACCCAAGGAAGGCCCCAGGGCCTGATAACCTTTTATTTTTTACATTTTTAACACCTCACTGGACCAATATGTAGTGCCAGCATGCTTCAAGTCTGCCACCAGGCAGCCTCAGGTCACCTCATTCAATCATTACCGGCCTGTCGCACTGACTCCACTCATGATGAAGAGCTTCGAAAGGCTGGTTAAAGAAAACATAGTATCCAGTCTGCCACCAACATTCGACCCATTCCAGTTCGCCTACCGACGTATGTGCTCCACTGAGGACGCCATCTCCTCTGTTCCCCACCTGTGCCTGGCACACCTGGAGGAGAAGAACACCCATTTGCGGATGCTGTTCCTGGACTTCAGTTCAGCTTTTAACACCATCATCCCACAGCATCTGATGGGCAAACTGGAACAGCTGGGCTTCAATAGACCACTCTGCAATTGACTGCTAGACTTCCTCACCAACAGACCTCAGTCAGTCCAGGTCCGAGAGAACACCTCTAATTTCATCATCCTAAGTACAGGCTCCCATCAGGGCTGCGTCCTGAGCCCCCTGCTGTTCACCCTGATGACACATGACTGCGTCCCCAGGTTCACCACCAATCACATCGTGAAGTTAGCAGACAACACCCAGGTGGTGGGCCTTATCAGAGATGACAACGACCTGGACTACAGAGAGGAGGTGGAGCAGCTGGTGGACTGGTGCAAAGATAACAGCCTGATCCTGAACTTGGAGAAGATGAAGGAGATCATCTTGGACTTCAGAAAGAACCAGGCCTAACCGGTCAACAACACCAAATTCCTGGGGGTGTACATCACAGACACCCTCAACTGGAATGTAAACAACACTTCACTGGTCAAAAGGGCAGAAAAGCGCATGTACTTCTTGGGGACGATGAAGGAGAGCCCACCTGCCCCACCCATCCTCTCCACCTTCTACAGAAGCAGCATAGAGAAGCGTTCTGACCAGCTGTCAATACGTCTTACAGGTAGCTGGAAAACAATTAAATGGAGAGTGGTATAAATAAAAAATCAAACGCAAGTCACAGTAACAAGGAAGGAGAAAATATTAAAACAAGTCACTTACACACAGTGTAGGTCTTTATCAACATCGCGGCAAATCTGGACTTGCAGCTGGGATTATGGCTCGAGGCAAATAGGAGGTCTCAGAAACAAAATGTAAAGCTATGATCGGTATCCATTCGTATCCATTTTTTACCGCAGAATGAAAGCATATTCTTTAAATCTTACCCTTGTTCGTTCATAGCGCCTGCAATTAGTCTCCTCGAAGTTGTTAAAGGCACTGCTCCCTGTGAATCACAAAAATACACTTTAATAAAAGCTTGTTCTTGCAAGGTACATACCGCTATTAGCAGCTATGGGGCCGTAGCTTAGGCATTAGTCGTAGCTTCAGGCTAGGCTGCTTTTTAGCTTAGCAGGCAGTAATCGAACATATATTTACCGGGCTAGCATCTCTTCTTTGAGTTCGCCTTGTTCGATGCAGAGTCGCCATCGCTGGCCCAGTTATGAGTTTTACCCCGAAATCCCCATTCTCCCCCGACCGCCTGCACAAAGCAAAGCATCCATCCTCCACTGTGGTGGCTTATCACATGCTTGCAGGAAATGGATTCCTTAGCCATCTCGTGAGATGAGCGCAGAGGGACTTTCCGTGGTTAATAAAAACCTGGTAAAAATGGTATATCTTTTTTTTTTTTGTTTATCAAATGCAAATTAGTTGTTAAGACAACGTTACGAATGTTTTTATCCCGAAGTATTTATAATTCTAAAAATGCTTATAAAACAATTTAAAACCAGATATATTATACACTTCGCTCCAGAAGGAGAGAAAAAAAGCTGGGATATGCTCATATACATATATGTGTGTGTGTGTCTATATATATGGGAAAAGAGACTCTGCTTACAGCTCCTTCATATTTCATGTACACTAACTTGTGTACATGGTTCTTGCTGATGATAGCATTAAGGCTCATTTTCAATGGCATCAAAAAAGACAAATATTCTATGTATATATATATATATATGAACCCTAACCCTCTATGATATGACATATTAAAGAAATCCCACCATCATCCAGCATATTTTCAATTCACACTTAGAAATATATATATATATATATACTGTGCATTTTTGTAACGGGGATAAGGATAATTCAAAACTGCTTTTTTGAATGAACTTGTTCTCTTCTCCCAAACTTATCTCTTTTCATTCCTGTAATAAGAAGTTTCTTTTGAATGGATTTGATTAAAGTTTAAGTCCCTCGGTATAAAATAAATATTTTGATGGAGATGAGAAATCTGCTTCCTCGTTGGTGAATAACCAATAGTTTGGATCCAATCATTTAAATACATTGATTGTTAGTTTTTTTTTTTGTATATATAAGAATTGTGCTATAATTTCTAGTCACCGATCTGTTGCTGCTATATTTTAATTTGACGAACCCCGGAATTTGTCGATGTTCTTTTTCCTGTTTGGTCCGCGATTGCAATTCGCGGATCTTGACCTGGCGGACCTTATGAGCCACAGTGTAGCAATCTTCTCATGGCTACTTCCAACAGGATAATGGCCATGTTATAAAAGTGAATCATCTCAGACTCATTTCTTGAAACTTTTCACTTAAGTAATTGTGAATTGAGCATATTGACGCAGACAACATTGTTATTTTTTTATCTTAAATGCAATTTTTTTTTAATAATTACTGCTCTAAATGTATTGCTCATCCAGCTAAAGATCTACTGTTTTGGTCTCTATATTTTAATTAAATAAATCAGATTCAAGAGATAAAATGTAAGAGAAGCTATACTGAGCCTGATCTCTTTGTATTCTTACCTTTTAGAAAAATGTCACTTGGAGTAAAACACCCCCTGCAACCCTGATTTGCATTTGTACATAGCTCACAGCATGTTCATTTACATGTTAAAGCCTCCCTAGAATTCCATGGGGAGGCATGGGGAACACTGCCTAAGAGAGTCCATCGTCAATTTCTGACAATTTACGGGAGTTTTTTTTTCGGCGAAGCCTGCAAATTGTCGTAAACTGCGCTAACCTGAAGTTCCACGACAATCTACAGTGCCGCATATTGACGAAAATCCCACTCTTTTCATGCAGTTATGCGGACCAGTGGAATGTTTCTTGACTGAAGTCAAGAGCCTGTGAGAGGCTGAGCTGTTTGACTGTAGTTTCGGATGAATCGCCGATAGAAATAATGCAAAACCCCAGGAATCGTTCTGGCTGTTTGCGGTTCTCGGGGGTGGGGCCACTCCAAAACTGCTCTTTTATTTTGTCTTCAGATGGTTTCACCTGCCCGCCCTCGAGCACAAACCCTACAAAAGTGACAGAAGGTTGGTGAAACTCACATTTCTCAGCTTTTACAAAAAGTTTATTTTGAAGCAGTCTCTGGAGAACTAGACGGACATGTTTCTTATGCTCTGACTGGTTCTTGGAATAGAACAGGATGTCATCAATGTATACAAAAACAAAAACGTTGAGGAAATCTCTGAGAACGTCGTTTACAAGGGCTTGAAAACAGGCTGGAGCGTTTGTCAACCCAAAAGGCATGACCAAGTATTCAAATTGGCCAATGGGTGTCTTAAATGCCGTCTTCCATTGATCTCCCTCTCTTATTCTAAGAAGATGATATGCATTTCTTAGGATCAAGTTTAGTGAACACAGTAGCCCCTTGGACTGGTTCAAAGGCTGATGCTAGCAAAGGCAAGGGATACTTATTTTTGATGGTTATTTGATTCAGTCGAAGAGAACCATCCTTTTTTCCCACGAAAAAAATCAACACCGAGAGGGGAAGAAGATGGTCGGATGATACCGGCAGCCAGTGACTCGTTTATGTATTTCTCCATCGTCTCTCTCTCAGGTTTGGAGATATTAAACAGTCTACTGCTGGGAAGGGGAGCTCCTGGTAACAGATCAATGGCGCAGTCATATGGTCTGTGAGGTGGAAGAGACATCGCACTGACCTTGCTGAAGACTGGAGCCAAATCGTGATATTCCGATGGAACGGACGAAAGGTCAGGAGGGTCCATCTCCCCCCCGCCTCTAGGAGACTGAATAGCAGGAGCTGCAGAACGGAGGCAGGAGACATTACAAGAAGCAGACCAAGACTCAATCAATGTGGCGTTCAGCCCAATTGATGTGGGGGTTGTGAAGCTCCAGCCACTCGTATCCCAGTACTAAGGATGAACATGCTGAAGGAAAGCCAAAAAAGGTTAGAGTCTCTCTGTGGTTACCAGAAATCAGGAGCTCTAACGGCCGGGTTTGATGTGTGACTTGGTGCAGCTTTTTTCCATCAATGGAAGAGACTCTGAGGGGCTTCTTCAGAGGAACAGTCTCAATCTTGAGCTGTTGAACCAGGTTAGCATCAATTCGATTTCTCTCACATCCAGAATCTATGAAGGCTGAAAGAGTTAGAGTTTGATCAGAGGAGAACAGAGTTGCAGGTAACAGGAGGTGAGGAGATTTTCCAGATTGTAGATGGTCCGTCAGACTCCTCACATCCCCTGACGGACCCTGCAGTAGCAGAAAAAACATGGCTTCCTTGCCTTGATCTGGTTCTGGTTCGAAGTCTGTTATCCAGCCGAATGGTTAACTTGATTAAATCCTCCAAACTAGCTGGTTCGTCAACTGTAGCAAGTTCGTCGTTGATGTCTTCATTTAAGGCCTTAAAATAAGCACTCTTAAGCGGACACTCATTCCAACCAGAAGCGGCGGCTTTGACCCGGAAGTCAATAGAAAAATCTGCCACCGTCTGACTTCCTTGTTTTAATCTGAGCAGAGCTCGGGAATCAATAGATTTGTCTGAATCTTGGTTAGAGACCTGAGAGAATTCAGTTATGAACTCAGAAAAAGTGCAGAGAAAACTGGATTCAGAAGAAAATTTTGCCTCCGCCCATTCTAGGGCTCGACCTGAAAGTTGAGACAAAATGAAGGCTATTTTTCTCTTGTCATTAGAGAAACTGGTAGGCGAATGTTCAAAAAGTAATCTGCATTGGAACAAAAATCCTTTGCATTTATTTGGGGTACCTGAGAATCTCTCTGGAAGAGACGGATGGAATTCTGGAAGTGACGTCACAGAATCTGACCTTTGAGGCGGACGTGGCTCTGGAAACGGATGTTGAGCAGGTGCTGCATTAGCATTTCTCTCGTAGCCTGCAAAATCCTGAAAAACTTGAGTTTGATGTTCCAGGCGTGTGTTTAACTCACGGAGGGCTAGAGCGTGTCCTTGAATCTGCGCAGCTTGCTCCTCGATTAACCTCCAGAGGTGGTCTGCTGGGTTTTGTTTGTGGCCAGAGTGTTCTGTCATGTTGGGTATGGGGATCAAACTTAAATGCAGAACACAGGGGTAAAAGTTTATTTTGTTTGTTTATTTATTTGGATCCCCATTAGCTGTCGGTAATTTGACAGCTACTCTTCCTGGGGTCCCTTTAAAATTATACAGATACACAAAACATATCAAATGATCACATCATAAGAACCACGATACATTTCAAATTATATCACATTACAGTACAATATGTTACACAAATATTCATATATTAAGGCTATCAACAAAGTGTTTTTTTAAAAGTGTTTTAAATGCACCTTTCGTAGTAGCAGTCGAGATGTTATGAGGCAGTTTGTTCCACAGAGTCACAGCTCTGAACAACACAGACCTGCACACTGCTCCTGTTCTCGGAATGGGTCGAGTCAAATGACCAGAAGCTGCCTGCCTGGTTGAATAATTGTGCTCATTTCTCACATAATGTAACAAACTGAACAAAAGAGAAGGTTTTCCACAAACAATAATATTTCTCAGGAAACACAAAACATTACATTTTAGTCTCTCCTCTACTCTGAGCCACGACAGACGCACATGCAGCTCAGCAGAGCTCTGAGTCCACACACAGGGCAGTCCCAGTGCCAGCCTGGCCGCTCTGTTCTGTGCGGTTTGTAATTTAGCCGGATGTTTCTGAGCTGCACCTGACCACACCACAGAGCAGTAGTCCAGGTGAGACAGCACTAACGATTTAACCACCAAAATTCTAGAGGCTGAGGTCATGAAAGATCTAAATCTTTTAATACAAGACATATTTCTTCCCATATTTTTCACCATCCATATCTACATGTTTTTCCCAGGATAGCTGCTCATCAAATGTTACTCCAAGTAGTTTCACCTCTTGAACCTGTTCTATGTCCATATCCTTTAGCACAATATCAAGTTTATCATCACATTTTTTATGCCTAGCTTTAAATAACATACACTTTGTCTTTGAAACATTCAAGGTTAGTCTGTTCTCATTAATCCAGGCAAGAAGCACCTGCAAATTCAACTGCAGTGTTTCTTTTAACTCTGATATCTTTGTTGCTGCAAAGTAAAGTGTAGAATCATCTGCATAAAGAGTTATGTTGCACCTTTTTAGGACAAATGGCATGTCATTAATAAAAATTGAGAAAAGCAATGGTCCTAGGCAACTGAATTGTGGTACACCACACTGCATTTGTTGAGGTGATGA
>JAGKQL010000015.1:25555796-25569683 GCA_018398635.1 Cyprinodon brontotheroides | reverse complement strand
GGGGGTGGGTGTGTTGTAGTCTGTGATCGCCTGAATGCCTTCCCACACTGTTCTCAGTACCTCTTTATCACCAGACTTGAAAGCTGAGTTCTCGCACTTTTTAGCTTACTTGTATTTGGATTTACAGCTACCTACTGTAGCTTGATTTACAGTTTCCAAACATTGAGTTTTTTTTGTTTTGTTTTTAATAAACCCCATTTTATACAACATTCAGCAGTCTAATTTCAGTATTGCAGTGAGGAAGAAACTGTTCTGGAATCTACTGGACCTGCATAGATGCTTTGAAGTCTCCCATAGGGCAGCAGGGAGAACAGTCCATGTTGGGGGGTGTGAGGGGTCATTAATAATGCCCACCAGGCTCAGGATGCACAGCGCTAAGATGAAATGTCTTTTATGGAGGGGAAAGCGGTGCCTCTGTAAAAGGTGGTGAGAGAATGGGGTGGGAGCAGGTGGGCTCTCCTCATCTTCCGCAGGTAGTACATCCACTTTTGTGCCCCTGTACTTCCCATATTTTCAACTATGAACTGTTTCTCTGGATCAGAGGAACCTTCCAACAAGAAAACAGTGTGATGTTCAAACTTAGTTACTTCAACCTAACCTTGTAGAAAACCATCATCTAATTATGTTTTTTCTTTTTTTTATTTTTCGAAAAAGGCAGCGGTTTCAAATCAGTCTAGTTGTGCAGTCCTGTTGGGTTCGCACTGCAACTAAAGACTTCTTTAAGTGCTCAGAAACCAGGACATTTGTGTGTGTGTTGCAGTTAATGCAGATATGCATAGGGCGGATCTACTGGTGGCATAGGTGCAACTCTGCCACCCCTAAATAACAGCCTCGTTACTCCCCAGCTGCCGCATCCTAGTTGGCTTATATATAGTGACTCAGCTTATAAATTATGGATCATTTGAGAATTACAATCGCTAATTTCCAATTGTCCGACTGCAGTGAATGCTGCACCAGATGACGCCAGAGCGACTGAGACTGATTAGGTTTGAAAACCCAATGGGGCAAAGCGTAGGAGCCCCGGGTGATGGGGAGAGGGAGAAACAGATGAAAACAGGTAAAATTGATTAACCATTCATCGAGAAATGAAATCATAATGAAAGCACAATGTTGTTAGCATAGCTGCAATGCTGATTTTGGACTATGATAAAATCAGGTTGCGCAAACCATGCCGCCCATCCCAGCGTCCGGCAAAACCGTAGTCCAGTTTTTACTTGTGCCATTTGCTGGACTATTGTAATTCTTTACTATCAGGTGTCCACAAACTGTAGTTAAAAGCCTTCAGCTGATCCAAATGCTGCAGCCAGAGTTGGGATGAAATGAAAAAGAGAGATCATATGTCCTCTATCCTGGCTATCTTCATTGGCTGGCTTCCTGTTAAATCGAATAGAATTTAAAATCCTCCTTCTCACATATAAAAGCCTTAAATGGCCAAGCTCCATCTGGATATCAGGTAGATCTGATTGTTCCTTATTATGCTCCTAACAGAGCACTTCGCTTCGGTCTCATCTGCAGGTTTACCAGTGGTTCCTAGAATTTCTAAAAGTAGAATGGGAGGCAGATCTTTTAGTTACTGCATCAGGCTCCTCTCTGCTGGAAACGCATTCTGCTTTTGGGCTTGTCTACTGAGAAGAGAGGCAAATTAAGAAAGCGAACGTTGAAGCTGGTGTGGTAAATGACTGGTGGGAGGAAGGACTTACTTGACTGTTGTTGGAAAGAGCTGGGGGGGAGGTTTGGATCCTTTGTCAATTGTCCTGGTCTGAGAGAGTGAGTTCCAAAATGATGTTTCTTTGGTGATCAATACCCTGGAGAGTGGGAAGGCAGATGAGGGAGACAGAGGATGCCACAAAGCTACAACCGGCAGCACACAGGTAATTCTACCTTTCAAAGATTTCAGAGTGACACTGGAGATCATCAAAAAGCCTGAAACACAGGAGTGGGAAAAACATAAGACTGACCTGAAAGCCAAAAATCCCTGATAAAACTACAGAAGCTCAAAAACTGGCTGGAGAAACCATCATAGATAATCATTCGGCAAAGAGTGATGATCTACAGCTCCCTTTTAAACACCAGTCAGTCTGATTAGAAGATTGCCTCCAGGTTTGATGCAACCAGAGCTGATAGAACTGTCCAGCTTTTCTGAAAACAGGAACTTCACACAAAAAAACACACCAGAATCCTAACAGTTTCCATTCCCATCTCATTTCTTTTTAAAGAGATGGATAAAAGAATATAAAGGTTTGTTTGGCAAAATAAGAGGCAAGAATTCAACTCAAAACACTTCATGCCTCAAAGGGCTATTATGGGTAAAGAATTTGAGAGATGGACAAAAACAGGACTGGTATTCACAGCACAGCTTTTTAAGGGGTTGACAATGAAATCTTCAGAGGGAAATTTAATCTACACAAAAAACTGTTTTTTAAAGATATTTGCAGCTTAGACATTATCTCCAGAATCACAGTGAATGAAAGAAAATTTCTACCGATATCACAAAGACTGAAGCATAATAGCAAAAAGTGAAAAAAAAAGGCCTGATTGCAAAACTATACAAAAGCCTGCAATATGAATCCAATTTTAATATAAGATGCGTTACTTTAACCCTCCAGTTATCATATCTAGATATGGTAAAACATCTCGGCTTTGTCAGAGAAATTTTGGAAAGGTGGGGGATTTTTCTCATATGTTTTGGGATTACCCGAAGGTGACCGGGTTTTGAAAATGTGTAAAAAGAGATGAAAAAACATTTTGGGCATTCATTTTGATCTGGATACATCTGTATACATATTCTAGGAATAATCCCCTTGGACATAATTGATAAAGAGTGCTGCTTCTGATTGCGAAGAAGTGTGTAACGTACTGTATGCTTGGTTAAAGACCACAACCTCCCAGTATTACACTGTGGAGAGATAGAATAAGAAAAGTCTATATTATGGAAAATCTATTAAACGAGTGCAAAAGAATCCACGAGCCCATTTCTCCATGTGAACAACCTGTTTAGAAGTTGCTGTTCTCATAGCTCATACAAGTTTACTGTGCCCTAACGTCCACCCTAATCCCTAAATCCCTCAAACACTATATAGAGGAGGGACTATACAGTGAGCGGACTCAGTTCGGACAGATGATCACAGCTTTTTGCTCTGCTAGTCACGTAACTCCTCCTCCCCTGAGTGGGGCCAGCGCCATCTTTGTTATTAGTCACCACTGTCGGGTAGCGACAGCCTATGGCGACAGCGGGACCGGTGTGGCAGCAAATCCCATAACGCTTGGCGAGGAGAACTCTCTGCACAAAGCCTTCTGGGATATATCTGCTGTTTCTGAGGCCTTTCTTTTCTTCTCATACACTTTGTAGACATTTGTTCTCTTACAACCCTCGGCCATTTTCAAAGAACTGCGGTCAGAAAGATGAGCTTCAATGACCGTCTGAAACTGTAGCTCACCGCAAATATACGCCTGAAAGTGCGCAGAAAAAGAGTTTACGTGGCGAGCACGTAGGACGGTCTTACGTAAACATATCCCCAGAATGATTGACAGGAGTTTAGTTTAGTTGAGTTTTATTAGGATCCCCATTAGCTGCCAAATAAATGGCCACTAATTTTCCTGGGGTCCTCACATAAAGAAATTACATTACATTATGAACAAACCATTAAAAAAATTGCACAAGTTGCACATTAGGAAATAATAGGAACATGAAAAAGAGTAGAAATATACAACATAAATACACAGGTCAGTTCATCATATCATCTGCAGTAGTTCTGAAGACGGTATCTTTTTGAAGCTTGTTCTGTTCTGGACTCTTCGCGTGGTTATTGGCAGTTGGTTCCAGTCACAAATGGCTCTATAATACACCGTGGATTTTAGATAGTTTGTTCTGGGTCGAGGGAGTTTAATGTCTCCACCAAGTGCCCGCCTTAAGCTTGTTAAATGATCATGACTTTTTTCAAGAAGGACTAAATGTTCAGCAAAAAATGAAGGCTGTTTTTTACAGAAAACATTCCATATAAATAGGAGAAGTCTTAATTTAAGTTTAAAGGTAACTGTTAACCATGAAAGCTGTCTATGCATTGAAGCCACATTTGTTCTTTGTGAGCACTAAAGGGCCACTCTGGCCGCCCTGTTTTTGCCAGCTGAAGCTTGTGAAGCTCTCTCTGTGAAGCAGATGACCATATCACTGGGCAATACTCCAGATAACTCAGGACAAGAGAATGTACAACCTGTTTAGCAATAGCAGCAGGTATGAATGAAATACATTTCTTCACCATCGTAATGCCTTCACCCATTTTAGCCACAATACCATCTATATGAGCAGCCAAAGACAGGTGTGAGTCTAACCACTTAATTAGGAGAACCACTTAATGAGATGAATCATCTGGAAATAAAAGATCATCCTCTATGCCTTTAAAATGGAGACGTTTGAAACAAAGTGGAAACCGATAAATAAATTCATATTGTAAACTCAACACCTCTAGTTATTTTTTGCTTTGGTACCTTTTGAATTTATTTTGTATTAGTATTGCTGTGTACCTTTTATTACTTTAATCTGTATTTTCATGATGTCTACTGTGGTACCTTTCTATGCTAACAGTGATTTATATGTCCATGGAGGTTGTTAACGAATATAAATTTCTCTTAATGGGACCAATGTCTATTTGGAGGAAATTTATCTCTGTTTAACTGCATTCTCCATCAACAATTCCTGGATAACTTTTGGCATAGCTGGAACTTAACAGCCTGGTCACTTAATGTAGGTGAACTGTCTAAAATGAATTGTGTAAACAAAATTAAGATGTGAGATGTAACAAGAGTGGACATGTGTATGTGTACTGAAAATAAAAGGTAAAGAAATAAATTACCCCCACATATCTGACTCAATAACAATTTAAAACAACTATTTTCATTCATTTAGACAGAACTTTTCACATACTTGGATTATATTAAACTGCACTTCCAATATTTACCACTGTCAGGAGCCATTTACATTTTTCTTCTGAGCACGGAGCAACCAGCTTGCTTGGACTTGCAATGAATCATGGGATAACGAAGGCTACGGAGGACACACCGGACCTGTCTTTCAAAATTGACAAAAACAAGGATGCATTCCTCGGCTGCATAACGAGGAGTCTTGCAATATGAACGGGCCTTGATGTAATCAACTCAGCAACAGTGGTCTAGATCAAGGACAATCCAAATGCCATCAGTAGGAACACTGTAATACGTCTGCTGTAGTCAACAGGTAAGTAATGTCAGGGTCATGTTTGGTCGATCTGTGTCTGGTCGCCAGGGTTACCATACAGCCCCGGAGCTCACAGCTGGGTATTTAAAGCTGGATTGGTCACCTAGCCTTTACCCACACCTGCTGCCCATCAGCTGATTAGCATATTCTTTGTTCTGTCTTCCATTTAGACTTAGACAGACTTTATTATCATTTTGTACAGACAGAGTGTAGACAAAAAGAGTTTTGGTTCAGTACAGCTCTCGAGACGTTTTAATTTTTTAAACTGCAGCTGCGAAAAAGGTAAGCAGCAGTGATAAATGGAAACATACGGCTGTAAATTAGTTACAGTTCACAGTTCCAAAGATTCAGGGTTTTTTTTATTTGAAATCCAATTTTATACAACATTCAGCAGCTCTAATGGCAGTGGGGAAGAAACTGTTCTGGAATCTGCTGGATCTGCATCGGATGCTTTGGAAGTCTCTTCCCAGAGGGGCAGCAAGTGAGAACAGTCCATGGTGGGGGGGTGAGGGGCCATGATCTCCTTCATCTTCTCCACGTTCAGGATCAGGCTGTTATCTCTGCTCCACCAGCTGCTCCACCTCCTCTCTTGTAGTCCAGGTCGCTGTCGCCTCTGGATGAGGCCCACCACCGTGGTGTGGTCTGCACTGCAAACTTAAAGAAGTGATCTGTGGTGAACCTGGGGATGCAGTCCAGTGTCATCAGGGTGAACAGCAGGGGGCTCAGGACGCAGCCCTGAGGGGAGCCTCTGCTTCGGATGACATCAGAGGTGTGCTCTGTCCGACCTGACTGACTGAGGTTCATATATATGTATATATATATATATATATATATATATAGTCCTCCTCTGTAGTTCCTCATTGCTGGATTATCTTCATCACTTCATCCATTCATTCCTTTTTTTCCTTTGGCTTGTTTTCCCCCCAGTGTCTCTTACTTTTTGGTTTGGAGCTTCTTTTTTATCGGTTCTTAATTATGGTTTGTGCATTTTTAGTTTACTTAAAATTTCTGCCTCTTTGTCTCTGTATCTGGGTCCTCAACAACTTTTCACAAATCCTGACACCCCCCCAGTGGACCAACCATCTATAGGTGGAACCCTGATGTTTCATTTTCGTTAAATAATGTTTCTTTTTCTCCAGTGCTCTCTATTTATCATCATATAAATATGTAGGTGTCTAAGGCTACGTTCACTCAGCCTGAAGTGCCCCAAATCCGATTTGGTTGCCCATATGTGACCTGGATCGGATCTTTTCATGACAGTATGAACAACACAGATCAATTTTTTTCAATTGTTACTCAGGCCACTTGGCTTAGTGGTAATGAATCCAATATGAATCTGATCTTTTCTTCTGAAAGTCATTTATACTCAGCAAAGGTCCCTATTCTGCGTTTTGCTAGGCAGAAGCAGGAAGAAAAACAACAACCATGGTGGAAGATGATGAGAAGAACAGTCTTATTTTCCACCTTCTTGAAAAAAGATTGTGTTCATGCACTGGCTGAGATTAGGAGAGAAATGAAATACAGAGCACCTGCTTGTGACATCATTGCGTCCTCTACTGCGACAATTAAGTTGTATGAATGCAGTTTACACAGGAAATCACATTCAAGTCGCATATATTTGAAATTATAAACGGCAATGCAAAAGTATCTGATTTCACAAAAAAGTTGGAACTGAGCATTAAGGCCTGCAGTGTGAACGTATCCTTATACGGCACATACCGTGTATTTTTATTTTCAATATTCATTATAATTATATCATTATGTCTAACATTTACAGGAACAGTTGTGCGACTGAATTCATGTAATCAATCATGTTATCTTTAGCACAGGGGCAGATTTAGGAGATTTGGGGCCCTAAGCAACGTCAGGCAGGGGGCCCACTGAAATTAGAAGACAACACATAAAACAAACCCATTATACAGATACAGATGGTGTTGATTATTAATAATAGAATAGACATACATCATATGTTCAAATCAAATTAGATGATGACAATTCAAAAAAACCAACTGAAAAAAATGAAATTAAAGTAGAGTTTAAGATGTATTAATCACAAACATCACATAAGTCCTAATTCTCCTCATAGTCATAGAGGGTCCTATTATGCCTATTTTAATCTGATGCCTTTCCAGCTTTAGACTTTGGATTTGTTCACACAGCAGCCTGTATGACTCAGAGGGATTCTGAATCTCGTACTCCTGGATGATATGACATGTGCTAATTGAGTGATCAGGTCATGTAGAGCAGCGGTGTCCCCAACCTTTTTTGAACCACGGACCTACTGTATTTCAGACACATTTTCAAAAGGACCGCCGGGGAGAATCAAGCAAAATGATACCACTGGCATAAAATATAAAATACAAACAGCATAAAAATAAAACAACAAGCCGTGTCCCATCTAGGCGTAATCGAAGACAATGACAACCTTAAGCGGTGTTCCTGATGTCCAGTCTGCTCCGTGAAGTTTATTTTGGTCGCTGTAACCACAGAAAATCCTGCTTCACAAAGATAGATGTTATAGATAGGATGAGTCTTCACCTGTGTCAAGAGGCACAGATGCATCCCACTGTGTGTAACTGGGAGAGAATACCGCAATATTTTTATATTTTTCAAAATAAAATACCACTCCAGACTCTGATTGTCGCATAAATTATATATATATATATATATATATATATATATATATATATATATATATGGTATATATATATATATATATATATATATATATATAGACACTAAGTCAAGCAGAGAAGAGAAAAAATTTTCCATGTGTGTATTAAAATTTTATTAAAAAATTGAATTTAAGAGGTGTTTTTTTTTTTTAGTTTTTTTTTTTTTTGCCTTAAATTTAAAAACTCCTTTGTTTTTCCAACAATATGGAAAATAGTTTGCTTTTGGTAGTAGCACATTCTAGTGGTGTACTATTCCCCATACAGTTTAAATGAATCATTGTCTGCCCTTCATGAACTGACCCAGATAGTCTGAAGTTTTATCGTATACTTTTATTCAAAGTCTTCAAATAAAATTGCCGTAATGTTTTAGTATACTGCTGGAAAAATTCACATTTCCTCTCATATGAGTTAATTTCACAGAATTACTTTGCTGCGTAATGGAACCTAACAAGGAACAGTTACTAAGTTAAGAAGCAGTTTTTTTTTAAGCTCTGCAATCTGAGCAACGATGAGATCACCAACTTCAAGGAGATTATCAAGTGGACAGAAATAACAGGGAAGACAGTATGAGATGGCGATTTGTGTTATGTAATGTTTTTCAAGTTGTTGAACTGAGCTATTAAAGATATTTTGTTTTTAAACAGTATATAGGCAAATATAAAAGAATAAAGTCCTTGTGTTAGTAGCAGTAATTTTGCTGGATTTTGTTCCTTAACATCAACATCATCACACACACTGCTCCTAAGATAAAAACATGCTTGTTCTTATTACATTTTGTTTAAATACTAGTTCTTATATTGCTGCGTTTTGCTGTTCTGATATTTTTCAATTGGATGTGAGGCTTGGAATCTTAATCAACTTTAAAAAAGAATTTGTTTTTGATTTTTGTTAAATGAAGACCAATTTGTGATCCTGTATTTTATCCCCTTTTTGGTCAAATTCATATAAAAAAAACTACATTTAAATTTCCAGTTTAAAGGAATTTCTGCAGAATATATATATTTTCAATAATTTCTTATGTTGTTTCTCTTCATTTTTGCACCAGGAGAAAACCGAGTTTGTCTGATAAGTATGTCCACCTTAGAAGCAGCAGTGCTGTGCGGTCTGAGCATTATTCCCTTTAATGCTCTAAGCTCATGCTGCCTGACTTGCACCTGAAAAGATTAACCCTGCTGATCAGGCAAGGGAATCCTGAGCTGCTGAATGTGTTCAGTACCGACACCTTCAGACTCTGAGCCTATAGGTGCTTGTTTTTCTTTAAATGAAGGCAGTTATTAAGGTTCAAATCTGCAACTCACCCCAGGACTGCTCCAGCAAACAGGTACTGGGGACAAATATTTGTGAAAGAAATGTCCTTTAACTTAAAATGATTTACTCTGTCCAGCAGGAGAGTTTTGTGGGTCTAAGATGATAGGATTTCTAAATAATTGTATATTTTGCCTGTCTAATTTCCGATATTTTGCATGTTTAGGATGTTAGTGTCAGTTTTGTTCTTCAGTGTCTAAGCCAGATACACTCCAGCAGTTATTAAGAAACTATACACTCAGCAAGTATATCAGTGTTTCCAATTATGGAGTCATCAAATATGTTTCAGTTAGTTACAACAGCAAAGTGATGTATCAATTTAATTGGAAGAAAATGATAAAATGATAATGTTACAATAATATCAGGAATTATTCTTTTTGTTAACTATTGTTGCTTCTTGTGCATGTATGTATTGGTCAAAATTTAAAATGGTAACTTTAAGAATGTTACTGTATTGAGTAATTAACAAAACTTAGGTCATGATACACCCCAAAACAAAGGATATTTGCCAATGGTTATGAGATCTTTCAATTCCCAAAAACATATTCATCAGCCAGTCAGATTTTGGAGTAGAATGAGAATTTAAGAAAACATCCTTGGTCCATAGAAATTCACTGGATATTAGATTCCAATAAATTCAATTCAATCTAGTTTATTTCTATAGCACCAATTCACAACGCGTCATCTCAAGCACTTTACAGTTCAACCAGATCATCCAGTCAGATTGATTCAAAGTTTTTATATCTAAGGAAAACCAGCTGATTGCATCGACACTCATTGACTCTTCAGCAATCCCTTATACTAAGCATGCTTGTAGCTTACAGTGGAGAGGAAAAACTCACCTTTAACAGGAAGAAACCTCCATCAGAACCAGGCTCAGTGTGAGCGGCCATCTGCTGAGGCATCTGCTGTTTGGATATTAATGCTAACATTGTCTCCCTGTGTTCCTTAGGACCAGCAACATATAGGATACCAGGAAAAAGAATCCTTACCTCTGCATCAAGGACTTTCACATGTATTCAATGATATGGACATTCCAAAGCTTCTGTATGTATCAGAGAGGAAACTCTCTGAGAGTGAGAAAGTGCAAGGCTATGTAACCCATGCCCACATCTCTTCCCTTAAGGTTAGAACTTGGATTCTTCTTTTTGCTTTCTTTGCTTTTCTGGTGTTGATTATTAACTTTTTCCAACAGAATGCATTCAGGTTATTTAATAATCAATCAATAACTTTTTGTCTACCAAGTAAAATAGTGTAAATGGCATGTAAAATTATATAGCGCCTTTATTCAAGTCAGCAGACTTCTACACTACATTCATTCAAACTCCATTCACACACACACACTGATGGTGCCAAGCTACATTGTAAGCCACAGCTGCCCTGGGTCTCACTGACAGAAGCGGGTCAAAGACAGACACTCGGCTTCACCCTGACCTCTGATCATCATCAGTAGACTATGCAGGTGAAGTGTCTTGCTCAAGACAACGACACTGAAAGTCGGAGAGTCGCTTGAACCGCTAATCCTTCGATTTCGTATAAACTCCTACATCCAACGCCACTGTCGCCCCATATTAAGCTGTATCATTAGCGGTTTGTCTGTTTCAGGTAGAGAAGCCAAATTGAGCTCCTCTCAATCTGAAAAGCACATTTTGGCATCAACTTCTGATTTGAAGCTTGGAACCAAAAAGTATTAGGATTTCCACTTTGATTACATCTCTTACAAAGCACTGGGTAATCTTTCTTGAGTCCAATCCAAAAGTCAGCAGGTGTCCTTGAATTAGGCCATATCTCAGTATGTGTACTTGTGTTTTCTCATGTGTTAGTGAAATGTCAGCCCCAGTACTGTTCCATCTCACAGAACACAAGACCGAGAACGGACAAAGTCCCCCGACATTGTTCTGCTCAGCCAGCCCTCTTTACCCAGCAGCATGCATCAGAGGAATACTAAGTTAAAAAGTCCCTTTTCTGTTGGCAATCTTCTATAAAGGTATTTTTTAAGATGGCCATTTACTCATTCAGTGAGTAATTAAAAAAAGACCAATGTTGTAGCAGCCAGGGCTAACGTTAGCCTGCCTGCAGCAGCCCTCTCTGCATAGCCGTGTGAAGTACCGCTGGCTCTGATGGAGGTTTTTGTTTGTTTTTGGTCTATTTGGCAAATTTTTCATTTGATTTGTGTTTATCTGACTGTGTTCATTATTATTCCCCCACCAAATGAAAAAAGTCATAATTTATTATTATCTAAGACTATTAATAACAGGAGGTGAAATGCAGCTCCAGACTAACTTTGAATGTGGTGATGTCATCAGTACGTGTTCTTGTCAAAAATGTACTTAGCGAGAACACAAGTCCACACTTGCGTTCTTGTGAATTGAGTTACGAACATTAACTGAGTCAGTGGTTATAAAGATGAACAGTTCCTCCTCTGATCTACCAAAGTCTGCAGTGGGTAACATGTGAGTCAGCCTCAAAGTGAATGCGGCAAACCATTTGGTGCCTCCAGAATGGGAAGCGGTTATTTGCAGTGGGAGTGAGGAACTGCTAACCCTAACTGAGGACAGTGATGGATGGATGGATCACTTAAGGGATGTTCACTCTGCTGTCAGGCCCTTTAACTGCCTGGCTGTGTTACAGTTGCCTTTTGTATCAGTGCTTCTTTCTGTATGTCTGCTTCTGTCTCCTTGAAAATGTCCCCACTTTCCTTGATGGGCCCTTGGCTGGTCCCCTACAAAGTCTTTTTAAACATCAGTCTTTGTACTAAAATATTCTTTCTGTCATGATTTGAGGACATTAAGATCTAAAGAGAAATGTCATCTCCAGGTCAGATCCTGTGAATCAGTGAAAGGGTGGAGTCAGAGTAAAGAAATTTGCACACCCAGGAGGAGGCTAATGGCTGGAAGTTGGATGGGATTTCGCTGGGAACTGCAGGGAAGTGGGCTGCCGTTCTGCTGGCGTTGAACTGGGAAGGGCCATTTTGAATGGCTGCTACTGTATATCTGGGGAATTTTGCATAAGAAAACACACCAAGCAAGGATAGATATTTAATAAAGGCTGATAGCATCAAGCAGAAAAACTACCCCCCACCCCTCCGCCTACAGAGGTTCAATGGCTGCAAACAGCCAAGTTGCACCTGTTTTAAGACACGCAAACCCTCTAAAAATCAGGCCCTTAGTGTATATGACCCTATTTAACCTGATCAAGTGTTTTGGGGTCTTTGTTCTATAGGCACATAACATTACTATGCTCCTTTGAATAAGCTAATGAACAAAAAAAGGTTTCACCAGAAACAAAAACAAAAAAAAATGTAGAAAGTAGAAATGTAGATATTTTCTCTAATCTTTTTCTTCTTTGTGCTTATCTTGTCTTACAGGCTAGTCCTGCTGCAGCTATTGTCAACACAGAAACTATGGAGGCTGTTCCTTTGGTGAGTGTCCTTGTTAAATTAATTCATTAATATTTCAATACAAGGTTAAAAACTTTCAATGCTGTTGACAAAACATAAATAAAATAATGTAGACAAATATATATTCTGTAACATACTATAGTGGAGGCGTCTCATAGGTGTTTATCTATCTAAAACCACTCTATCATCCACCCTGGTACTTCCTGGTGGTTCGAGTCCCTAGCAGTGGTTATAAAGATGAACAGTTGATGCTATGTTCACCAAAGATGCAGTTTCAATAGTGAAAGCTCAAAGTGAAATGCTTAACCATTTGGTGCCCAGAATCCACATTAAGGTATGAGGAACTGCAGTAAAGTGTGGACAGTGATGGATGGATGGATCACTCCTGATGTTCAATGGCTGTCAGCGGTTTAACTGCCTTGGCTGTGTTACAGTGGGTAGAAATCAGTTTTAACATGCAGCTTATGGAGAAAGTCCACAAACATCATTTGTGTAATCGGTTCATTGTGATTATGATCCTGCCTTTGTAATTTCTCTGTCTGAGCTGCTCAAACCTCACATACCGGGCGTGCGCTTTCACTCAGAATCCCCAGCAGCAGCTGCCTCAGGCTGGTCGCCTTCTTGGGAAATTTCCCCTACCGTTGGTGGCGGCTGAAAGGAGTATGTAGTGCCAACTGGAGGCACCAGAATAATAAAAGACATATTCTGCCCGCTGGTTTTGGCATTTGCTAATTTAGGTATTAATAAACCGTTTGAAGGGAGTTATTATAGCAAATTGCATCACAGCTGTGTCTGTCTCCCCTGCCAGCTTCTAAGATGTGCTGCTGCTGCCACAGACCTTTTGATGCACCTTGATTCATGTCAACCATGGAATTTGGTGCAACCAGCTGCTTAAGCGTATATGACCCTATTTAACCTGATCAAGTGTTTTGGGGTCTTTGTTCTATAGGCATATAACATTACTATGCTCATTTGAATAAGCTAATAAACAAAAAAATGTTTCACCAGAAACAAAAACAAAAAAAAAATGTAGAAAGTAGAAATGTAGATATTTTCTCTAATCTTTTTCTTCTTTGTGCTTATCTTGTCTTACAGGCTAGTCCTGCTGCAGCTATTGTCAACACAGAAACTATGGAGGCTGTTCCTTTGGTGAGTGTCCTTGTTAAATTAATTCATTAATATTTCAATACAAGGTTAAAAACTTTCAATGCTGTTGACAAAACATAAATAAAATAATGTAGACAAATATATATTCTGTAACATACTATAGTGGAGGC
>JAGKQL010000015.1:25525433-25555790 GCA_018398635.1 Cyprinodon brontotheroides | reverse complement strand
TCTCATAGGTGTTTATCTATCTAAAAACCACTCTATCATCCACCCCTGGTACTTCCTGGGTGGTTCGAGTCCCCTAGCAGAGGCCTGGGAGTTTGATGCTATGTTCACGCCGCATGCAATTTCAGCAGCAAAAAAGCTCCTGCTGCTTAATCTTTGATGCTTGTCCACATTAAGGTCAGACTCCAGTAAAGTGTGTCCAGATGCGTCTGAAGCTTCTGCTGCTCCTGTGTTCAATGGCAGAGAGCGGTTTTGCTATATTGGCTCTGATCAGTAGAAATTAGTTTCAACATGTTTTTAAGTGAGAAAGTCCACAAACATCATTTGTGTAATCGGTTCATTCAGATTATGATCCTGCCTTGTAATTTGGTCTGAGCCGCTCAGACCGGCGGTGCGCTTTCACTAGGAATCCCCAGCAGCAGCTGCTTTAGGCTGGTCGCCTCTTGGGAAATTTCCCCTACTGTTGGTGGCGGCTGGAAGGAGTATGTAGTGCCAACTGGAGGCACCAGAATAATAAAAGCAAACATATTCTGCCCGCTGGTTTTGGCATTTTAAGTTAATTTAGGTATTGATAAACTGTTTGAAGGAGTTATTATAGCACCTTGCAGTGGCGCAAAAACCGGGTATGCAGCGCATGCAACGCATAGGGGCGCTGCACTCGAGGGGGCGTCAAAAACCCCTCTAATAAAACGATCAATAACAGAGAGACAGCATTGATTATGATGTTTGCATCATTTTGAAAGGCATATCGATCACTGTTTGTTGGCTGTCCTCTTGCACCCTGCTGTGAGATGCTGGATTGTTTCTGGGGCCTCTTTGGATTGCTTGAACCTTGGATCCTGCCTTATATGATAGATCTTGGCCTGTATTGCTCTGGTGCATAAGGCCTGGTCCTGTAGTGCCATGATCAGTGCTTCTGTGCTGTCCTTTGGCCCAGCTGTCTCCAGCCATTGGTAGGATTTGGTGATATCAGCCCTTTCAGCTATCTGTCTATTGAACATCCCATACAGGTTTTTTTTTTTCCTCCTCTATCTTCCTTTGCCTTCAGAGAGCACTTTATTCCTTAGGGCCATCTTACAGATTTATTATTGGAGCTTGGATGTTTCACCGTTCTCTAGTGGCTCTGAGTGCCCAGCTAGGCCTCATCCTGCTGTAGCTGCAATGTGGTTCACTAATGACCCCATTTCTTGAGTTATCCCGTGTGTGCCACGCTTGTACAAGTTTGCAGAAAGGAAAAGGGCACAGCTGTTTGAGCTGAAAGTGCTCCTTGGGATGTTTAAAGCTTGAGACCAACCTTTTTGGCATCCAAACACTTCAGTTTAAAATTTTTTATTCAGTATCATCTACAGACCTGCCTGTGATGTATTCCGATAAGTCAGATTCATGATGCAGTGTCCACTCAGTAACTGTTATCTGAGACAATCACAGAGCATTCAAATTTATACAGAGACTTTTTTATTGTCAGTTTGATTGCTTTATTTTTCAACCCTGCTTAACATAACATTAATTTTTGACATTGGAGAGATTCAGAGATCCTCACTGAACAGAGGGAGAGTTTGGACAGACACTGGAAAGCAACAGGTTGGCCGATTCATTAGGTGCAAGTGAGGGAACCTCTAGTTAATCCCAATTGATAATGTTTAAACATTAGTTTAAAATACTACTAATACAGTTCATTCCTATTCATGCTTGTGTTGACCATATGACTTAGTGGAGAACTTCACAAAGAAGGGGTGAAGGAGATAAACATGAGGTCGGTGACACCAGAGACAAGTGAGGACATCAGGTAGGAATAAATACATTAGGGAGGCATCTAAACCTATATACCATAATGGTTTGAATTTCTGGTGACCATCTCTCATTGTCTGTTCGTTTTTCTGAAAATGTTCGTCTGTCTGTCTGTTCGTCTGTCTGTCTGGACCAGATGATGAAGAAGTTCGAGAGGAGCATAGAGGTTCAGATGATGAAGAGTCTGTCTGTCTGTCTGCTGCAGTCTGTTCGTGCTGTAAGCAAGAATTTTATCAACTGATCCATCTGAATGGCCTTTACCACACAAAATGGGGGACATATTTAGGCAGTACATGGTTCAAAGTGACCCACCAAAAGTTTGGGCTTGTGTATATCACAGAGCAGTGAAGAGTAAGAGACACTTTTCCAAAGGATACTGTTTTCGTTTACTGTCCTAACTCCGAGAAAGTTGAACAGTTGTTTTGCTATCTGAGTGTGGTTAACTAACCTCAGGCTCCGATTGTTCTTCTGACTCAACGCCGTGGCTGATGTTGGCCCCTGGCACCCTTGCATCCCAACAACAGCTGTGTCTGTCTCTCTGCCAGCTTCTAAGATGTGCTGTATGCTGCCTCTGGACCTTCATCTCTGCACTCTTGATTCATGTCAACCATGGTCTGTCCCAAGTAAACGGCAGCTGATCTCCTGCTGCTCAAACCACTTTTGTCTGGGAACATAGCATGACCAGTTCTCCAGCAGCTACCGGAGATCATGCTCATGGGGCACTTTAGATCCCTTCACCGTTTTATCCTCTTTCTAGTTTTCACATCGATGACTCTCCAGTCTCTCAAGTTCTTTTTTCAACTTCATTGCCGCATTTCGAAAGGCATATCGATCACTGTCGGACCGCTGTCTTCTTGTTCCCTGCTGTGAGATGCTGGCTAAGGCAGCAAGCCCCTCTTCCGGTCATATCAACTCTTGGATCCTGCCTTATATGATAGATCTTGAACTGTATTGCTCTGGTGCACAAGGCCTGCTCCTGTAGTGCCATGATCAGTGCTTCTGTGACTGTAAGCTGGCCCAGCTGTCTCCAGCTCATTGGTAGGACCTGGTGATATCAACCCTTTCAGACTATCTCCCTATTGCTCATCCCATACACTGTTTTTTTTTTTCACTCCTCTATCTTCCTGTTGCCTTCAGAGAGGGAGGTATTCGCGTTAGGGCCATCTTACAGATTTATTATTGGAGCTTGCCTGTTTCACCGTTCTCTGTTTTCTCTGATGCCCACTAGGCCTCATCCTCCTGTATTTGAATGTGCCTGGTCCTGACCCCATTTTTTAGTTATCCATTAGTCTATCTTGTCCCCCCAGAAAGGAAAAGGGCACAGCTGTTTGTGCTGAAAGTGCTCCTTGGGATCCATAAAGCTTGAGAAACCTTTTTGGATCTAAATCTGGCTTAAAATTTCTCCACAATGTCATTCTGTGACGGTGTCTGGTGTGTTCATATGGTCTTCATGATCCTTTCTGTCACTATAAACTTTATCTCCTGCCTGGATACAGAGACCTGGATTCCCATCAGGTGGATTCTATTGATCATCATCACCCATTTAGGTAAACATTGGATCATTCAAAGGATCCTCACTGATTTGCTGGAGAGGTTTAATCCACTGAAAGTAACTGTTCTTTATTTTACACTCCCCGATCTTCAGCTCATCCATCCATTCTCTGATATCGCTTAATAAAGTGGGGTCGGGAGGGGGGCTGGTGCCTATCTTCAGCTGTCTACAGGTTAGCCTGTCCGCCAGATTTCCTTCCGCAATATTAAGAACATAAACACAGACATTTTATCCTCCCACATTGACAATATCCCAATCCCTGCTCTTTCCTCTCCGGACCACCTTGTCACCCACTACAACTCTGGACTTTCCAATATTCTCAATTCCCTTGCCCCTCTCAAAACCCAGTCTGTGTCCTTTTCCCACTCTGCCCCTTGGTTTACTCCTGAGCTCTGCTTCATGAAAGCCAAAGGTCGGCAACTGGAAGGCCTCCACAAAAAAACTGGTCTCTCCATACACAAAGAAATGCATAAAACTCATCTACTTTAATATTCAAACTTAATAGCCATTACTAAATCAAACTACTATTCTGACCTTATCTGTTCCAATGACGGAAAAGTCTTTTTTTTCTATAATGCACAAGATCTTTGAGCCCTCTGATACCCTGCCTTTTTACATGTATTCTACTCAGACCACCTTCTTTAATGAAAAAATCTGCTCCATTCACCAGCAATTACATATGACCGCCTTGCCCCCCACTTCCCCTCCGCCCCTCCCCCGTAGCCAGTCATTCTCCTCTTTCCTGCTGCCCACTTCTACTGAAATTTCTGACCTCATTCNTTACAACCGTAATTTCCTCAAAAGGAGTCTCCTATGGCGCTGGGAGAATTACACTGGACCCAATGCAGAGCTCGACCCTCTGCAAATGCTTTACAATGATTACTGCAAAATAATCAGGGAGAAATATTCAAAAGCGTCACCAAGGAGAGGTGGATTATTATCACATTCATTTCACGTGTATCTTACCTCATGTCTTTCATACCACATTTATTAGATTCGAAAATAATAATTTTTTAATGAATTTCCCAAAGCCTAAATGACAAATGGCGCCTCTATTTTATAATTAGAATAAGTATAAAATGAGCAATGACTACACTATAGATCACTGTACTGCCTCCAAACAAGCCACAATAGATAACCTCATCTAATTCAGACTTCAAAACTTACTTTGGGAATATGTTCCAAACTAGTTTTGGGGATTTTTTAAATTATTATAAGCATATAATTGCCAATAATCACACTATAGGCTTTGTAATGCCTCCAAACTTGTAGTACACATGTACAACCTCATCTAGTTCATACTACAGCTCTTTATTTGGGAAAATGTGTTAAACTCTATTTTTTGAGATTTTTTCATTGTTATTATAAGCATATAATAGCCAATAATTACACTATAGAATCATTGTAGTGCCATGGATTCATGTCTTGTCGTTAGCGATGAGCGAGTTAAGATTACTCCAGATTCTAAAAACATACATTCTCATTGGACATCTCTGTGTTAATGTGTGCCACTAACTGAAACACACGTTTTGTCAGAGAGTCCAAATGAAAAATAATGAAGTCAATACTTATGAAGTTAGCATTGTTTTCGAAATCAGTTGCTAAATGTCTCAGCTCACTGACAACTTCATCGTAGGTAGCCATGTTTGTTGTGACTGTGGCTGCTAACCAACCAATGGGGAGAAGTTAACCTTCTAAGACCAGTGATGGGACTAACGGCGTTGAAAGTAACAGCGTTACTAACTCCGTTACCTTGTTTTAGTAACGAGTAATCTAACTAATTACTTTTGGAAGCTTCTACCAACTATAATGCAGTTACCATTGCAGACTAAGGGATGGGGATCCGAAACCCGGTTCCATCAAGGACCCGGTTCCACTTTTTCAAAACCCGAAAATCAATAACGTTTGGGCTTATCGATACCACTATCGAAAGTCTGGTCGATTTTTTTTTTTTCTCCCGGAGAGTCCTGTAACATAATTGTGTGTCCCTCGAGTCGCCTCACAGCATTTAAATCTAATCAATCCAATCACTGCAACATGTACACCAATGTTTTGGAATGAAATTGTAAGCAGAAACAGATATTAAGAAGTAAAACAAAGTGGGGGAAGTCTGGCCGCTTAACTTTTGCCTGCGACTCGAGAATGGCTGAAGACGGAAAAGACTCCTCCATCTCCTGCTGCTGCCGCGCGCTGCAGTCTGTCCGTCTTCATCATCCCACTCAGAGTACCACTGGTAGTGGCGCACACAGACACTGGAGCTTGTCCGGTCAGTAGTTAAAGCTAGTGGTATTGTGAAATCCGGTGTTTGTAATCAGGAAGCATACAAGCCTGGATTAGCTTGAAGAGTAAATAAAGTTTCCAGGCGTTGCTCGCGTGATGATGTGTTCGAGATTGGCTCAAGTAAAAGCGACAATTTAGGTTTATCATGGGTGCATTCAAGTATAGCAGTAAAGAAAAGCGGGGAAATTTTGTTTTGGCGAGAAACATGAGTAATACAACCGTTTGTATATTGCTCTATATATAATTAAACTACTGATGCCATACATTTATTAAAATTACATTTAATTTAAAATACAATTATTTATTTGTTAAATATTTTTTCCTAATGCACTAAAAACATGATGAAAAGTGACAGTAGACAATACATTAACCAACAATTGTGAAAATATATTCTAGTTAGTTTTATGTCATTTCGAAGTGGCCTATTACATTAGCCATGTTTATTGAAGGCTAGAAACGTTTTTGTTATGCTCACTTGTTAAGCAATAAAAGCAATACCAGTTCTGTTAAAAAATTTTTGTTGCATCGTCTTTCTACCAAATAACAGAAAAGTATAGATAGTGGTATAGATAAGAGGCTAGGATCGATAAAGGAGTATCGATAAGATATCGATATCAATAAGCCATAACGATCCCCATCCCAAATGTTGACATAATTTTTTTCAGTATATATGCAGCAGAATTATGTGCTATATTATTAGCTTGGAGAATGGGTAGAAGATACTAATATAAATAAAAATATTTTGTAGTGATACGCATTGAGTATTCAAAAGTGATGTACAAATAATCATCAAAATATATGAAGTTATGGCTGTTCATCATAGAATATGTGAACAAAAAAAAACAACTTCAAACTTTTAATTTTGTAATGGTATTCATAAAAGCACTTTTGTTTGTAGAGGGTTAATCCTTTCTTTAATCACTAATCAATGTCAGAAATCAGGGTAAATATACCTGATATATTTTATTTAGAGGAAAATTTTGTTTATCTCATTTCTATTTATTGTTCAATATTGATTTAATTTGAACTGGAACAGAAAATTTAATTTAATGTTTATCAATTACTTTTTTATATGTAGTACTTGGTTGAAGAATTTCTTAAATTTATTATTTTTTATTGTTATTTGTTAATTTCTGAAATTGATTTATTTAATATTTGCTTTAATGTGTGTTAAATTTGTTAATTGTCTGAAATAAATTCATTCAATGATTCAATCCAGTTTTTTAGTTATACTTTACCTAAGTGTCCTTACAGATGGTTAAAAGTGTTTTTGCACAGTCCTAACTTTGAGTGTGTAATAAATTATTTAAAATAATAAAAAAGGAAAAGGTACTCAAACTTATTCTGGTATTTGTCTATGCATCACTCCATGCTAAGTTACAGTTTTTTCTGAATGCTTAAACACAATCTTGATTCTTATAGCACAATTTCTAAAACTATTAATACTTATAGCAAATCCACTCACTGAGTTCAAAAAACTAAAAGAACAAACACTGCTTTGCACTCAATTTTCAATTTTGTAACACACACTTTGCACAACTGTAGGCACAATTCACCTGCACAGCAACTTTTTGTGGAACTGTAAGCACAACTCAATGAAGCAGATGCTGAAAGCAGTTTAAAGGTATTTCGCACGTGACATGGAAGTGAGGTGGTGTGCAGGTGGGGAGGGTATGGGGCATAAAACTCAATCTCGCCTAGGGCAACCAAGGGGCTAGAACCGGCCCTGCCTGTCTTACCTCCCTCCTTCCCCTTCATCACTTACTTCATTATCCATTCCTCACTCTCTTCTGGTATTGTTCCTTCACTTTTCAAAACCGCGCTCTGTCTCCCCGGGATTCCTGAAAAACCTGGTTCCCTGATCCCGCTTAACTTTAATAATCTTCGCCCCATTTCTAATCTTCCCTTTATCTCTAAAATACTTGAAAAATAGTGTCTGCTCAACTCCACACCTCTCTTTCCCTCAACAGTCTGGTTTTCGCCCCTCTCATAGCACTGAAACGGCCCTAATAAAAATCACAAACGATCTCCCTATAGCTGCTGATTCTGGACTCCTCTCCATCCTCATCCTTCTTGGTCTTAGTGCGGCCTTTGATACCATTTCTCATCCCATTCTTTCCCCTCAATAGATTATCCTCTCTTGGCATCTCTCACATCCCTCTCTTGACTGGTTCCGCTCATATCTCTTCTACCGCGACTCAGTTTATTCAGCTTAAAATTCCTTTTCTCACATCGCACACTTCCCCTGTCACTTCTGGTGTTCCTCAAGGCTCAGCCTCTTGGCCCCCTCCTCTTCATTACCTACCTTCTTCCCCTTGGCAGTATTTTTCTGAAATCCAACATTCATTTTCACTGTTATGCGGATGACACCCAGCTTTATTTATCCAGTATACCCACTTCCTCACTCCCCCCTTCTCCCTTACTAACTGCCTACTTGAAATTAAAGACTGGTTCACCTCAAACTTCTCTAAACTAAACAATGATAAAACAGAACTCCTCCTCGTTGCCACTAAATCCACCATATCCAAAATCAAAACCTTCTCACTACCCATTGACAACTCCTTGGTCTCCTTCTCCCCTCAGGTCAAGAGTCTGGGTGTCATCCTCGACTCCTCCGTCTCCTTTCAGTCTCACATAAACAAAATTACCAAGTCTGCATACTTCCACCTTAGCAACATTAACCGTCTCCGTTCCTCCCCTCACCACTCATACTGCCTCTGTCCTTATCCACAGCCTCATCACCTCCCGTCTTGATTATTGTAATTCTCTTCTTTTCAGCCTCCCTCCTCACTTCTTCAGAACTCAGCTGCTCGTGGTCATCACAAGAACCCTCCTTTCTCTTGTCATATAAGTATATTCCCCTGTCCTTTACCAACTCCATTGGCTACTAGAGTTCAATTCAGAATTCAATTTAAGAATCCTTCTCTATATTCTTTCAAAGCCATCCATAACCCTTGCTCCTCCATATCTGTCGTAGACCTCCTTCACATTGCCAGCCTCCTCACGCTCCTTCCTTAGATTCCTCCTCCTCCCATCCACCTCCTCTGTACCCCAGTTAGTCACCATGGGGAGCAGAGCGGCTGAAGGCTCTGCTCCCCCAGCACTGGAAAACTCACTTCCTCCGACCTCCGCAGTATTGACTCTCTCCCCTTATTCAAAAACCGGACTCAAAACCCATCTGTTCCAGCTCGCTTATCTGTGAATACACTGCTCTTTTTCCCTATCCATAATTGTTTTTATGTTCCTGTATCTGTATTTTTGTATTTTCATTTTTCATTTTTCTTTATCTCTTTTATTTTTGTAAAGTGACCTTGAGGTCAAGGAAAGGTAAAAAATAAATAAAATGTATTTTATGTATATATATATATATATATATATATATATATATATATAGAGTATATATATATATATATATATATATATATGTATATAGTGTATATATATATATATATATATATTCGTCTGTAAAGTGGCCGGTGAGTGTATATTGATGTATGTGTGTGAGTATGTAAATGTCTGTGTGATGTCATTGACACATTATTGATTTATTGAGATAATCTGTGAAGCTGAAGCTGTGAAGCTTTTGTAAAAGCCATCATATCTGGAGAATCCTGACTTAATCCTTTATCCTGCTTTGGTGAACTAGGCCTCAATTAGATGACTGTTGTTGCCAACATCCTGATTTAAGTAAAAACACAGAGGAATATCACATCACAAAAATAGCTCGACTCTAGTGTGTAGCCAAACTAATTTTCATTGAATTAGGAGGTTTTTTTCTCCTTTTGTTCATTACTGATGAGAAAGTTGAATCTTTGATAGATGTTTCTTTCATTGTTTTTTCATTACTCAGGTCAGTGGAACGAATACCAAATATGAGTTTGAAGAAATCATTTTAGACCGGGTGAGTATATCAGTCCACACCATTTTGCTACATCTCTTGAAAAGATAGAAAACATTAAGATTAGTTGACTTTCTCTTTAACTTGTAATCGTGAAATAAGCAAGAAAATGCTTAAATTTAACAATCTCTATTTTATTGTCCTTTAATTATCTATTAACAGTTAATTTCCCACTAGAGCTAAACAAATCTGAGATTAAGAATATCTCCCACATCTGTTCCAAAGGAGCCATCAATCAACAATAATGCAGTAAATTGAAAAAACTCAAGCTCTATCTTCTACTCAGGAAAAAACTGGAAAAACTGACAATCTTCTACATAACAATCTGTTATCAGTGCACCAGTCATTAAAATTCCTGCTCTGCAGATGTGTATATATGCAGCAATGGCAAAGACATAAAGTTTGTAAAAATCATGGCTCTCTAACTTCTTGTTCTCCTACTTGACAGCTAAACTGAACAATATAGCTTCTGCTTTATTTCCCAGCTTGCTAATTATAGCGCTTGAACCCTTTTTTTATTAAATGATTTCCTGCAGAACCTCCTGTATCTGCTTTTGTCACAATTCAAAAAGCTGTTAAAGCATTAGAGAGTTTCATTGCACACATCTATTTCATAATTCATCCATAGATTTAGAATAATCTGACTGCTGTTGGTAGAGAATAAATTCATTCAGTTTAAATGATTCCATCATGCCCCTATAATAAAAGTTAGGCGGTCAAAAATATTTGGTAATTTTGACCCTATCTCTGGCTGCTGGCTCCTGTAACTGATGTTTACATAAATGGGTTTTATCCTATTTTAAGCTTTTATGAAGTGTTATTAGTGCTGCAGGAAAACAAATTATACCCTCAGCTAGCATTGCTAGATTTTTGGACATCACCTCCCTCAGCATTGCTCTGGCTGATGCCGGGTTTTCCAGCCTTTGTTTTTTTTTTTGGTGTAAAGTCTAAATCTGTCAGTGTGGGTAAAATATTACATTGGGTCACATTGGATAATAGAAGTGCTGTATTTTGTTAAATTGTAGCTAATAGGGCTACATTCACACTGCAGGCCTTAATGCTTAATTCTGATTTTTTGTGAAATACGATTCTTTTGTTTGGTCATTCACATTACCATATATTCGACTTGTATGTGATCTCCTGTGTGAGATGCATTCACACAACTTAATTTTCCCACATGTAGTGTCATGAAACGCGGGCAGATGGACCCAGTATTCAAGGAGAGACAGTCAGTAGGAAAGTTCAAAAAGTTTATTAAATAAAACAAAAACTAAAAGTGGAGCTGTGGCTCTTGGACACTGCAGGATGGGGAGCGGGGCACCGCCCAATCACAGACACTCTGCAGAGGGAAACACAGGTAAGTGACCGCCATCATCTGACAGAAGATGATTATCTGAGTTGGCCACTTACCTGGTTTAACAGTCCAGTCCAAGAATGTCCCTCAAGTGCTGCAGTCCCAGAGGACATGCTGGAAGCGATCCTGGTCAGGGATCCAGAACAGACAGGAACAGGATCCAGATCAGGCAGTAACAGAACAGGGTGGCAGGATCCAGACTTCCAGGTATCCACAAGCTCCCAGGAGGGTTCAGAGTCTGACTGGGACCTGAAGCATGACCTGAAGCCAGGTGGTCACGCGCACAGGAGCAGACAGGATCAGGTGCAGCTGAGCACGCTAAGTGAAAGAGGGGTAGCCGGAGACAGGACGTGGAACCAGAACTTGATGCAGGATTTTAAACAGGTCTCATCCCTGGAGCCAGGCTTATTGGATAAAAACTGAACCTCCCCACATATAGAGCCAAAACCCAAAGGACTCATGGGGAGGAACAGTGGATGATCAGGAGATGAGACAAACACAAAACCCTCTCTTTCCACTGGCTGCTAGGATCCAGGACATGAACCATGAAATCAAAAACTAAACGGACAGACTAACAGAAAGATGATGATGATCTGGCACTGAATGCTCAGGCTGAACTGAATATAACCAAAAGGTAATAGGTGAGAGGAATAAATTATAATTGAAGCAGGGAGGAAAATGGCAGGTGAAAGAGATTATCAATTAAGGAGGAGCAAACAGGCCAGATCATGACAAGTAGAGGACGCAATGATGTCACAAGCTGACCTACTCTGAGTTTAGGGAAGTCAACATGGATGGTTGTTCTGGAGCGCATCTAGCAATCTTCATTTCTTTCCCAACCTCAGCCAGTGCATTACCAACTGAATCTTTTCAAGGTTGAAAATAAAGACTTTTCTCGGCATTATCGGCTGGCATGGTTGTTGTTTTCTTCCTGCTTCTGTGTAGAAAGATGCAGAATAGTGGTCTTTGTTTAGTATTAATCACGTTCAGCTCAGATGAATGCTACCTATAACAAATGACACACAGGTCACATTTGAAAAGATCAGATTCGTATCGGATTCAGGACCTAAGAGCGAAGGGGCCTGGGTCACATTGGAAAATATTATAGGACCCTCTATGACTATAAAGGGAATTTGGACTTATGTGATGTTTGTGATTAATGCATCTTCTACTCTACTTGAAGTTAATTTTCTTTAGTTGGTTTAGTTGAATTGTCATCTTCTAATTGAAATTGTCTCTTGGACAATGCCATTATCATTCTGATATTATTATGTTGTGCTTATTTTCTTAACTAATTTTAACAAATATTTTAAATTAACTCACTCATCCACTTTCCATTGATTTACATTGCTTCATGATAACCATAAACCTAAATATCTCCAGTACATACTCAACCCTATACCTGTTTTTTTTTTTGCCATAGGGTGACTCAGCGCTCGGTTTTACTATAGCTGGAGGAGCTGATAACCCCCAAATCAATAATTATCCTGGGATCTTTATAACTAAAATCACCCCTCAAGGAGCTGCAGCAGAGGATGGACGTTTGAGGTAAGACTCTTGCTGAATATGGTTTTTTTATGAAGGTTATTTTGTTTTAAAACTGTTTGTGCATTGTAAGTGTGAATTTGAAGTTGTAGAGAGAGTTATATTCTAAGTGTTTTATTTGTAGAATAAAAAAAAAAAATCAAAAGTACGCTTTTTTTTTTTACACCTGTTCAAATTTTAAGTAGAAGTACACAAATTCTGTTCTACAAGTTGCACATCAAAAGTCTCTTACATTCTCAGTTTTGCTCCAAATTGTCCAAAACTATTGTTGAAAACTATTTCTGCAATGTAACTTTGGTGTTTTGTAATTGTAGATTTTTTAATCTGTCACAATTACAAAAATAGTTACACCTCTTCAAATTCTTGAGCAGAAGCACACAAATTGTTTTCTGTGAGTTGCACATCAAACATGTCTTCCATTCAGTTATGCTACAGTTGATCTAAAACAAATTGTGCAAAAAAAATTCAAACGTGTATCACAATCTTCAAAAAATATATATTTATTTCCTTAACACAAATACAAATCAATGAATACCACTGCACGAATCTGCTGCTATAAGTCACAAATTCAACTTTGCAAGTTATACCTTCATTTTCACTTTTGACACAAATGTCACGCCGGTAAAAATGATCTGTAACTTGTGGGTTTGCTGCTCGGTCAGTTGACACATACATATAAGGCCTACTGCCATGTTTCTTTCTTCCCAGGACCAAGCCAAGGATGCCAAATTTAAAAATGTATCATGGGTAAATTTCTTCCCATTTCAAAAATTGTGCTTTTTGCATCTTAAAGGGATAGTTAGGTATCGCAGACATGAGCCTGGCATGGTATAACAGACATCACCAGCGGCATGAAAGCATGCTGCCTACCCCTGGCATAGTCCTGTGAGCAGAGTTCTGGCAGTACTGGTCAAGCACAAAATAGTCAAACATTATGTGCTAGACCAGCCCCAAAAGGTAAATGCTGACGCCGTCGAGCCATCCTATGTTTCAGCCAGACAGTTTCGCATCCACAGACAGCGGAAGTTTGGTCAACAGCCAATGCCCTCCGCCGCGGAGTGTAGACACTGGTTATTCGTGTTTTCGCAATGATGGCGCGACTTACGTAACAGAGAGACTGGGGACCAAGTGATAACATCTCTGTGGACTTTTTCACTACAACGCTTTTGCCATGCATAAAATATCACTCTTTTGAACACATGACGTTTTTGGGAAGAGAAAACGCTTTATTTCTCGTTCCTAAAAAAAACCTGCCGGAGCTACTTCTGGCTTGACCAAAGCTGGACCCACTAACTTCTTCAGCTCACATCACGCTGCCAGGGTAAGTCAGTCCCAGATTGCATGTCGCTGGTGATGTATCCATACAGATTCATGTCAAAAAATACCGAACTATCCTTTTAAGTACTTTACGTTCTTGATTCATTTGCAAATTAATAACTTTTCCTGTTATGCTAACTTCTCATAAGTATTTTTTCAATGAAACATTTATAATCTACCTAATAAAAAATAACACTACTTCTGTTTCATTTCATCAGGCTATGATAAAGCTAATCTATTTTAGTTTGCAGATAGTATTCTCAGCTTATATCTAGTATTGGCTAGGTTGATAATTTTTTCCTCTGAAATCTTATTCAAGTTTTATCTCGAAGGGTGATGATAATTTAACAAAAATATACACTACTCTCAGTTTAAGTCCATATTACTGAGTGATTAAGAATTAGCTCTTCAAAATGGGTAATTTGAATTTGGTAATTTCAAATAAAGTGAAATTGTCAAATCAAACCTGTCATGATGTTACAAAGTTCAGACCCAAATGCAGAAAACCCAATAGAGAGACCAGGGAAAAGGTTTAACGGGTTTTATTGAAGAAGTTAAACAGAGGGAGAAATGTTGCTCTTAACACTGCTCAACCAGAACTGTAAAGTGAGGGGAAGACACACAGCGGTTAGTTCAGGCTCAGTAGGGAATTTGATTCGTGAACTTGGAGAGGAGGTGAGATTTGATTGCTGACGCGTTCCAGAGAAGTTGTTGAATCCTTGACTCCTGGGTCTGTGTGCCGTGGTTCCAGAGTTTGTCTGATTTGGTGGAAGGCAGAACAGGGTTTACCCAGAATGCAGCTGTTAGTTGGTGAACGTAGAAACTGACTGCCAGTCAAATTTCCTGCGGTACTTGAACGGGTCGTAGTGGAGAATAATCCCTTTCTCAGTGAGAAGCTCAAACAATCTCTTGGGGAAAGTGGATCCAAACCTCCTGTTTGAACCCCAGCTCAGTTTGAAGTTCAGTTGATCCTTCCAGGGAGAGAAGGTCAGAGAAAACCAGTTTGCAGGATGACTTCCCTAAACTGGCAAACACTCTGGCGTCGAGGTAGTGGCAGTAAGCAGCTTAAGAACACTCGGTTGAACGAGGAAACCATCAGCAAGTGTGTGAGGAGGAGGCGGACCAGAACCAGGCGCCTCCTGGTGGATGAAGGGAGACAAACACAGAAAACACAAACACAAAGACAGGAGTCCTGAAAAAACCCAAGCAAAGGGTATTCTGTTTTTAATTAACTTCAGCATATGTTTTCTTCAATGGAAGCAAAATGAAGCCTGATAACTTTCTGTAATTGTTGAGGTGTATCTCCAGGTTCTTCTGGATTTTCCAGGGGATCGATGAAAACATCTAAAAGCCATTTCTTTGGTCTGACATTGGTTAATCAGTTATGGAGATAAATAAGGTTTGTTAACCCCAAAACATGCCTAAATCAAACATAGCTTGAAGTTTTCTTGATTTCTAGGAAATTTTATCAGTTGTGATGACTTGCACAAGAGCTACCTCTGGTTGGAGTCTGCTCTTTGAAGAACATGGAGGATGGGCCCCTTAGGCTACTTTCAGACAGCAGTCTGAAGTGACCCAAAGCTGATTATTTTCCAATGCGACCCAGGCCACTTGGATATGTGGTCCTAAATCCGATACGAAGTTCATGTTTTCAAATGCAACCTGTGTCTGAACAGCCAGGTCGCATTCATCCGACCTGTACGCCATTAATACCCGACAAAGGTCACTATTTTTGCTATGCAGAATCGGCAAGAAAAACAACAACCTTGGCACGATGAATAGTATTTATGTTTAACTATATTGAAAAGATTGCGTTTTTAAGATTGGCAAAGATCGCGAGATGTGCTCCAGCACTACCATCAATGTTTACTTCCGTAAACGCAGCGCACACTGGCTTGTGACGTCATTACGTCCTCTACTGCGCATGCGGGACACCTGCATTGTATGATTGCAGTTCACACAGGTGATCACATACAACAGAACAGTATTTATTTTCAACCTTTTTGTAAGATTATGTTGTTAATGCAGTGGCTGAAATTGGGAAAGAAATGAAAGATCGCTAGATGCGCTCCAGCACACATAATTTCGTTCTCTACTGCACATATGGCACACTTAAGATGTGTGAAGGCAGGTAACTCAGGACATCACATAAAAATCACATAATTTGGGAAATTTTAACGACTACACAAAAGAATTGGATTTCAGAAAAGAAAATCAGTAGGGTTTAAATAATATCAGCTTTTGCATCGATGCATCGATCCAAAAGCCGACGCATCCGGATGCATCGACACCCCGCAAGATAATCGACATTCATGTTTTTTCTCCGCGGCTATTTTTATCCATTTGCTCCTGGGCGTAATTCTCTCCTCCCGTAAGGGTGCGCTCTAAACCTATTTTGCCCCCTCCTACCGCCTCTGGTTATACTCTTACAGCAGTGTGTTTCAGCAAGCTTTCACACAGACATTTTTAAATTATGCTCTCAGTATTGAAGCGTGGTCTGTGCTACACGCTGTGGGTCTAGATACGGCCGAGGCGGTGAGGAAGTGGGGGCAAGTTTAGTCCGGACGACGGAGGGACATGAGGGCCAAAGAGAGCGGAGATCCAGGTGGAAAAAAGGGTCCCAGCGTTCTCTCAAGCACCTCGCTCTTCTAGCTGGTCAAACTTCACGAAGTTGTTTTCCCCGCAATTTCGTCATATAAAACAAATCAAGCCGGCCTCCTGTCTGCTGCACTGTTTTGCGGTCAGCTACAATCTGGGAGAGGTGCAGCGGAGCGCTCTCATGGGCGGTGACGTTGTCACTTCTTCTTCTTTTTTAATGGCGGTTGGCAAACAACTTAAAGGTGCATTACCGCCACCACCTTCCAGAATGGAGTATGGACCAGACAAACTATTATATTCTCCCTAAAATACCCGTTCTTCTTAGAAAATTAAAAAATACTACCAAAAACTACATCCCCAGATGACCTTTGAAACAATTCCCTTATATCTAGTTTATTTTTATTCCTGTCTAACTCTCTCTATAACATCTCTCTTTCCTGAGTATATTTATTACATTCTAAAAAATATGTTGGACAGTTTCTCTGGAGCCAAGGTATTGCATTGAACTCATTACACTGATATTGTGCAGTATTTTTGCAGTATTTTTGATGCAACTTTTCTACTTCTGTTATTTGTTGTTGTTTCTAAAGGAAATGCATAATGATATTACAGCTTTCATTGATTTATTTCAAACTTGAAACTTTGTTTAGCCTGTAAGGTGTAAAAAAAAAAATTAACCAATTAATCGATTAATCGAATCGAATCGCGGTGTATTCTTGAGTATCAAAATAATCGAATCGTTGGTCAGGAAATCGATACTGAATCGAATCGCCATGATGGATGTGATTTACACCTCCTAAAAATCAGAATTGAGCATTAAGGCCTGCAATCTGAAGGTATCCTTAGTCACATTTCTAGAGAGATGGTAATCAATGACCCACCCATGTTGCTCCTGAGCCTGTTGTTTGATATGAGGTGTCTATCTGTCCATCTGAATCTTAATAAGGCTGCTTATGTATACCTTTTGAATAAGTTTCAAGGCAAGGTTTTTTATGCTTGGGATCTAAAACCATCATTAGCAAAATACCTTGTGAGGACCAGCACAATTTCCTCACTTTACAAAAACCTGTCCCCATTGCAATGATGAAATGGGGAAATAACGGTCTTCACTCCGATTCCTTGACAGATATAAACAAAACACATTCCTGTGAAGAGTAAAAAATGTAAATGGCCTTTCCTGTTTCAGGGTAAAGGATTGTATTCTGCGGGTGAATGATGTAGATGTATCCAGGGCCTCCCACTTCAAGGCTGTTGAGGCCCTAAAAGATGCCGGTTCCACTGTACGTCTTTATGTGCGCCGTTGCTGTTCAGTCCCAGAGACCATCCAAGAAATCCAGCTGGTCAAGGGTCCAACAGGTGAGTTGCCACAGCAAATTTGAAAGCATTGATTGAACTCCTAAGGAGTTAAACTCAACACTTTGAAAGTGTCTATAGCCTATTGGCCAAAACTAGCACTGCCAGGGTCATAGAGTCTGTTAAGGGTTGATTCTTAGTTTAAATAAAATAAACAAGTATGGAGTTAGCAATGTACTTTCAACACACAACACCGACATTGGAAATCTAACACTGTCCATTTTTCTATTCATTTTCAATAAATACGTTCCACCATGTTTAAGAAGTTCCTTTAAAGAAGTTCCTGCATACCAGTGAAGTCTTAAATGTGATACTGACCTGAAAGCCTTCTCAGGCAATTGCTAGGAGCGACACCATACTAACAGTTTTGGGCAAGCTACTTGTCCATTGTAGTGAGCTAAGCTATCAGTTACTCAACAATAAATTAAGCTTCACTACACCAAAGCTACCACCTAAAGAATTATAGCAAAGCTAAGTTACACTAATGTGTGTTAAAAGTAGCTTAACTACATTAGAAGCTACTTAACGTTGTACCAACCTAATATCAATTCAAAATGAGTCTGACACACTAGTTAAAACATTTATTAAAGATCAGCCAATGACATAACACAGTGTAAACATTGCTTTATGATCAGTACATAAAAATAAAAACTGAAGTAATTACTAATAGACAAACTAGTAAACAATCTGATGTTATTAGAACCAAATTAAAGGTACTGTAGTGTTCTACACATGGAGACATGGCTATGAGTTTGCATTCAATGGACATCTCTAGGGAAAACAAAACCCTAAAAGGCATCTTATTTCTTTAGGGTCTCCTTTAGAGAAAACTTTTTCAGACCTCAATTAAACAGTCGATTCAAGTAAAGTAACAAATGAAACTGTTTACAAAAAAGGTGAAAAAATAAATGAAGCGGTAATTAAGTGATACATATATTTATGTCTCACCATATAATTTTATTTCTACCTACATATTTATTTCATTGTGTTTTTGGGGGCAATTAATTGAATGCTTATTTATTTATTTATTGAGCATTTATTTATTTATGTATTTATTTATATACGGTAGAGCTGTTCCTCCATAAATAAAAAATCTTATCTGTGCAAACATAGTGACTAAAAACAGGTAGTCTATGTAAAACATCCTGTCAGGTAAACTAAGTGCCAAGAAAATTAATAATACGTGATTTCTACTGTTGCTATGTATTTTTTGTATCTTAGTAGCACATATGGGAGAATTATCCTGCCATAATGCAAGAGCACATAATTTCAATTTGAGAAAAGAATTTCATCTTCTTGCACTCAAAACTTATAATGCTCACACTCAAAAACATGGGCCTGGCTCAAATTATTTTCTTCTCTCTCTCAAATGTTCCTCTCTTTGTGACGGCGTGCTTCTTGCACAGATATATTTTTCTCCCTCTCGCTGTTTCCTTCTTCAAGGCACAACTGGCCAGCTTCTGCACGAAGTCTTTCAGATACTTCAAGAAACTGTAGTGCTCTGTTTGGCTGATGATTTTGTTCTCTCGGACTGCAGTTGGACGCCGCTTGGGAACCATTCCAGCCAATAGAACTATTGTGACTCGAAAGGGTGCGCTTGTTTAACCTAACTTACCGTGCCTGTGCTACTACGCCATTCATAAGAGTAGCATCAGCTCAAACTGCTATTTACAGTAACTTGTGGCTGATTGTTGTTTCAAAATAGAGAACCTGGTTTCATTTCTTAGATATGTACTGATTTTAGAAGCGTTTGTGGACGCTACGTCGCTACTTGATCAAAACAATAACATCGCTACAGGAAAGTTACTTCATCAATAAAGCAACGACACTATGGTCAAGCTACTGGAAAATGTAGTTAAACTAATAGTTGCTACATGTAGGGGCGCTACTGCCCATCACTGCATACTAATAATAGTCACACTGACCCACAGCTTATCAACTGACTCTGTCTTCTTCACTGGCAGGTTTGTGCTGGGAGAAGAAGGTGCACATCTACACTTTAGACAAACTTTGCATTATCATGTGGCAAATTCACATGAGGATGCAATGAGAAAATATGGCATTTGTCATTCTTTGTCAGCAGAGGTGTCAAGTAACAAAGTACAAATACTTAAGTACACTTTTAGGTATCTATACTTTAGTCCAGAGGTCTTCAACAGGGGGTCCACGACCCCTAGGGGGTCCGCAGAGGTACTGCATGGGGGTGTTCGCGAAAGTCTTGGTTGATTACTTTTTTTTATATTCCCTCCTGCAATTTTTTGCACTAATTAAAATGTCTTTAAATACATATTAACATGAATTCAACACACTGTAGTAAACAGATAAATGGAGGCAGAAGATGTCTTTTCAGTCATCAATGCACACATAGCGACACACACAAGGGCTCTTTCAAACCTGGGCAATCGTTTCATTCACAACACCTGTCAAATCAACCAGGAATCAGATTCAGAAATACTTTAATAATCCCAGGGAGAAATTACTTTCATTACATGACTCCATATGTAATAGAGTGACTATAGGACCAGTTTGATAGAACACTATTTCATACAGTATATATATAATAGGTGGTCCCCGCTCCATCTCCCCAATCAGTTTGGGGTTCTTGGTTTTAAAAAATGTTGAAGACACCCTGCTTTAGTCCATTGCTTATTTTTCTTCCTGCCTTCCTACTTCTACTATTACATTTTCAACACAAGTGTCTGTACTTTCTATTCCTTACATTTTTTAAAACAAACATTACTCGTTACTCTTGGCTTCGGGTTAATGCAGAGGTCACGGATTAGCGGACCGCGGTCCGGATCCAGTTATGCCGAAAAGTGCATAACACCGGACCAAGGATGCAATTTTTGGCAATTTCTATTTTCTATTTATTTAAATATTCAGTAAATGTTAAATGGTAAATGACATGTACTTATATAGCGCCTTTATTCAAGTCAGAAGACTTGACCAAAAGCGCTTTTACACTACATTAATTTCACCATTAAGGCACATACTCACACACGGAGTGTGTGTGCCAAAAAAAGGCAAGCTACATTGTAGCTGGGTCTCACTGACAGAAGCCGGGTTGCTGTACACTTCTGGCGCCACCGGGCCCCTCTTGACCGCCACTATCAGTAGAGAATGCAGGTGAACTGTTCCTGCCTAAGGACACAACGCATTACTTATAAGTCAGAGCCGGGCTTGGAAACCGTAAATCCTTCATTTCAGGGCAAACTCCCCACATTCAACTTAGCCACTGACGTGAGTCCTACTTCAATTCCCCAGCTCAGAAGGGTCATGAGTCTGATACTGCTCCATAGAGTTGTTTTATGGGGCGTGTTTCGGAATCTTAACCAGGAAAAATGCCTCTGCAAATTCCCCATTGGATAGACCTACAAACCAAATAAGAGCAACGGAGTGCGTGGACGTATATGTTAAGCTTTGCGCATAGTTGTTGTCTCAAAATCAAAGCCGCGGCAGTTGCACGCCAGGAATAAGGTTAGCTATTGTTTCCTGATCAAGCGCGCTTTCTCTGTTCCTCTTTAAAATTAATCAAGCTGTCGTATATCTTCTAGTGAACAGACTCAATAGCAGAATCTATCACCCAAACTCTCCAGCCGTGCAGCTTCGGCTATTGTAGTCACACCAAGCGCGCTTTGGTCACGCGGTTGATTACGCTACTCTTGATCATCTTCGTCCATCATTGTATAAAAGCCCGCCCTGACAATTTGACGTGGATCGCCTGACAGTGGGCGATAATACTTTCGCCAGCTATACTAAGTGGAGCAGTATGCCAGGCACCCTAACTTCCTCAACTCAAACCTTGTGGGCGGACTAAGTTCGGACTGGCACTCCAGGCTAACATCCAACACTGGTGACCGCCCCCTAAATTCAAAGTATAACATGGATGCATAAACACCTCATTTTTCCAGTGTTAAATTCTTTTTTAAAGTAACAGATCATTAAAAATGTGTCCAGACCTTTACTGGTTAATGATTTTTCTTTATTCAGACCCCGCTTGATATTTAATTGCTTACCTCTGGTTTAATGTTTATATATATTTATTTCACTGGCGAGCCCCGATGCCAGAGCCTACGCCAGCCAGCGAAGGGGGAGCAGGATGGGGGGAATGGGCTCCGCACTTAGCAGAGACTTGAGATGTGCTTGGAGTGACCCAAGTCAATGAGTGCTACGTTCACACTGCGGGCCTAGTGCTCAATTCAGATATTTTTGTGAAATCTGATTATTTTGCCGGGTTGTTCACATTTGTGCCACTTATATGTGATCTCATGCTGTGAACTGCATCTGGCCATTCAACTTATAGTGTCGCATGCGCAGTAGAGGGCGCAATGATGTCACAAGTGTGTGTGGTCTGTGTTTACTGAAATAAACATGGATGGTAGTGCTGGAGTGCTTCTAGATATCTTTCACCTCTTTTCCAACCTCAGACAGTGCATCAACAACACAATCTTTTCAAGAATGTTGAAAATAAAGATTTGCATTATCGTTCTGCATGGTTGTTGTTTTTCTTCCTGCTTCTGCATAGCAACATGGAGAATAGTGACCTTTGTTGAGTATTAATGGGATACAGGTGCAATAAATGCGACCTGGCCGTTCAGACACAGGTTGCATTTTAATAAGATCAGATTCGTATGGGATTCAGGTCCACAGAGCCAAGAGGCCTGGGTCGCATTAGAGAAAATATAACCTGTGTTGTTCAGACTATCATGAAGAGATCAGATCCAGGTCGCAAGTGGGCAAAAAAAAAAATCATATTTAGGTCACTTCAGGCTGCTGTGTGAACATGGCCTTAGTTAGGTGAAATAACTGTATCAGAACTCTCTCAAGTTTGAGCAACCAATCACCACTCCCTCTATCCAGTGACACATGCTGACGTTCCACTCATCTTTTAAGACTTCCTTTTAAGACACTAGCTAAGATACTTGTAATTGGCTGAATGTAATAACCTATTTATTACACCTGTGCACAGGACTTGGGTTCAGTATTGCAGGTGGAGTTGGAAGTCAACACATTCCAGGTGATAACAGCATATATCTGACCAAAATCATTGAGGAAGGAGCAGCACACAAGGATGGACGGCTACAAGTCGGAGACAGATTGATAATGGTGAGCAGTGGAATAGTTTGTGTACTCATATATGAACCTCTCTGAACAAATGCTTTGTAAAAGCACCTTATCTGCACTTTTTACCAACAGGTTCTGTGTGTTATAGTTCTATCAGCTACGCTTATATCAATTTAATTAAAAAATACTTTATTACTCTCGAAGGGAAATTAAATGGTCCAGTAACTCATAAGTTATCTTTTACACAGGTGTTGTAGTTGCTGTAGGCAGGATGGATCTTTTGCAGTGGTCTGTCTTGCACTGGACCTGGAGAATCCCCCGACTGAAGACACTCTGTTGTTGTTTAAGAATTTTCATAGACTTAAACTTAGACAACTTTTATTGTAATTTTGTATACAAAGAGTGTATACAAAACTAAGTTTCATTTAGTACAGCTTTTCAGACAGTAAATGAACATTTCCATTCCATAAATTGCAGCAGTGGACCTGCATCGAATGCTGCGAAGCCTCTTCCCAGAGGGCAGCAGGGGAAACGGTTTTGAAGAAGATGCTCACTGTTGTCCATAATTTTCTTCACTTTATGAGGAATTCTTCTCGGTGAAATAGTCTCCAGGGGTTCTAAAGGAGTTCCTTGAACAGAGTGTTCTGTCAGATCAGCATACCCCGTCAGACCAGCATAATATGAAGTTGTCGAGAAACTGAGACTTTAGGCAATTCTTGCAGGGACAGGTTTATATTTACATCGGCAGACAGAGAGAAAAAACTCTGACTGTGGAAAGTTCAGTACGTACATTTATACAACAACTCCTAACACACACTCCCCATCCCACCAAGGACATTTCCTGTTAGGTTAATATATTGACGGAACTTCTCAAAACAACCTTCCTGTTCATGCCATGAGGGAGGCTGTGTGAACTCATTCTTATCTCTCATAACCTTACCTTGTCTAGAGTGAGGATCCCTCCTATTAGTCCGAGAAAAGGCACACTCAGATATTTCACGTTGCACATAGTCAATATGTATGTGCAAGGCGTCAGATTTGCATATGTCTGACACCATAACTGGAATGAAGTCCACTAGGCTACTTTATTTATGTGTGATATTATAAACAAAAAGTTGTAGTTGAAGTTAAACACACAAACCTACCTGAACAGAATATTGAAAGTCATGTAGGCTTGTTTATTTATGCATGATGTAATAAACAAAAAGTTCTATTTGAGGTAAACAGAATTTAAAGCTGTGTTCGCTACTTCACACCCAGACGTAGCTATCCTGTCAGATTGTGGTTGGGGGAATATTGATATTTACAGGCTCGATCTGCAAATGTAACAGAAGCATTTGTAGTACTATGGGTATGCTGATCTGACGTGGTATGCTGACAGCAGCAGCCTTCTTTATCAGCTTGTTGAGCTTTTGTAAGTCATTAGGCCTGATGCCTGTTACTCCATCAGAGGATGAAGGAAGAGTCAGACTCTCCACAACAGACTTATAGCAGATATGTAGCATTTTGCGGCAAAAACCAAAGGGCCTAAGCTTTCTTAGGAATTCCAGTCTGCTCTGTTCCTTCTTGTAGATTGTTGTAGTTGTTGTCCAGGTGAACACCAAGATATTTATACTCTTCTACCACCTCCACTTCTTCTCCCAGGATGTTGACAGGATTCCACTTGTTCTTGTTTCTTCTGAACTCTACAGTCACCCCCCTTGTTTTTATTTACATTCAGGATCAGATGATTGTTTTCACACCAGGCCACAAAGCGGTTCACCAGCTCTCTGTACTCAGCTTCTTGTCCATTTTTGATGCTCCCAATGACTGCAGAGTCATCCCAGTATTTCTGCAGATGATAGGACTCTATCTGGTCCAGGAAGTCAGAGGTCAACAGAGTAAAAAGCAATGGAGAGAGTACAGTACCCTGTGGTGCTCCGGTGCTGCTGACTAGATCAGACAGCTGAGCCTTCAGTCTAACAAACTGCGGTCTGTTTGTCAGTTAGTCTTTGATCCATGGTGATTGTTGATGCCTCCACCTGAGTCTTCCGCAGTTTCTCACAAAGTCAGTAAGGATAGATGGTGTTGCGTGTTCTGGAGTAATCAAATAACATGATCCTGTCTCCCTTCTTTAAATGACAGTGGGAGATTTTTGCCTTGGAAGTTGGGGTGGAGGATTTAAAAGGAGTTTTTAACAAAGGCAGAGAGAATATAACTGGAACCAAGAGAGTTTTATCTGTAATTTCTAGCTAAAAAAAACAAAAACTAAGTAAATCCATAATAATTATACAGCTGTCTGATTCTAATGAAAGCTTTTAGTGGTGTGTAAAAGTGAGACATAAAATGACAGCGGTAACTCTACACCTGTACTGCAGAGTCATTGACCTTCAGACATGTATTTTCTTTTTTAGCATCCAAAAGGTTTACTTCAGTGATTGTCCTGTAGATCTTCACATCTGTTGTTGCACTCTGACCAGCTTCCCTGGCCATGGTGAAGTAAGGCCAAATAAGTCCAAATTAAATGCATTTTAGTCTCTTGAGTTTCCATTTATGTGCTTCTTTTCAGAGGAGAACTAAAGTATCAAACATTCAAACCCTAATATGACTTGGGAGGGCATAGGCACCTGGGCATAATAATTCCAAGGCCAGGTTGTAAAAAAGCACCACAATATACTGTAACAATTCAATTCAATTCAGTTTACTATAGCTATAATTCACAATTCACAACACATATCATCTCAAGCACTTTACAGTTCACCAAATCATACAGTCAAATGGATTCAGGAAATGGTTCTAAGGAGGACCAGTTGATTGCATCGACTCAGTTGACTGCATCGAAGGCAATCCCTCACACTAAGCATGCTTGTAGCGATAGTGTCAGAGAAACGAGGCTACACTCGAAAAACAGGCCTATCTCCAACATTGATAAACAAAGGTGTTGATGGCAGCAGCACAAATTGTTAGAGATTAAACTAACAGATTCTGCAGAGTGGGCAAATAGAGATAGAATGAAACAGAATGATAAAAAACAGGGGTCTCTATGTCCTCCAGACGTCTAAAACTATAGCAGCAAATTAGAAGCTAACAGGTAAAATCCCTCAAAGACGTTTGATGATGTTCATCATGTACGAACCAAAATGGCCTACTTCCTCTTGGTTTTAGAACATACCTCCAAGACACATTATTCATAATTTAGAGAGATCTAAAATTCTACAATGGTTTATCTATCTCAGTTAAGTTGAACATATTTATATCCCTTTTCGGATCCATTAAAATACTGGAAAATATTCAATAAGTTTCCATTAATGAGCTTTTTTTTTTCAGAGTGACACGGTACACATCTGAAAATATTGAAACCCTGATAGGCCTTTGGAGGGCATTTATTTTTTTACCTTTTCAAACTTCACTTGTTGGCAACAAAGCGCTATATTTCAGCAAATGAGTGTTACGTGTGTCTTCACAGGTGAACGGCAGCAGTCTGGAGGATGTTTCTCATGAGGAGGCTGTGGCCATTTTGAAGAATACTTCAAACGTGGTCCACTTGAAGCTGGGAAAGTCTACCAAAATATGCCTATCAGATGCGTTTGAGCTTCCTCCCATCTCAAACTGTGGGTTCTTGCATCTTTTATTTTAACTGGTTACTTAGGTAGCGTAATAATCTTTTAATTTCGAGGGTATATCATTTGTTTTTGATCAGACATTTGATTTGTTACTTTGTCATCTGTTGTTGACATAGTTGTTTTACTTATAGTGACTCAACCTGATAACTGCAAAGAATAAATACTTTATTGCCTTAATTAAGCAGAAATGTTGGTTATCTATACTTTATTCACACTATAGTAATTATTTTTAGACAATTTTTTTTATCTTTACTCCTTACATTTTAAAAATAGAGTCATTAGTTTTGTTTCCTTTAAGGTCATTTTTGTTATGGCCTGTTGCAGTTTAAAATAAAATTAAAAAAAAGTTGTCATCTAGAATTTTAGGAAAACATTTCCTTTAATTGGGCAATGCATTTCTCGAAATTTTCTTTCATTACTTTTATTTTTATACTGTAAGTAGTTTTAAAAATGCTAGTTTTACACTTTTACTTAAGCAAAAAGCTTAAGTCGATACTGTGGCTTCTGCAACTGTTTTTAAACAATAGAATTCACACTTCTATTTGAGTAATAAACATTAATGCATTTGACACCTTTGGGTATTTACATAGACTATTTTGCCTTAATACCTACATTCAGCAAATCAGTTTTGAAACAGAATTTTTCGACGTTTTAAAATGACTTTAGGCAGACTGCAATAGCTAAATTAATGACGCCACTGTACCAGGGAAACACTGAAGCCTTATTTTCTTAAAGTTATCAATCTATATCTTCCATGAAAATACAGGGCAGACACTAAACAGTGGTAGATTTGATATTTTATAATCATTATGTATATTTTGTCTTACTCTTTCTATGCAGCTTACTTTTACATGAATGATCACGCCTTGTCCGACCACAGCACTCCAGCGTACAAGTTTAGGTGGCCTCCCATCTGTCCTGAGAATTATTTGAGCCTCTCTACACATCCAGCTTTTGAAGAAGATATAAAAAGGTTAGATGTTTATTACTGTATTATCCAGACTATAAGCCGCTTCTTTTTTCTCAAGCGGTTTATAAGAAGCTGAAGCTTTTTTGTAGATTTTTTGTAGAGGGGACAGTGAAAGTTAGAAATAAAAAAAAGTGGCTAACTGTCATTTAGCCTAAGAACATGCTAGCAACAGGCACAAAGCAGAAAAAATATCCCAAATTCACACATTATGACAATTATTTGCCGCATTAAAGCTGCTGAACTAATGAAGAGACAGCGCTCAGCTCCTGCAGAGCTAAAATAAAGAGCCGACGAAGCCCTATCTTTCAGTTGAAGCTCTTATTGGTGTGAGCCAACAAGCTAAAGGGAGCTAGCATTCTTCTCCACCCCTACTCCAAGGGCTATATGCAGAGGCTAGTGGAGTTTTGTCCAGGGAGGGCAATAAATTCAAAATAGACGTATACCAAAAACCACTCAAACGTATACTAAACTAATCACATCCAGTAAATTTATATGAAATTACTGCCAACAAAAAGCTTGATAAAAAGAAAAATAAAACTTGGGGAAACAATCTTGCCCTTCTGTCATTATCGCAGCTTTGGGAGCTGATCTGATAACTCACTTAATTCACCTGCTGTTCTCTCTCCCGGCTCTTTGATTATCGTTGATCACTTATTCTAAGGTAGACCAGATTTCTGAAATCAAATCTGGGGACATTTCTTTAACTAACTTCGATGGATAAAAATCAATCCAATACATCGCTGCTCGGATATGAGATGGGAAAGCTTAGAGGACGTGTAATGGTTTCATATATATTTACATATTTATTAATATATTTAAACAAATTGTAAATCAAGTGTAAAAGCCAGGAATGTGCCTTTCCAAATGTTTAGTAGGTATCCTATAGATTGTCAGCATGGAATAGTATTTATTAGTAGAAACTAAGAACTGTGTGCTCTGGGTTGGGGCAAAGTGGTGGGGGTGCTGAGCCGAGGAGGGGTCAAGGGTCGTTAGCTTAGGGCTTTCCAATTTTGTCGGGCCCAAAGAGCTCTGCAGCCTCCTATAAGGGGAGAGTGACATGAGGAAAAGAAATTTAGAAAAGTAAATACAAACATTTTTTATTCCTATGCCTGTGGCTGTCTGTTGAAACCAGAGTTCCCCCACCTCTTCAAAAAGTGCAACAAATATACTTATTTCCTTGTTTACATCTGTAGCATACCTCATAAAATATATTTTTTCCTTCATTAACATAAAAACAAGTAGTAGTCAAGCCTGCGGGTAAAGGTTCATATCCTGTTTCACCCACTGTCACCTAGCCACATCAGGGGCCTGTGTGTGTCTCTCAAGTAGCAGGTTCATTTTTCCTACTAACCTGGAGTATACAGCCACTCCTGTGTTCCCACAGCATACTTTATACACCACATCACTCAATTCGTTCGGTTTGTCTCTTTCAAATCCGTATCAGCAGCTTTATCACTTGAACTTTATTAATACATATTATACATTTTAAATGTTTTGGAATACAGCTCTTCTTAAACTGAACAGGGGTCTGAGGCAGTGGCCCTGTGGTAATTTAAGGTAAATCTGCTCTAAGAGAAGACATAGCAAGTAAAAAGCAAAATAACATTTTTAAATATCTTAAACAAGTTTAACCATTGAACAGCAGAATAGACTAGCATCAGCACGTACATATAATCCATGGTGAGGGTCCATGACATAAACAGCAATAACATGATACATATATAATTTCCCAATGGAAATTCTGATTGTAATTCTCAGTAAAATGACACTTCCTCTTCTTTGACAATAAAATGTGTGCCGTTAGTTCAGTCTTGTGTTTTCAGCATACATCTCCACCTTAAGCTCTTTGTTTCTAGCCTCAGCTGCGAAGCTGCTTTACTGCTCTCTGCTTTACTCCTTCAAAGTAAGTGAGTATTCCCTTCTTGTCAACGGCGTTTTTTCTATCAGAGTTCCTAGTTTCCTCCTCTCTCATTCAATCTGCTTCTCTCTGTCTTTCTATCTTCTTCCACTCCTCCAGCAAATGTCTTACATATGATACAAAACAGGGACATTATATAATCAAATCATCTCCTCAAATTCAGATGATGTGCAACATGTAAGAAAACTTATTATTATTAATATCACATCTAAAATTACTAAAAATGCTAATACCACAATATTAGGAGCTACAAGCAAAAACCACATAATAAATGAACATTAAACAGGTGATGTTTATCTCTTCCTCCATCATTCTCCAGATCATGTAGATCTTGTCTTGTTCAAGTTCTCCTGTTACTGACTCCTATTTTCCATGAGAATTGTTCTTATGTACAAACTGACCAGTAAAAGCACACTGGAAACTGAAGTCTATGCTCATAATCACAACCATAAATCATCCAAACAAATTGAAATAACTCTGCACTATATAATAACTATCTGAAATATAAACTAAAGGTCACCTATCCATTCTAAAACATCTTTATATCAACCCTTGTTGATCCCTGGAGAACCAACGTTTAGCGCCTTACAAGGGTTTCAATCATTTTTGCTACGGTACAGCAGCGTCTTTTACTCATGCTCAACTCGTGGTCTTGTCTTACTTTTTATTGTTTTAACCTGCGGACACAAACCAAATGCATCACAAGATCCAGCCCGATGGAATAGAAATAAATTGATTAACACACTCCTGCATCACTCAGGCGCTGGCAAAACCCCATGGTACCACAGGTTGGCAGACTTCCGCTTCTTCTTCTTCTTCCTGTTTTAAAAGTGATGCGCTCTTCTTCTTTTTGTGTTTTAATGGCAGCTGACATCCAAAAGGATCATTACGGCCCTTCTAGTGGTGCGCTCTGTTCCTTATCTTTATGTTATCAGCAGCGCAACCAGCTACCGTAATACCTATTTTTGCGCGCAACAGCTCTACCGTAATAACAGTCTACACGCAACATTTTTCGCCTCGGTAAAATCGGGGACATTTCCGGGGACAGCTTTAGCCGGGGACAGGTGGTCCAAAACGGGGACAGTCCCCGGAAATCGGGGACGTCTGGTCACCCTATCTTA
>JAGKQL010000015.1:25473679-25513194 GCA_018398635.1 Cyprinodon brontotheroides | reverse complement strand
GACTAAAAGTGATCTCCTGACGTTCCGAGCCAAAACCCTGAGGGCTCGATGATAAAGAGCCGGGAAACGATCAGGAGACAAGACAAACACCAAACCCTCTGAATCCACTGTCCTCCGGGGACGGAAACATGATGCTCTTTCCATGGAAAGCAAGATACCCAGAAATACCTTTATACACTTTATAAAATATTTTTAAAAAGTAGCCACTGCTCCACATTTCTTATTTCTGACATCCATCTATTACAAAGTAATAACTTAATAATAAATAAATCAATGACTCAGTTACTGGTAATAATCTTGGTCTGATATTTCTAAGTGAGATATGGTTACATATAGCCGTATCTTACAAATTAATAGTTAAAAATAACATACATTGGGATTTCTGGATTATTATTCTTTTTTTTAGTTTATTTCTCTTACTGTGGACATCCACATACAAGGACTCTCCATGATTTCTAAATGCGAGAACTTGCAAAATAGCAGGGTGTTCAAATACTTATTTAGTATTATATACCCAAGACATTTGATTACATTCTAATATATATTATTTTACCTGCAGATTAGGAATATACTAGAACTGGGTGTTATAAATGAAGGGTAAAGCCAATTAATGATTATTAGTTAAATGATGATAACTGATATCTGCATACTCACCAGGGTTCTTTTGTCTTTTACCCAAGGTTGCACTTCTGTTAAAATCTAGTTGTCTTTCACCAATTTAGTAATTTAGGCTATGGCTATTAGTGGAGTTATTAATCACCAACCAAAGGTCTCTGTTTCTTTAACCCTGAAGGGGGGATCTGGCTCTGAGTGACAAATGGTTCACTGTTATAAAATATCAGTATCTTATGCCAAATTACTTGAATTGTATTGATGTCACACTGGAGAAATTTACCTCTGCTTTTAATCCATACCCTTAGGGAGCAGTGGGCGAACAGATCAGACGGGGACAGACAGAGCCAGTGGATGAGAGGGAACAGAACGAGAAAATCAGAATCATTAGGAAACACTGAAACAGTATCACCACTGGTTAGGGATGAAACTCGCCTGAAGACACTGGCGAATACTGAGAATAATCTACTCATTGGAACGGGAGCATGAACCTTTGACTAACAAAACTAATGAAACAAAACCAACAGACATCAAACAGCAAACAAACAGAAAGCAAACAATGGTCTGGATAGCTGGGGCTCGGTCGAATATAAAGCTGAAATCCAGGTGGATAGGATGATTTATAATTAGGAGCATGACAGAATAAAGCAGGTGAAAGGCATGAATAATTAAGATGAGCTATCAGGGCAGATCAGGACACAGTGCATGCAATGAATCTACTAATGTTTGGTTGTGCACTTTGTCTATTATCATACCATCAACAAGAACATAGTTGATTTAGATAATGTGGTTTAGTGCATAAGCATTAGAAAAAATGTAATTAAGTATTCTCTAGTTGAATCATACTAATTTTTAAATAGGTTAAAACATCTTAATCTATGTGAGTTGTATTTAGAACGCATTTTAGATTCTGATTGTTTTTGCTAAATGTGTCAACCAGACTAAAAGAGAAAGACTGAAAACATTTTAGCTACAGATGAAAGTATATAATACATCATTCCAAGTTTGAGGTTCAAAACAGTGATCTTTGCTACATATCTATTAACTCTCTAACCCTCCCATTTCCTTACAGTCCATTTTCAAAATAAAGGCTTGTTGTGCCAGAATAAAAGCATAAAGAAAAGGGGTTAAGTGTGGGTAGAGGAACAACGAAAGTGTGAAGCAATTATATTAATAATCCTTAAAGAGAGAGAGAGAGAGAGAGAGAGAGAAAGTGAATTTGGGTCATACAGGCCTAAGTGGAACATCAGCCCCCTTAAGAGCTGTGACAGTCTTGAAATTTGTGTGTTTATACTGTCCTTTGGATTCAGCCTTCTGCTACCAGTGTTGAACATGCTGAGACCGACCGACTCTCAAGAGCTGATATATTATCTCAACTGTGTATACAGGGAACCCAGGACAGTTGTGCTTCACAAGGGATCCACAGGCCTGGGCTTCAACATAGTGGGTGGAGAAGATGGTGAAGGTATCTTTGTCTCCTTCATCCTATCAGGCGGGCCGGCTGACCTCAGCGGAGAGCTAATGCGGGGAGATGAGATCTTATCGGTAAGTGCTAAAAAACCTGATTCATATAGAGAAACAGTGGAGAGAACCTGAATTAGGTTACAGAGGATGGCTCACTTTTTTCAAACCAGTCTTTGCTTGTCAAACTTTTATTTTTACAGCTTTAAACAAAGCAAATATGGCTTTTTAGACGCTTGTTAAATATTGCATAAAAATATAATAACAATGCATAAAAATATATAACAATAACAATAAAACAATGGCTGCTATTTTGTTATCTATTTACAGTTCTATGTTTTATATTATCAAAAGACGTCAGTTTTTATATAAAAGCTCTATAAACCAAATGTATCCAAGCCAATGATTTCTTTTATCAATATAGTGTTGTGCACAACACTTTTTTTAATCATTAGAGGTTTTCAGTTTTGTTCCACATCAGTCTTGCAGCTACAAATTCAGTTCAATTATGTTTATTTCTATAACACCAATTCACAACACTTCATATCAATGCACTTTACAGAGACGATTCAACCACATCCTACAGTCCGATTAGTTCAAACCAGCTGATTACATCGACCCACTGATTCTTTATCAATCCCTCACACCAAGCATGCTTGTAGCGACAGTGGAGAAGAAAACTCCCTTTTAACAGAAAGAAACCTCCACAAGAACCAGGCTCAGTGTGAGCGGCCATCTGCTGAGGCCGACTGGGGTCAAAGAGAAAGAAGAAGACATTGAAAAGGAAGCAGAGATACAAAAGGCAACTGTCAACCAGCTCCACAGGCGGCCCCATTTAGGAAACACACAGCCAGGCAGACGAGCTCCGAGCCAGCTCCCATGTCAGAGGATGAAGAGAGCACATCCAGTTAGTCACAGTCAGAGAAACAGGACTACACTGGAAAACAGGCCAAGCTCCAACATCTAGAAACAAAGGTGTTGATGGCAGCAGCACAGCTGATATTTCTCTCCAGGATGGAGTCACAGCCAAACAGGAACAGACCAAATGAAGCTACTATGAGAAAAAGCAGAGAGCAGAACATTAAAGATTGAACTAACAGATTCTGCAGAGTGGGAGAATAGAGATAGAATGAAGCAGAATGATGAAAAGGGATCCCTATGTCCTCCAGAAGTCTTAGCATCTAGAGATAGCTCAGGATAACCCCTCTAATTATAAGCTTTATCAAAAAGGAGTTTTGAGTCTAGCCTTAAAAGTAGACATGTTGTCATAGATCTTTTAAATAGAAAAGCTTTCTGTGCTGGCCTCACCACATGTCACTAAGAGCAGCGAAGTACAGAGCAAACCAAATGAATGGAAGATACCCACGTCTAAACATTACCAACACATTCCAGATGTTAATTAAATAAGTCTTAACACATTTTAAAGTGATTTTTAAATAGAGAAGCATTCATAAAGACGAATATTTGACTGAAGTATGCACAACTTGCTTAGTGGGATTATGAGCCACATATCTCCCTGTACTAAAAGAATAATTTTTCTCCAGAAAATATGTGAAGGATAATTTGTGTGATCTTAATTTAGACTTAAGATAGCTTTTATTGTTATTTTGTATACAAAGAAGTGTATAAAAAATAAAATTTCGTTTTGTACAGCTTTCGGAACATTTACATTCTTTAAAACGCAGCCATGATCAAATGTAAACAGTGTGGGAGTAAAAAACATGATTCAAAAAACGCACCATGGAAGTGGTATAAAGTGGTTGATATGGCAGTTCAGAGCCTTAAATGTTTATGGTGCAAAAAGGCTAAATTTTGGTTTGGTGTTATCAGTGTAAGTCTGTGACATAATTGAGAGTTTTCTCAACATTCAGCTGTCTGATAGCAGTGCGGAAGAGGCTGTTTCGGAATCTTCTGGACCTGTATCGGATGCTGTGAAGCCTCTTCCCAAGGGTGCAGCCATGAGTTCGGTATAGAGTAAATTTTATTTTTAGTGCCAGCCAGATGTATCACTCTTTCGGATAAAATCTTTTTAAACCAAAATGTAAGCTTATCTGGTTAAGCATTGATTTACACAAATTTTCAATAAATGTTCAAATTGTTTTATATCATATTTGTAATTTAATTACACAATGAATTTATTACTGTCTTTGGACAAAGGCAGCACACTGCTCACTTGATAAGATCACATATAACAACAAACATCATGGCAAATATCATGATGACTGGCTTGATTGCTTATTTCATTCTCCTGCCTGGCTCTGCCCAGTTTCTCATTACCTCTCATAATATCCACCTGTTCCATCTTCTGTTTAACTGCCTGCTCCCAGTTATCAGTGCCATATCATTCTTGAGCCATTGGTGGGAGAGTTTTCTAGCTTTACTGATTGGGCTCTGAATGCCTGATCCTGACATGATATGTCTTCATAACCTTGAGCCTACCTATCCCTGTTCTGATCTGTTTGCCTCACCTGTCTTCGGTCTCCTGTTGGATTCTTCTTGTGGACTGTACCTGGATCTACCTCTTGACTTCTGTCTCTGGATTATCATGTCTTCCTTCAACTGCTTGGATTTGATCTCCTGCTTGTTTTGCAGTTTTCGAGGTTGCAGTGTCTGGAATCTACCACGTTTTTCTGAGCACAGACTGAACTGTTAAGCCAGGATATTGACTCATGTGCATAATCATCCTCCGTCAGATTATCGTGGTCAATAACCTGTGTTTCTCTCTTCAGAGGTCGCTGCCTCAGATGCCTAGCTGCTGCTACTGCAGTTATGCCAATCTGCTTTTTGAGTAATCCACTGTGTGTCTTGCCTTGAATACGGAGTCCTCTTTTCTAAACCTTGACAGAATAATCTGGCCAGACATTGGATTTTGGACATTGGACAATGTATTTCTCAGCTCGAGTCAGGCTGACAGGAGATTGTTGATTACAGCTTACGTAATTTTAATATTAGCCAGAAAAGCTAAGCTGTGGGGGGAATTTCTGAATGGCAAAACACTTCTAGTTTATGTGACTCTTAGAAAGCATTTTCTCAGGAACTAATCAGAGTTGTTGCCCAGTTCATCCTGGTTGAGAAGCTTCATGGAGACTTCTGTCACTTAGGCAGGGTGATCGATCTATTGACTTCCACCTGTTATCCTCTGAAAGAACCTGGAATGAGGACGCCCTCACAGACATATTCTTTTTTTTGCCCTTAATGAAAAGATTAAGGATGAACTTTCAACCCATGTCTACCCTTGGACCCTGAAGCAGCTGGAGGACCTCGCCATATAGATAGATCTTTGCCTCACTCGTCAAGTCAGAGCCCTTTAGTGGGGCAGTTTTAAGCTGAAGCCCTTTAGCGGGCCAGTCCCTGAGCTAGAGGCCTTTAGCGGGCCAGTCCCTGAGACAGAGCCCTTTAGCAGGCCAGATCCCCTTTGTGTTAAGCCAATGTTGTTTTTAGGAGGCAAAATGATTTCAGGTGTTCCCTGATTTAATGACATTTTATTTTGGACCCTCCTTCCAGACCCCCTCCTCCCATCCTGTTTGGGTTGTTTGGTTTTTGGACTCCACCTGCCTTGTTTGGGCCTCATTATGTTTTGGTTTTGTTCTGAGAGTTTTCTAGCATTAGTAATTGTGTTCTTACTACACAACTTATTTTGATGGTTTGTATTTTTTTTATATCAACAGGCCATAACGTAAGTTAGCTTAAATTAAATAAAACTAATAAATCTATTTTTAAAATGTAAAGAGTAGAAAGTAAAGTTATTTGTAAAAAATTTAAAGAGTAGAAGTAAAAAGTTGTCTTAAAAAATAATACAAGTAAAGAATTGATAGCCAAAATTTCTACTTCAGCAAGGTAACCAAGGATTTGGACTATCTTGTCATCATTTGGGTCCTCCTTTAAATCTCCACCCCACTTGACACACACTACCAAATACAGCCCCTCTGAGATATGCAATGAGTGACTTGGTCATTCATTTCCGTTAAGCAGGTTTTTATAATTGTTGCCTCAGCATTGTTTCTAAATCAGATTAAAATCCTTCCCAGATCTCCCTCAGAAAGTATGGGTGGTGTTTATTTGTTTTTCCTATGAGAAAGTCATATTGAAACCTTAAATCCATTCCTGACCTTCAGCAAAATGTTTCTTATATCTTAATATAAGTTTAAACTGGGTCTCTGTAAACCATTAAGACCTTCTTAAGACATATTTTATTAACAGGAAATGACTCCTTCGTTAAATTGAGACATGATCCATGCCACAGGTCTACCACTGGTTTTTCCTTCCATGATAATAATTGAAGCATGCACTGTTTATTAAAAAAAAAAAGTCTTTACATAGCCATCAGTTTTAAAATAACTATTCCAGAAAGATAATGGATGAAATTTTGTGTTGAAAGGAAAAAGTGAAAGGCCAGCAATCATTTGGATGTTCTGTTTAAATATAGTTCTGCACATTCCTAGGACAGTGTGACACTGTATGAGATTCAGGTTCCTTCCAGTTAGCATGATGAGCTGGTAATTAGAGAAGGAAATTAGGCAGTTAATGTTCCCGCACTGACCTGGTTTTCTGATCTAACAATAACTTTTCTCATCTGACCTCTCCTATCTCTATTCAACACTATTTTCATACTTTCATACTAAGTACATTTATGTCTTTTCCTGTTTTGCATGATGATGAATTGATGAACCATGCATGCAGCTTCTTAATTCAGGGTGCTTTCCAAAATGCACCTTTGTGATTTTTTTTATTTGAAAGCTATTTATTAGGTCTCCAGTTTGTGTTGCATCTAATTTTCTTTTGATCACATATAATTCATATCATATATTCACTCACTCAAAAAGTGGGAAATCATTATTTCATCTGCTCACCATATGCTGAAATTTATTTTTTTGTGGCTTAGACTTTCATCCTTTTATTATTTTAGATCATTTAAATCACTGACAAACTATGATTGTGGAATAAATAGTGTTCTGTTGTACATGGTATTTATTTTTTAACACCCTGTGAATTGACTTGTCATTAAAACAGGTTAATGGCATTGATCTACGAGGAGCAACACATGAACAGGCAGCAGCTGCCCTGAAGGGAGCCGGGCAGGTGGTCACCATCGTTGCTCAGTACAAACCAGAAGGTCAGTTGGAAAAGATGAAATTGCTCTTAAAAAATACTCACTTTTGATTTGGGTTGGGGGTGTCATAATGCTTATTTCATTATTTCTATATTTTGTACTCCTTTAAAGATATCTTTTGGTGTTAGATTTAGATGGTTGACATGTGTCATGGTTGGGTTGAAGTTTTGAGGACTCAAATGCAGAGACAGTGAGGCAGTGGTGAGTTTTGTAGAATTAATGGAGCAACTGAGGAAAAATCCAAAAATGCAAAAATAAAAAGAACCCAGAAAAAACAAAAACGTCAGGGAAAACTCACGTAGAAGTCAGAGAGCAGGGAAACAACAAAACACAACAAACCAGCACAGAGTGACTGCAGAGGTGAGGTATATATATTGGAAGACTGAACCAAGACAAGCTAATCAGCAGATCTGGAGCAGGTGTGAGTGGACTAAAATGAAGGGCACCAAGTGAGAAGGAAACAAACACAAGAGGGCAACAGAGAGCAGCACAACAACTAAACAACTCAGCACCGGTAGAACTACAAAGACAGAACACAAACAAACTAAAAATAAACCCAAGCAGAGGGCAGAACCCTGACAACATGTTGCCTGTAGATAACATCACCAGCAGATTTTGACTTTGACTAAAAAACGAATTGCCCATAAGTCATACACAATGATTTTTGAGTGAAAATAAGCTTTTATCAACTTTATTTATTGGTTTTAATTCAAAGCAAAAGATAAAGTTATAAGCAGGTTTTTTTAGGAATAATATGACCACGACTCTGACAGACGTAGATAAAGACACATTAGTAAAAAAAAAAACAGGACTTTCTCATTCCCGAGGTGAGGTATATATATTGGAAAGACTGAACCAAGACAAGCTAATCAGCAGATCTGGAGCAGGTGACAATGGACTAAAATGAAGGGACAAAGTGAGAAGGGAGACAAACACAAGAGTTTTTTTTTTTTACACCAGCACAACAACTAAACAACTCAGCACTGGTAGAACTACAAAAAGACAGAACACAAACAAACTAAAAGTAAGGATCAAGTTTCAGAGAGCGGAACCCTGACAACATGTTGCCTGTAGATAACATCACCAGCAGATTTTGACTTTGACTAAAAAACGAATTGCCCATAAATCATACGCAATAATTTTTGAGTGATAATAAAGCTTTTCTCAACTTTATTTATTGGTTTTAATTCAAAGCAAAAGATAAAGTTCTTAGCAGGGTTTTTTCGGCATAATATGACCACAAGTCTGACAGACGTAGATAAAGTAGTAAAAAAAAACAGGGCTTTCTCATTCCCGTCTCTTTTATGTTAATTGAAATAAATGGTCAAACTTCACTTTATTCCTCTGCCGTCTTTAGTACCATGACAATGTAGAGCTCGGACCAGAACTTTTTATGAGTTGGGGAGGGGGACAATGTCTATAGTTTTTAAACCTGTTCTGTATTATCTCCTGGGCTGTAGTGTGTTCACCTTCCAATGATGGTCTTAATTCTCATATTCGTATCAGTTTTGATCATTTGTTTCTGAGTTGCTTCTCCTAAGGGTCCCTTAGGAGCAAGAGATAAGCTAAATAGAGACAAGAGATCCTGAAGACATAAGGAGGTTAAGTTGAGAAAACCATTTAAGCATTAATTTAGAAGTACGACCAAGAAAAGAGATCTCACAAATGTATGTATCTGATCTCAATTATGTCTTGGTTCTTTTAAATGTGAATTAAAGAGAATAAGATGAGATAAATCTGAGAAATCAAATAGTGAGAGAGCCTGTTTATTTCTTACTGAACCAAAACTGAGGGGTGCAATTATTCACCTGTTCTTAACGATGCAGAGTTCATGTCTTTACAGAGGTTCTCTCATGTATAGGATGAAGGTGTTTAAAAACAGTTCCCACAAAAACACTCAATCCATTGGCAAGCTAACTAATTTTACTTCTTAAAATAAGAGTAAATACACTTTACTTCCTGGCTTCTTCCTTCCTTCCTTCTATATCCTCCTTCCTTCCTTCCTTCCTTCCTTCCTTCCTTCCTTCCTTCCTTCCTTCCTTCCTTCCCTTCCCACTAATAGCCACTGCAGGTAGGTAAGTTTTCATCTCATTAATTACCCTTGATGCAAGGACTCATTATGCCGCCTAATTGTTTTTTATTTGGTGTGGGGGAGAGCTAATATTTATGCTCTTCTTGAAATATATTGGAAGATAATGCACATATCTCAAATCTGTTTTTGCCTTGCAGAGTATGAGTGTTTTGAAGCCAAAATCAATGACCTCAGAGAACAGATGATGAACCATAGCTTGAGCTCTGGGTCAGGGTCTCTGCGAACTAATCAGAAGAAATCACTCTATGTAAGGTGAGTGGACTTAGATATAACCTGAAAACTTCTTATCTAAATAGGAGTTGGTCTATTGTTTGAAGTCCTGCTGCAGCAGAGAGGATCTGAGTTCAAATCGTGGTGTAAATTGTCTTTGGACTATAGTTCCCCAGTGTCTATAAAGGTTCATATTAGGTCAGTCGGCAAAAGGTAATTTTCTTGTGTCCTGAGTGCCTTTGTTCCTACAGCTTAGCATTCCTTTCACCTGTTAATTTGAGGAAATAGGAAGAATGTATCCTGGATAAGTTAACAGAATGGAAAAACAGGGTAGCGGAAGATAGTGATGCATTGCTTCCTTAATGCACTCTGATGGATGCATGGAGGATGAATGAATGTATGGAAGGATGTGTCTGTTTCCAAGAAGGCTTAAATAACAATAACAACTCATTCTATTATTACCCATAAGAGTGAACTCATTTTCTCATTAGATGAAGCATTTAATGACTTTCTGCTTTGAAGCTTAGATGCAACAATAACCCTGATCTTTTATGTATTTTCCCACTTTTAGGGCACTCTTTGACTATGATAAAATGAAGGACAGTGGGCTACCAAGTCAGGGGCTCAGTTTCAAGTATGGTGATATCCTCCATGTTACTAATGCCTCAGACGATGAGTGGTGGCAAGCCTGCCGGGTCACTACCCATGGAGACAGTAAGGAAATAGGAGTCATTCCCAGTAAGAAAAGGTAATCCTAGGATACACTTCTGTTTAACAATAAAAGCAACAGTGACATCCCTTGTTTACAGCAGAAAGAATTACTCTCATGTGTCCTGCTTCTCTGATGAATCTACCCGGTTGGCCAATCACCCAGCTTGATACATTGGGGAGTGGTGACCTAGTGGTTAGGGCATAGAGCTTGGAATACTGACGTTGTGAGTTCAAAACCTGCTGCCACTCTAGCTCTTTGAGCAAGACTCTTAACCCCACACTGCGTCCTGGGTGCCCCACGGTGGCAGCCCACTGCTCCCAAAGGGGATGTGTGAAATGCAGAGGTACTGTTCTCCAATGTGAGACCGATAAAGTTCTATTGATTATTTACTTGACTCGTGCAATATACTGACCTGCTTCAACTGATTTGCTTCATCTCATAGTAAAATCTGCACAACATTGTTTTTGTTTTTACAGTATGAACTCTTCATGCAGCTTGTAAAAACTTTGCAGTGTTTCTGATTTAATTGAACACAAAGATAGTCGTCAGCCAATACTGCCTATCTCCTTCATTTTAGCTGCAATTTGAGTCATTTTTTGCTCTTCTTTGTCCAATAAGCCTGTGTAGGCTCTCTTCAAGTTACCTTCATATGTGCTTTTGCTCCCTCTTGTGATCACCCGCATGTGGTTCATCTGGTGCACCAACAAGCAATTGCTCATTTTTCATTTATTCTAAACTTCAATTCGTCACTTCAAACAAACTTTGAAACATCCACAAGAAGCCTCCGTACTCCATGACATAAGAGGCTTTAACTTCTTCTGAATTTTTAAACTTTATAATTATCGTTAGCAGCACTTCTACTCACTGTGGCTTCCACACAGGCTTCCTCTTTTCAGCTTCCTTCTTTCTTTTGAATATCCTTACCTTGGGGGGCGGAGTAATTTGTCTAATGTTATGGCAACAGATCCAGTATCTGTGTCATTCTCATTCTCATGGATAAGTAAAGGACACATGAAAAACCATGAATTTTAACCCAGAATATCTTTATCCAAGAAACATGACATACAAAAAATGACAGTAAAATTTCTTTCAAAAAGAAAAAAAAACATGATATGCACAGTTAAAAACTGTATAACTCCATGCTGCGCAATCCTTCTGCAGTCTGTATCCATTTACAGAAAAAACTCAAAACTGGAAACAAGCCTTTCAACATTAAAGTTAACTTCACAATAAAGTACACCTGTACAGATGTTAACCTACTGTAACAACCAAAGACACAAATTACAGAAAAAAGGCAACCACAAAAACATTTGAAATATTCCTATAACCAAATTATGTCTTTTTTTATGGCTCTAACATTCCCTGAACTTCAATTCAATTCCTTCACACTAAGCATGCTTGTAGTGACAGTGGAGAGGAAAAACTCTCTTTTGACAGGAAGAAACCTCCAGCAGAAGCAGGCTCAGTGTGAGCGGCCATCTGCCGAGGCCCACTGGGGTTCAAGGAGACCGAAGCAGAGATACAAAAAGCAGCTGTAAAATGCGTCCCCTTACTTAGCTAACAATTATACTATTAACTGTATAAAATATGCATTATTTGTTGTTATTGAAAAGTTTAAAGCACTCTTTTGCTATTAGATTTCCCAAGCCATGGAGCATGTTCAGCCAAAAAGTAAAACCTGCGAACGTGCCAAGACAAGACCTTCCACCTAAACTCTCAGGACAAACAAGGAAAGGACTGAACATACAGTGGCAGCCATTCATAACGGCCCTTCCCAGTCAAACGGCAACCGAATGGGGGCCCACTTCCCTGCAACTCCCAGCAAAATCCCCTCCAACTTCCAGCCACTGGAGTGACCCCGTCACTTTCCTGGGCGTGCATAATTTTTTTACTCTGACTCCACCCTTTCTCTGAATTGCAGGATCTGACCAGAGATGGTGCTTCTCTTTAGATCTTAATGTCCACAAATCATGACAGAATATTTTAGTACAAAGATTGATGTTTAAAAACGAACTGTAAGGGACCAACCAAGGACCAGCCAGGGACCAGCAAAGACCACCCAAGGACCCATCTAGGAAATTTTGAATGGCTAACACTGTAGATGCTGCCAATAGGCCAATGCCTTAAATGTATAGACGTGTGTATCTGTTTGCCAGAGCGTTCCAAATCTAATATTGATATCGAATTTGTCCAATATCAGCCAAAAAATGAATACTGGGATATACTGTATATCAGCCTGCCTCTTAAATCTCTTATATTAGAAAGCTCAGAGAAACAATTTCCTTCTATCCGCTGTTGTTCAAAGTTTATGCAACACTTCTGTTTTCATACTTGATGTTGTTGACTGTTCTTCTCTCTTTGACAAATATCAATTTATCAAGCATTTGCTATCATCCCACATTATAAAATAAGCATAAAAGTATCTATGATTCATCTTGATTTGTTATCAGGTCAATATTGGCATCAGTACGTATTCAAAGCTGCAACTTTGCTATTATATTAGACATGAAAAAGTTGTTCATTTCAATTACCATTAATGTATACATACCTATATTACACTTAAACAGATTTTATTTGTCATTTTGTTTACACAAGTATAAGTGTAAAACAAAAAGAAATTTAGTTTGGAAACAGCTCACTGGACAATTTCCTCTTTCAAAAGTGCAGCCTTGAAAAATAGTAAAAATGACTGTAATTTTACAGTTCTAACAATTTTTTAAAAATATATATATAAATAAATAATGATAAAATATAATAAATATAATAATAAAATATAATACAATAACCCATTTCTACAAAACATTCAGCAGTCCAATGGCAGTAGGATAGAAGCTGCTGCAGAACCTGCTGGTCCTGCACTGAATGCTGTGAAGCCTCTTCCCAGAGGGCAGCAGGGAGAACAGTCCATGGTGGGGGGGTGAGGGGTCATTGATGATGTACACACATGGCTGGGATGAAATGTCTTTAATGGAGGAAAGAGGAGCCCCCATGATCCTCTCTGCTATTTCTCACCTTCTTCCAGTCTGAGAAGCTGCAGCCTCCCACACTCCACACAGTGAGACAGCTGCTCCAGGCATCTCTCTATGTTGCTTCTGGAGAAGGTGGGGGAGGATGAAAGGTGGTGGGGGCAGGTGGACTCTCCTAATCCTCCGCTGGAAGTCCGAGCACTTCTGGGCCTTTGACCAATGAGGTGGTGTTTACATTCCAGGTGAGGGGTGTTTGTGATGTGCACCCTCATGGAATTTGGTGCTGCTGACCACCTCTACAGCTGAGCTAGTGGATGAGCAGTGGAGCGGGGTTAGGCGGTTCTTCCTGAAGTCCCAGATGATCTCCTTGGTGTTCTCTACATTCAGGATCAGGTTGTTATCTCTTGCACCACCAGCTGCTCCTACCTCCTCTCTGTAGTCCAGGTCATTGTTGTCTCTGATGAGGCCCACCACCGAGGGGAGCCTGCAAACTAGATTGATGACATCAGAGGTGTTCTATCCAACCGGACTGACTGAGACTGAGGTCTGTTGGTGTGAGAAGTCTAGCAGCCAATAGCAGAGGGGTGTATTGAAGCCTTGCTGTTCCAGTTTGCCCATCAGATGCTGTGGGATGATGGTGTTGAAAGCTGAACTGAAGTCCAGGAACAGCATCCCCACGTGGGTTTTCTTTCACTCCAGGTGTGCCAGGCTCAGGTGGAGAGCAGCAGAGATGGCATCCTTAATGGAGGACGTTCCGTCCGTGAAAGGAGACAACGTATTTTTTCTTACCAGCCTCTCGAAGTCATTAATCATGGTGGGAGTCCGTACAACCGACTGGTAGTCATTAAATGTGGTGACCTGAGGCTTCTTTGGGACCGGAATGATTGAGGCTGATATGTCCCTAGTGCATGTTAGCACTCGGGATTGGTCTAGTAATGTGTTACAGATGTCTGTCCGGACACCAGTCAGCTGACCTTCACACTCCTTGAGTACCCACCCAGGTATGTTGTCGGGACCTAGGGCCTTCCTTGGGTTCACTCTCCTCAGAGTCTTCCACCAGTCAGTTGTGTCAGGCACATTGCCTCCTCTCCTTGATGGGGAACAGCTTTCAAAGCCGGAGTACTGTTTAGTGCCTCAAATCTTCCAAAGAAGTTGAGTTCCATGCTTTTAGTGGTTTCTAAACCTCCCCAGTCATCCAGGTTCGTTGGTTGGCCCGGGTGGTAATGTTCTTTGTGGTGCTGACGTCCTCAATGCATTTGTTGATGTAGGCTGACACAGTCATGGCATACTCATCAATGTTCCAGTCAGAGCAGTCAAAACAGTCTTGGAGTGCCCCCTCAGACCACACCCTGAACTGCTTCACTGTTGGTTTTGCTCTGATCAGCAGGGCCTCTTGTATGTATGTATGTATGTATGTATGTAGGAATTAGCATGACAGATTGGTGGTCTGAAGAGCCAAGGTCGGGCAGGGGGCTGCTCTGAAAGCATCTTTGATGTTAGAATGTTCTGTCCTTGAGTTGCAAAGTCCACATGTTGGTAAAAATTAGGAAGAACAGTCTTCAAATTAGCCTGGTTGAAATCCCCAGAAATTATGATTGCAGATGTGAGTGCAGTTTGAAGTTCAGAGATAATGTGACCCTTTCAGGCTAATGGTGTTGTCCAGTATGGATGAGTTAAGCCATGACTCGGTCAGGATGATATTGCAACAGTTACTAAACTAATTTTATGAATGGAGTTTGAGTTGTAAATTATCCATTTTGTTGTCCAGTGAGCAGATGTTGGAGAGCAGGATTGAAGGGATCAGTGGTTTGTAGGGGTTTGTAGCCCGTCTCTGCTCCTGCATTTTCATTGTCGTTCACACCATCTTGCTCCTCCTTCAGGCGTGTGCTGCTCGACGGGTCTGCTGCTTTATGGGCCTCTGGGGCATTTGCATGAAGCACTCCGAAGAGCCTGAAACAGTCGAGAGTAGTTGTATGTACAAGTACAGAAAAAACACTTCATGACCGTAGCTCCAGCAGGTGCTGGTGGTCATAGACTAACTCACGGGATTGATGCATAGTTTGTAGCATGCTAGGCTAGGTGATATATTTGGAAGAAAAAGCTAGCAGATTGTCGATAGCTATAGCAGCCACTGCCATTACACCGGCTTTGTAAAATATCTTCCAAGTTTAGGTAGATATTTATTCAGGACATAATTGTTGCAACTTTCTATTTGACATAATTTGCTGTTTTTTGTTAAGGAAAGCTATGCGCTTACACCTTGAAGGTTTCTCTCTCCTGTTCTTTTCCTGAGAAGAGATCACTCAGGAAGATCTCTTTAAATAATACTTCATAGTGTATATCTATCAAATAACCAGGAAACATGACAATAGATTCTGACAGGAATTGTAATCTTTTAATTTTAATGTATTGAAATATTACACTTTGTTTTTGGATCAAGGACACCGCTCTCATTTCATTCCCAAGTTTTTGCCACATCCTAATTAGATAAACTACTTGGGAAAACATTAGTTGTGGCACACAACAGGCAGGTAATACAAAGGTTAAACAGACTCACACATCATCAATAACGATTATCCTAACATTATAAAGTAAATTCAGTGCTTCATCGTGTTTCTTCATGGTTAAAAGCTGTTCCTTAAAATGCTTCACAGAGTGGATAGCTGTTAAATATCATATCATATTTTTCTAGAATTTAAGCAGTTTTATTACGCTAAACTATATTTAATATGATTCTTTAAACCAGAAGCCACCTCATGTCTTCATTGCAAAATCTTAAACCTTTGCAAACCAAAAAGCTAAGTCCGTGTGAGAAGCTTGTTGTAGATCAGGGGTGAGCAATTCCAGTTCCTGAGGGCTGCTATCCTGCAACTTTAAGATGTGCCTTTGGTTCACCTGGATCAAGTAATTATATGAGGAACTGGCTGCATATTGAGGAGGTAACTAAGCCATTGGATTAAAGTGTGTTGGACCACGGATGGATCTTAAAGTTGCAGAATTCCGTCCCCCAGGAACTGGAATTTCCCAAGCTGGTTATTTATGGTTAGCTCTTTTTTGCCTCTCCCCTCTGTTGACCAACTGTAAAATAGGAATGGGTGGACTACCAACATTGCTTTAGTGGCCATTGTTTAGTTGAAAAATTATATAGAAGCAGTGACATTCATCAACAACATAACTCAAATGATTTGTATATAGTTAATGACGAACATGGTTCTTTGCAGGGTGGAAAGGAAGGAGCGGGCACGTCTAAAAACTGTCAAATTTAACGCCGATACAGGAATGACTGATTCAAAGCTGGTAAGTGTCTTTTTAGTCTAATTTTATCATTTTATAAATGAGATCCTTTATGAATCCCCAAATGTGTCTTTGTGTCAGAATTCATCTTTATAGATTCCCTTTGGACATTTGTTTGTCTTATTTTTTTTTTTTTAACATCTTATCTCAGGGAGACATTTTTCTTACTTTTATTTAGTTTATATTGTTATATATTTCTTCTATTGCTTTCTGCACAGCTGTAATTTGAGAAAGATTAACCTATTAAATCATGTTAAAATCCTGTAAAGAAAACTGGTGTGGGACAACCTTGCCTTTAATATCAGTGAGATGTCTTTATTCGATCAAAATGCAATTCTACTCATGTTCCACTTTCAAGGCATGATCACTTCATTTAAATTTGCTTTTATTTTTCTCCTTTTTTGGCTTAGTGTACCATTTTGGTTTTGTCATATCTCTCATGGCGTGGTTTTAAAGCTTGGCTTGTCTGTCAAATGGCAAAGATTTATTGAAATTATAGAAGTGTCACAGTTTTAAGACATTAAGAATTACATATAAAGGAGCTTTATGTTTTCATTTCTTAGTTTTATGTCTTGGATTTTTTGTCTGTCACTTTTTTATACATATATATATTTTTTTATAAATATGAAAAAGTAAAAAAACTGAATTTGTTGAAATTTTTTTGTCAAATTAAATCAAACAATCACACTAATAAACACACAAAAGGACCATATTCAGTTAGTCCCAGTAAAAGCTGAGCCCATTGCTATGGCCAGGAGAGAAACAGGACAAAGCACTGACTGATCTGCCTCCAAATTTACTTTTAGATATTCTAAGAACCACTAGTAAACCTGCAGATTGAGAGCAAAGTGCTCTGTCAGAAACATAAGGAACAATCAGATCTCTGATATCCGATATCATTACAAAAGCCCAAGTCTTGAAGTTAAAACGTATGAACTTCTCAACATCATCCCTGACCAAGATAGTTCTAATTTTTTGCAATCTTTTATAGAGGAAGCAATTCTGCAAGCCACATCAGACTTTGCCCAAACTTGAAAAGGCATGCTCTCTCCAAAGACACAGTTGCATTTGTTTAATTATTTATACTGTTTTTTGTTTTTGTTTTTTTTTTTAAGGATTGTGCCACAGTGCAATATGCAAAGGGGATGAGTATGTCAATAACCTACAAAAAAATGAGATAAACATTAAGCATCAGAAAAAACAACAAATTTATTTGACTTTAAATAATTAGCTTTTTTTTAATCTAACCTTTCTAATTTACCTTTAACCTGAGTGAATGAAAATAGGTCAACCAATCTGTAAGTCATTTAGTTCTAGCTTTCTATATTAAATAAGAATCATATATCACAGTGGTGACCTAGTGGTTACAGCATTGTGCTTGGGTCTTGGAGGTTCTGAGTCAAGTCCTACAAACTCCCACAGACTGTCACTTTGGGTCCCTGAGTAAGACCGTTAACCCTGTACTGCTCCCTGTGTGCCTTACAAAGGCAGCCCACAGCAGCAGAGATGCAGAGAGTTTATTTCGTTGCTCTGTACTTGTGACAAAGTAATGACAATAAAAGTAAAAAATAAATAAACTTTGAGTGAATTCTGTCATTTTCTATCACTAGTGTCTTTGGAGAAGCTTTCAGCTGAAGTTCTCTGCCTGACAAGAGATCAACATGGGAGCTTATTAGCTTATAGATTTGCCTGGATTTGCCTAAATATTGATGATAGTCGGAGGTACTGGGGGCGCCAGTGTACGGCTGCCTCGCTTCTGGGGCTGCCGTGAGCCCCAGGGCAGCTACAATGTAGTTTGCCACCATTATTGTGGAACTGAATAGATGAATGACTGAATGTAGTGTTGCGCTTTGGTCAAATCCTCTGACTTGAAAAAGTGCTATATACTATAAGTACAGGCCATTTATTTTTCAGAAATTGAGAATCAAATTTCTTTGTAAAGTGCACTCCAGATGTGCGGAGATTAGGGCTGAAACAATTAATAGGATTAATCCCTATTATTATAATAACTGTCAACTAGTTCACGAATTAATTCATATTTAAAAGGTGTAGAGAATCTAAAATGTGCCTTTATCTGACAGAGCAAAACACCTGAGCTGTAAATATACCAAAATTGTAAAAAAAAATAAAAAAAAATTACACATTTTGCATTTAAGTTTAAAAAAAACATCAACTTTTTTGTCTGACAATCTGCTCTATCCAGAACTCCACGAGTGGACAGGTTTTAGTTTCACCTGGTTTAATTTAGTTAAAATTCATCTTTAAGAAACATATGGCTATCCGATTATGAATCTGTTGGTGAACCTTTCTATTATTCGGCACGGATCCAATGAGCGATATTTCTCAAGTAGCATACACAAAGGTGTAAGTGCTCAGAAAGGAAAAGAAACCTCTAGCAGGAGCCAGGCTCGGCGTGGCCGAATCTGCGAGGCCGACTGGGGTTCAAGGAGACAGAAGCAGAGATAGAAAAAAAAGCATAGATACAAAAGGCAACTGTAAAAGGCGGCCACGTCCAGGAAACACACAGCCAGGCAGACGAGCTCCGAGCCAGCTCCCATGTCAGAGGATGAAGAGAGCACATCCAGTTAGTCACAGTCAGAGAAACAGGACTACACTGAAAAACAGGCCAAGCTCCAACATCTAGAAACAAAGGTGTTGACCTCAGATACTGCCTCACATTCCAGAGATAAACCAGTCCAAACAGGAACAGCAGACCAGATGAAGCTACTATGAGAAAAGCACTATTTAAATTCTGCGAGGTAAGAAGAATATAAGATAGAATGAAAACCAGAATGATAGGGGTCCCTATGTCCTCCAGCAGTCTAAGCCTATAGCAGGATAGCTGTAGAGATAGCTCAGGATAACCTGAGCCACTGTAACTATCAGCTTTATCAGAAAGGAAAGTTTTAAGCCTAGCCTTAAAAGTAGACAGGGTGTCTAATAAATCATAGTGTACCTCCAGTCTATCGTTCAGACAATGAAATCATTTTTCTGTGGTATCATTTATTTTATTGTTTTGTTGTATTTTTATTTATTTTTTATAATATCCTACCTGCTTTATCTAAAATCATTCCTAAACTTTTCACAACTAAGAAACAGAAGTTTTGTGGCGCTCCTGTTAAGCACTTAATGGAACATCAAGAAGTACCGTTAGTACGCTGTTGAAAAACACATAATTAATTAAAATTGCCTTGGTGACTTTTGACCTCTATGCCTTTTAAGCAAACAAAACAGTTTACAAGCCTTCACGCAAACATAAAAGGTTTTTTAAAAAAATTATATTTACAGATTTATCATATTGTATTTATTGTATTTGCATTTTCTGTTTCTATGGTGCAAATAAATAAGTTACAACTTGCTAAACATACAGTTCTCTGAAACACTTCCCAGCTCTGTATTTTTGCTTTTTCAGATCATCAAACACATTTCAATAAAGCAGTTTAGGAGGATTTCATATTATAATAAAAAAAAGATATCCAAACGTAACTGGTACTCTGGAAAAAAGTAACTGCCTTGTTCATTTTATCCCGAATAAATGAATTTATTTACCTGAAGATGTGATAAATATCTTAAATATAAGCTTTCTGGACAGCTGAGTTAAATCAAAATAAAAGAAACATCTTCGACTAAATGTAGATAGACAAAGTCATAGACATCTTCCAGTCTTGAAAGTGATAAAAAGAGACTTTTCAAATGCAACGGAGAAAAGCAGATCATGAATACCAGCGCAGATCAGCAATGCAGCTAAGGTGTTACTGTACAAAACAACCCAAAATTTTACAGCAAAGCAGCCTTCAAAATTCCTCAGAAGTTCTTTTATTTAAAGGAGAAGTCTGGTGAGGAAGGAATAATCAATGGATCGTTATTTATACCTAAAACTAATATGTTCGTAGTGATTTAATGAATTAAGTATTAATCAATAAAAAACCTATGTTTTTTGTGGCGATCACTGAGTGTGGGAGCGGCAATTTTTGCCCAGATATAGTAACCCTCCCTCCTGCCATCTTTCAGCAGTGACGTCACGGTGCGAGAAGTAAGCCTAGCGCCATTCTCCCCACTTTACAAGCTAAATCAATGGGAACTACTAGACACATCTGCAATCAACAACAATTATTGAGATTTCCAGAGGGGACTTCACCATTGAAATTTCACCAGAGCTATAGATAAGGAAACTGACAATGCCCACGTGCACTGGCAGCTGGATGCTGGAATCCATCGGGTAAAAGTGAAAAAAGAGTTATTCCACCTTTCACACGTAATATCCTCCACGGCGGACGGGTTGGTCGTTGGATCGCCAACTTGAAGAGGGAAGTTGCCATCGAACTTCTGGCCAGAGAAAAACCCGTAATATGTAGCCAACATTTGGAAGAAGAATGTTTTCAAGATGACTTGGATAATAGCGCGTTGTAACAAACACCAGATACAGCACTGGGACTTGATCAACAGCCGATACCGCACCGTGACGTCACTAACCAGTAGGTGGCAGTAGTGTTCTTTGACAAACATGGATGCCTCCAGTAAAGCACATTCACATGAAAATTACTGAATTAAAACACTGATCATTTATTGAACAGCATGGAATAATTTCAGATTTAAAGTACTTACCAAAGTTTGTATACCAAAGGTGACCGGACTTTTCCTTTAAAGATTAAAATGCTAGAGACTTGAATAAACTCCAGTGAATACTGAGGATGAAACAGATGAGATAAAAGTAAAAGCTTTTGGAAGTTGAGTTTCATGTTATATCTAAGACTGATAGTGATTGTTATTCAAGTAGCATTATAGAATAAAATGTTTTTAGTTTTTTTGTTGTTGCATAGGTTCAGAAGAGGTGCAAAAATAAAACAGCAGCAGCATTTTGTGTAAAATGATTAGCAGAATTGCAACAAAACCTAAAATATTAGAATAGAAAAATGTGTATGGAACGGACATTGTCACAAAAACTAACATAAAATATTTTGAATTTTCTTTTCTATCTGACATAATACTAACAGTTTAGTATTAGTCCTAAACATCATCTCTTTAAAAGATCCAGTGGTGGTTTCACTGTGAAGGTTCTGAGCTGCTTTACTTCCCCAAAACCTGGACAACTTTTTGTAATTTCTGTAATTATGGATTTTTGCTCAATTTAAAAGAAAACTTGTAGCAGATTTATCAAGTTTGACTCCTCATGAAGTCTCACAGCTGTGGAAGATGCCAGGATTGTATGTGGGGGGTATAAACGTGAATTAAATGGCCTCCTCCCTCCAATGAAAAAGGAAAACAGTCATTCCTATGCCAACACAGTGACACCGTATGTGCGTGGCTGCAGCTTTGTGCACAAACATTTGCTATTTCATAAAAAATTCATCTATTCATTCAAATAAAAGTCTTTTTTTTAAAAGCACCTTCTTACATTTGGACAGGTTTGGAGATGCTGGTGACAGCAAACATTCAAAGCCCCACAGCTCTGGAACTATTGTAGCCAGAGGTCTGAAATTTTCTGCATTATTTGTGATTGACATGATGTAGAACAAATGTAATACAAGGAGACATACCTATTCTCAAGCATGTCTTTATTACTGCTGTAAAAAAACTATTATCGAAAAAACTATTTTTCAATAATAAAATAAACAACTTTGAGTCATGTTTGAACTGATGTAGCTTAGGCTGTGTTTTACTCACCCAATTTTCATTTATATATGTTAGCTTTCAATTATGCATCACACATATAATGTGGCCTTACAGTTCCTTAGTAATTTGCTTTTCTATTTGAGTATGCAAAATACATTAGATTGGGTGGGTGTTTAATGCTTAGGGGCCGGTTTGGGATTGGGCCGTTGGTTCTGCAGCAGAACAACAATCACAGCAGCTTGGTCGCCACATGGCTGAAAATATAAGGTTATAGCCAGATACAAAAAAATAAAAAATAAAAAAGACACGCCTTTCATTATCAGAAAATAACTTTGCCCAGAAAATTGGCTAAGCTTGATGAAAAGTGCCTCTGGTGAGGTTTGTTGTGTTTTTGTTAACACATTTTCAAAATGGTTAAAAAAAAAAAAAAAAAAAAAAAATCATCATTAAAAATATGTTATTGAAAACACCTAAAAAAACAATATATATACAAGATAAACTTCAAATATTTAATTAAATATTATCCATAAATATATATTTTTTACTGCAGTCAAATCTCAATTAATTTAACCAAAGATTTTTATGTGTTTCATTGTTTGAATTGTAATAAAAGTCTGATTTAAAAAAGCAGAAAAAGGAAACCCCTTAGTAGGTCTTCTCTGTGATAATTTTGTTTATTAATAAATAAAGTGTGCCAGTAGTTAAATATCAGTATAAATTTAAGCCACCTGCCTGATTTTTCCTTAATTACATCCTGCAGTTAGAAATAGTGGTTTTCCACAGGTGATCTGAAAGCAACTCAAACTCATGCATTTACCAGGGCTGGGCGTTAGGAATTAAAAATATGATCTATTCACCGAAGCTAATTCTTATCCCATTTTTTTTTTTTCTCGCTAATGTTTCATAATAAAATCACATATATTGTATTCAAAATTTTGATTTGATTTCATTCGTCCCCTCTGGGACGTGACCTTAAGTTAAAGGGCAACAAAATTCCAGCTGTGAAAACTATTTGTAAAACAATCATGTTTCCCAAAAAAGAAGATATAACACATTTAATGTTTGCAGCTAGTGGTATTACACAACCAGCTAGTTTATCAGTTATGAGCATCTATCCAAGAAGAAAAGGGGATGAACTGATGTTGCTCTAGTAAAAATCCTGATTTTATTCTTGTGTAAAAACTTTAGTCTCTGATTATTTCTGATGAACACGGCAAATTGGGCACATAGTTATGGACAGAAAAATGAAATAAAAAATAATAAAAGAATGGGACATCTATTATATAACCTGCATCAGTGATGCTGCAGGATATACACTTTGTTTAAGAAATAATCATAGGCATAAAGGCAATTTCATGAAGTGTATTTTTTGCCTCTACTTACTTCAACACTTTACTCCCACCTGAGCCATAGTAATTTACTCACCAGATTGTCTTTTACAATCGGCTCCACCTGTCAGCCTACTGTTCTGTATGTGCTGCCAGTGAATTGATGGCACCTCTAAATCCAAAAGAAGCAAAGTTTTTAAAACAACTTGATGTCCCCGTTCTTGCATGCTGCAAAAACCATGTAGAAATAAGTAAAATTTCTCTTAAATTAGGTGTATTTAACCTTAATTTGAGTAGGTAAATAAGATGATTTGCCAATGGAATGCATATTTTTACTCTTAAAATAAAATTATTAGATAATTTGCACTTGGAATAAGATTGTGTATATTGTCTTGTTCCATTGGCAACATGTCTCACCTTTTCCTCCTCATTTAAAAAATGCACCTATTTTAAGAAAAAAACAACTTATTTAGAATTACATTTTTGCAGTGCAAACATCTGCTTTGTCTGCATGAAGCTGACAGTCATGCCTGCATGCCACATTTTTTCCTTTTCAGTCATTCACTGACAAGCAAAAAAAGCACTTCACCTTTACACGAAAACCCCCATTCTACAAAAACAAAGAGGGTCAGCAAGATGGCAGCGATGTACAGCGTAAGTAGGCTCAGACACACAAGCACCTCCACACAGGTTCAGTGTAGTCTTCATCTCCTTTGTCTGTTTAATCCTTGCAGTGAGAAAAACTGCTTAAACTCTTGGTCTTGTTTTTTTATTGCTGATCATTTTCCATGTTTGCTTTAACAGACTGATCATTGTGATCATCTTTATTTTTCTCCCATACGTTGACAGGTCACCTACTTTCCACCTAGCCTTCGTTAAGATTTAGTTCCATTTAGCTAATGATTTTGTGTTGTATGTGGATCCCCTGTCAGCTACATGTATTATTTATTACAGGAGTAGATTTGCAGGAACAGTGCCTCCAACATTTTGAAAATGCTGCAGCTTTCCCCTCTCTTTTTTATTTTCTTCTGCGGATCTTTTTGGATGATCGATAGGACATCGTTGGAATATGTGATGATGGGTATGGGACCAGAACATTAAGTAAGTTGGTTCAGAGAGGATATCTCACTTATGTTCAGCAGAACCACCCTACCGAGCGTACTGAACATATCGTCCATCCATCCATCCATCCATCCATCCATCCATCCATCCATCCATCCATCCATCCATCCATCCATCCATCCATCCATCCATCCATCCATCCATCCATCCATCCATCCATCCATCCATCCATCCATCAAAGCTTATCCCCTGCTGGGGTCTCAGACATATATTGTATACTGTAGTCCTAATTATTTATTTTTTTAAGTGTATGTATGAGCAAGTTAAGATATAATCAGATGCAGGTTTATACCATGGTAAGCTGACCCTTAATGGATTATGGGGCAATATGAAACTATATACTACTAGTACATCACTTCTCTAATTGAATGTTTTATCCTGATTGATCAATTCATGTCATTCTCTTTCTGTTACATAATTTTTATAAGATTTTCAGCACCTTTCTCTGTATTATGCTCTATATGTCTAACCATTGTTTCCTAAGAGATGTTTTTCTGTATTATTGGATAGGTTGTTCCTTGTGTTTTCCCCGTCTATGCCCCTTTAATCACTCTCTGCTCCACCTGCGCGCTGCTTTATTGAAGTAGTCGGGTTACTTTTGTTCTTCACTGAATCCTCTACTTTTGTCTACTGTGTCTAGTCCAAATTTATGCGCTTTTGCAAACTCATTTTATTAAAGTCATCAACTCAACATGCTTCTTCCTAGTTTCTGTCTGTACTTTGGTCTGGAACAAAAAAAACAAGGGTTAATCTACGGTCACGTCGGTCCCTGTCTGGGTTGTTGCCCACGACCAATCAGATCCCATCTCCAGTTCAATTCAGTTCAATTTAATTTATATAGCAATTCACAACATTTCCTCTCAAGGCACTTTGCAATTCAACCAGATCATCCAGTCAAATTGGTTCAAAAGTTTCTATCTAAGAAAAACTGTCATGGTGCAGGACAGAAGGACCCAGTAATCACGATCGGGCTTTGGATCCGCAGTATCAGCGGCTACCGCCCATCACTGGAAACTCTGATTTAAGAGAAAAACACGGATTAGTGACCATGATAATGTGACGGTTGATTATCCATTCAAGTCACTAACCTGGTTTAACAGTCCATCTCTTCAGAAAACGAGGTAGTATTCAGCCGGTGGGTTGCCAATGAGATGTGGCAGGACCGCCCAGAGTGTCCCAGATGCTGCAGCCCCAGAGAACATGCAGGAAAGAGAGCAGGTCAGGGATACCGATCGAAACAAGAACAGGCTGGCTCAGGGTTCCAGGACCCCATAGGTAGTGCAGGCAGAAAATTCACATGGGAACAGGCAGGTACAGTGGTTGAGAGGCAGAATAGGTCAGGATATCAGGAACACTACAGAACGCTAAAAAAACGTTCTCTCCACTGAGCCAAGACAGGAACAGGCCACGCTCAGTGGATAAGAGACAGATCAGGATCATGAAATTAGAAACACTACCAAACCCTCTTTCACCTGGCCCCTGAGAAGAGAACATGAACAGGAGCATCAGTGTCAAAAATCTGGCCATGATGGCTGGGACTGAGCCGTATGAATAGAAGCAGCAGCAGGTGGATTAAATGAGCAGTAATGAACAACCGTGAAGGTTTAGACAGTTGAATGGAGTGAGCAATTAGGCCAGCTGTCAAACTGTTTGTTTGATGATCCAAGATCATGACAAAAAACACCTGATTGCATAGACTCGTTGACTAAAGCATCCTTCACAGCTTATCAACAGTGTATCTCAGCATGCCAGCTTCTTTTTAAAGGCAGCACATCTAAACATACAGTCTGTCTCTGCAGCGCAGACTGACATAAACTCCAGATTGCTGCCTTTTCCTTCTCACCACAGGGTCCACCAATGTCATAAACCCTCTAGTTCTGCACCAGATGGATCTTGCAAATCTAAATTTGAATAATGCACTTTTACAGCTACTGGACACTGCAAGTTGACAGCAGTGCTTTTATATACAGCTACAGCAGCATCAGAACCTTCCAGGTTTGTTGCTGAACCACCCATTGCTGCTGTCACAGTCATTGGCCTAGCTCTGCAGTTTAGTCTCAAAATTTCAATTGTACGACGTAAGCGTAGCAAAGTACTGTTTCAGTGACTACAAGATGCTAACAGTCTCCCCTGGAGATGGTTTATCTTGGGTTATAGGCTGAAGTCCTGGTTGGACGAATGGGGGAAACTCTTCCTTTTATGTGACATTAAAGGCGCAATGGGGAAAATGATTTTGTCTACCAGAGAACTGTGGCAGAGATCATCACTTTCAGGTCCAAGCAGTGATCTGTAGCCAACGAGGGCCCTGTCATTATTTTAATTGAAGCTATATCCAAAGGGCAACATGGTGTCTTGCTCTGAGGGTCTTCACAACACCTCTGCTCTTATCTTGAATGGGTTTAACAACAACGCAGCTTCTTTCTTTGAGGGTCTCAACAACCACTTCGGTTTTTCTGACACCTCAGACTCTGTCTCTAATGCCTTTGCTTGTGTCACTAAGCGAATTTACAAAACCTCTGCCTCTGAGGGTCCTCAAGACTCCTCTGACTCTGATAGTGAGGCTAAGGCTTCTGCCTATGATGGCTCTGTCTCTGAGGGTCAGCTCAATGCCTCTGCATCTGCCTTAGGTCCACCTGACAACTTCCGCTAGCCTAAGTCATCCATATGCTGCAGGACCGGTCAAAAGGTCTCTATCACCATTGACATCCCTTCAAACCCAGTTCCTCTTTCTGTATCAGAGTTGGCTGATCTCTCTCTGAAGGGCCCTATAAGTTTCTTCATCATCATCATTGTCATCATCTATGCTCCTGGCTCTGTCATCATCATCCCCATGTCATTATCATTGTCATATGATGATGATGATGATGATGATGATGATAACCTGAGTTCCAGGAGCCCTTCAAGGATAAGCCGACTCATTTTCACGTACCTGAGCGAATCCAAGTGGACCCACATCCTTTCCTGATTCCTGAGTTGTCTCATAAGGGAGTCCTGGCATCTGTCTGCAAATTGGTTCAAACAATCAAACCCTTACAATTAAAAATGCCGAATCAATTCTGAAGGGAATAATTGTTTAGGTTTATTAAATACACTGAAGATAGTGGTGGCTGTAGGTATCAAAATACCATTTTTCTAGGATCGATGAAGAAATGACCAAAGGGTGTCAATATTCTTCATTTTATGGAAAGCTGTTATTTAACAAAATAAACTTTAGAAGTAATTCCAGGACAGATCTGGTCTTCTTTTTTGCTCCCTGAGTGTCTTTAGGCCATGTATTCTGATGCTGCTACTCCAATGGCAAATGGCAGAATATCACACTCCCCACAACAACTTATAGAAGCTGTTGAAAACACTAAAGGACATAAACCTTCTCAAAGCTCATTCTGCTCACTATGTTCTTGAAAATGCCTTCACAGTTGTGTCTCCAGTCCTGTTTGTTGTATAGGTCAACCCAAAGGTATCTATGTTGCTCTACCATGTAAACTTTTTCTCCCATGATAGAACAAGTCTTTCACCTGTTACTTTTTTCTCATTAAATATAGTTATTCTCCTTGCTTTATTCATATTGAAGATAAAATTCTTCTGATCCGCTGGTTGCCTTAACTCTTAATGCTTCTTGTCCATCTCTGATTCAACCCATGACAACAGAACCATTCGAGTATTTTTGCAGATTACTAGTCTGTTTTTTATGGGAAGCGCGAGTGGTACAAAGTAATAGTAAGAGTACAGTATCGTGTGGTGCTCTTGACTACCTGGTTAGGCAGTTGACTCTTTAGTTTCTAACTCGTTTCTGTTTGTCGAGTATTCCAAAAAAGAAAAAAAAACACTGGACTTTGTTTTCCAAGCTTGAAGACATTTCACTTCCAATCCAGGAAGCTTTTTTAATTCAAAATGTCTGAATTAGTAATAAGTTCCAAGCTTTATAGAGAAGCCCAACAAAGCATTGTTTTGGCATAGAAATCATACAAATTGAACTGGAATAACGGGTCCACCCCTTAGTAATGGGGAGTCATTTGGGTTCTTTGTTTGGCTGCAATAACCCGCTATGGGCCTATGCATCTGAAAACGGGGAGTCATTAGGGCCATTGTCGGCTTGGTAGACCAGGTGAGATGTGTTGGTCGCCGAAACGGCGATGAGGATTATGATAACGGGAAGGAATCAACTCTATTGCTGCGTTGTAGGATTTTGAGAGCTGAAATGTGACTTCAACCCCTCTGTTTAAGGTTGTTTTTTCTTTCTTAACATAAATGTCTTCCTTCACCTCCCTTTCAAACCACCTGTCTTCTTTGTTCAAAATGTGAACATTCTGGTCATCAAAACAATTTCCTTTGTCCATAAGGTGTAGATGTACTGCCAGGTCTTGTCCTGAGGAGGGCGCTCTCCTATGTTGAGCCATGAACCTGTGGAGAGGTTGTTTGGTTTCTCCAGTATAAAAATCAGGGCATTCCTCACTGCACTGAACTGCATACACTGCATATACCACTACTAGTGTGTTTCAGCCCACAGAAAAGTTTCTGCATCTGGTTTGAATTTCAATTTTTTTTCTGTTCTTTTTTGTGTTTCTTTGATATTTTTAACATAAAGGGACATTTTAAATGTATTTCTTATAGTTTGAAATTTAAGAAATTATATTTATTTGACTTAATTTACAAAAGTTCAACATTTTCGTCCTAATTTTTTCTATCTGTATCTCTCCAGGAAGTCAAGAGGATGTGGGTCTCTCATATGAATCTGTTTTACGCCAAGAAAGTAAGTTCACTGAATAACAAAGAGAAGAAAACAATAACCAGAGGAAAATTCATTGAGGACATATCCGGGAAAAAGGGGATGTCTGGTCAAGCTATAAAACAGCCCTGTCAGTTAAACCCAGTTTGGCAATCCAGTTGTTGACTGAGGAAATTCTCAATCATTAAACTCTCATCTTCTGTTTTCTGTTTTATTGCTATTGGAGTTTTCTAGTCTTCCTGTCATCACTGCATTATTTCCTCCACCTGCAGACCCAAGGTGCCTATTAACTGGCCACACCAAAACCATCAATGATGCCTCACTCAAAATGCATCCCCAAATGAAATCAATTGCTGTTTGTTGACCCTTTGGCTTACATGCCAGAGCTTGGTGTCTTTATGAAGAAGACACGCTAAAAGTTTAATTTCTGCACTCAAACCTCCTTTAATTGTATTCACAATGTAGCTTTTAAGTGTTTGAACACAGAACAATTGCAAGATCTCTTTGTGACACTATTTGGAGTCTCAAAATGGAACCTTCGGGAAACCAGTCTATTTCACAAAGCGGGTTTAATTAAAACTCTACCTTATTAACCATGAAAGGAGGGAAACTCAAGAGTTTTCAGCTTCATGAAGAGAGGTTTGTCAAACTATGTGTAGCCACCAGTAACACTAGTGAGCGCTACAACCAACCTCTTCATTATCATCACAATAAATGGTCATTATTAGTGGTTATCAGTCCCACAGAATGACTTCAGTGCCAGCAGTAGTGTAATGGTCCCTGGACAAGTGGGTATACATGTACTGTTTTTAATGCCCAGAAACAATGACATGTAAGACCGCTCGATCTACACTACTGCTTCTAAAAGTTTGGGGGTCACATTGAAATGTCCTTATTTTTGAAGGCAAAAGCACTTACTTTTCAATGCTGAAAGATAACTTTAAACCCCGCTCTTAACTTTAAAGCAGAGATACACTCTGTATACATTGCTAATGTGGTAAAATGACTATTCTAGCTGCAAAATGTCTGGTTTTTGGTGCAATATCTACATAGATGTATAGAGGCACATTTCCAGCAAAGCTATCACTCCAGTGTTCTAATGGTACAATATGTTTGCTCATTGGCTCAGAAGGCTAATTGATTATTAGAAAACCCTTGTGCAATCATGTTCACACATCTGAAAACAGTTTAGCTCGTTACAGAAGCTACAAAACTGACTTTCCTTTTAGAGCAGATTGAGTTTCTGGAGCATCACATTTGTGGGGTCAATTACATGTTCAAAATGGCCAGAAGAAAAGAGAACTTTCATCTGAAACCCTCAGCACAGACAGCATGTCAATATTCTTAGAAAAAGAAGGCTATTCCATGCGAGAAATTGCTAAGAAATTGAAGATTTCCTACATCGGTGTGTACTACTCCCTTCAGAGGACAGCACAAACATTACTTTGCCATTGCTACCACTGTGCTTCCCCACCCTGATGTTTATACTGGTCTTTTGTTTTGTTTTTGCCTCTCAAAGACATTTTGGGAAAACTGTTTTAACCCTATGTAAGTGGGATTTCAAAAAGAAGGGCTGATTTTTTCTGACAGTTCAATAAAAGTGCAGAACATTTAATTTCATGGAAGACGGAATGAAATGGTAAGTCTGCTTAGATTTAAGGATATGTAACAGGAGCAAACTCTTTTTTTTTCTTTTTTTTTCCTCTTCAGTTAATTATGCCAGACCAGTCATAATTCTTGGACCCCTGAAGGACAAAATCAATGAAGATCTGATTGCAGAGTTTCCAAGCAAGTTTGGTTCTTGTGTTCCACGTAAGTTGCCATTACAAATGAGGTCTTACAACTGGTAGTGAACAGACAAGCAGTAATTAGTAATTGAGTTATTGCGTTTTATGTGTTTATGTAAAACAGAAAGCTTGAATTTTTAATTTATCTTAACTTGGTTCCAGCCTGGGAGACATTCGATGTCCAGTTTTGCAGATTAAGCTCTAGGAATTGATGTCCTACAGCAGGGGTCTGCAACCTGCGGCTCCAGAGCCACATACGGCTCTTTGGACCCCCTACAGCAGCTCTAAATAGGGGCTAAAATGATATATAAAGAGCTAAATAATGTACTAGTCTTAAATGTTTTCTTAAACACAAGATGGAAAAGAATGACATGAAAAGAACCAGAAGTATGTTTTTAGAAGCATTTTTCTTTGAATTAGCTTGGAATTTATGTGTTCAATATTAGTTTAAAAGCTAAAAATACATAATTTGTTGGAAACTAATTTCCTATATGAGATATTAAAAGAAAAAAAGGCTTTTTTTAAAAAGTCAGGTTATATTTTGAGGCCCTAAACAACTTTTACTTGGTCGGATTCGGGGCTAAATGGCTCTTTGGATATGAAAGGTTGCAAACCCCTGTCCTAGCTCATTATAGTTGTTTTCACAATGTATTAATCATGGAGTGTGTTTATGTATGAATCTTTATTGGAAAGGCTTAAGGCAATAAAAATATATGCAACATTAGACAGAGAGGGGGGGTTAGAAAGGGAGAGGGGATAAGAATTAAGGGGTAAGAGAGGGAGATCAACGAAGAGAAAAACAGTCGGTGAGAAAAAGAGAATAAGCAACACATAAACTAAACAGTAGCTTCAGGAAGTTTGACTCCGCACCTGAAACAACCGAGAGGAATAGAAAAACAGAAAACAACACAACGCCTGCAAAAAGACTGTACTTACATAGAGCTTTTTCAAGTCAGATGACTTGGCAAAAGATCTTTACATTACATGCTGTCATTCACACACACACTGATGGTGGTGGGCTTTATTGTAGCCACAGCTGCCCTGGGGCTCACTGGCAGAAGCGAGGCTGCCGTACAGTGGCGCCACCGGGCCCTCTGACCACCATCAGTAGGCAATGCAGGTGAAGTGTCTTGCTCAAGGATGCAACAACACTGAAAGCCGAGGTTGGGGCTTGAACTGACAACCCTCCGGTTGCAGAGCAAACTCCTACATACGATGCTCCACCAACACACCAACAGAAAGGTGAATAGAAGTGGTTTAATAACAAAGTAACAAAAAGTACAGCAAAGAGATGTTGTTAGGCAATTTAATCTTAGACAATATTGAAATTGTTAAAATGTTATTATTAAAACAGACTCATTCATGCCGGGACAAAAGGTTTAAAAATATTCCTCCAACAAGTGACTTCTAAAAAGCATTTCCCTCCACTGTTCCAGACACGCCTGGGATGTTGCTTTTAAACTCACTGTTTGATTCCCTTGTTTTGGATGGTTCAACAGCTGGCTGGAGGAAAGGATAGATATCTTCTGAAGGGAAGACAGTTTAAGTCTTTCAAATCAACTAGTGATACAAAGATCGCATAGTCGTATGTTCTTCTTGGTTTGTCAGGTTTTTATTAACTTCATTGCAAGCTATATAGATGCTGATCAGATAGCCTGGTTTCTCTGTGCTTCAAATGTTTTCAAAAGTTTTTAAGCAAGTTTTATTTTTGCATGTTTTTATTTATAACATTTTCATTTCATCTCATTCTTGTAACCAACAAAGCTGCTAACAGTTCAGGGTCTAAAGGTAAGTGAGCAGGAAAATAAATTTTAACTCTGTTAATCCTGAAATTCCTCATTTTTAAAACAGCTCCAGAATTCAAAGTTTTTATGAATTCAATTTTATTGATTCCAAGGAGCATAGAGGGAGTTCAGATTGGAATGTACCTAGACTAAAATGTTTTTTTCCAACCTAGATATCTGCTTAGTCCCATAGTTTTCCAGTCCTACCATGCTAATGACAATCTAAGACAACTAATTTTGCATTTAGGTACTACCATCTGTCTAGACAAACCAATAGCTGGTTCTGCTAGTCATCTAGGAAGCCTTTCTGTCTCTTTAACAGTGCTTCAAGTCTCTACTGCTTTATGTTTTTCGTATACTGCTCCAAAACTTCAGGGAACGCTCAAATAACACATCCTAGATCTGAGTGAATGAGATGTTCTCGTTGAATACTTTATTCTGTACAAAGTTCAATGTGCCGACAACAAAATCATGCAAAAATCATCAATGGAAATCAAACTTATTAACAAATGGAGGCCTGGATTTTGAGTCACACACAAACTTTTATTGAAAAAAAGCTCTAAATGCTGATCCAACTTTGATGTAATGTCCTTAAAAAAACATATGTGACAAGAAAACGGCACCAGTGGCGTATTTGCCAATCCTGGTGATCTCTGGCAAATACCAAGCATCCTGCACGGTGTTGAGCTCTGAGCACAATCCGCATCTGTGGAAGTTGTGCACCCATACCATCCTCATGGAGTGGGTTTCTAACCGTTGGTGCATAAACATGCACATTTGTGGCCTGCTGGAGGTCATTTTGCAGGGCTCTGGCAGTGCTCCTCCTGTTCCTCCTCGAATAAAGCAAAGGTAGTGATCCTACGGCCTCCTCCACATTTCCTGGTTTATTGGCCTGTCTTCTGGTAGTGCCTTCAGCCTCTGGACTCAATGCTCACAGAAACAGCAAACCTTCTTGACACGGCATGCGTGTATGTGCCATCCTGGATGAACTGAAATTCCTTAGCGACTTGTGTTGGTTGTAGAGTTAGTGTCATGCTACCAGGAGTCATAAAGCAAAGGTACTGAGAAGTGGTCTGTGGTCCCCACCTTCAGAACCACTTCTTTATTAAGTATATCTTGCTAATTGCCAACAATTTCCATCTGTTGTCTTTTCCATCTCCACAAAAACGTGAATTCGATTTTCAATCAGTGTTGCTTCCTACTGTAAGTAGTCAGCTTGATTTCACAGAAGTTTGATTTTATTGAAGTCTTATTGTGTTGTTTACGTGTTCCCTTTGTTTTTTTAGCAATGTATTATTGTCTGATTTTAAACAGATTGTAGCAGGCCTCAATGCTATAGTGATATCCTAGGAATTGATTATCTTTCTTAAATCTTAAGACACCACAAGGCCAAGAAGGAGCTATGAAGTCGACGGACAAGACTACCTGTTTGTGATGTCCAAAGAGCAGATGGAGAGGGACATCCAAGATCAAAAATTCATTGAGGCTGGACAATACAATGATAATCTTTATGGAACAAGTTTCCAGTCTGTAAAATATGTGGCCGAAAGGGTAAGAATCTATGTAATTTACTCAACTTTACCTTAGCTGCCCAACACAGAAGCCGAAATGTTCAAATAAATCTAATAACACGTAATGTTTCTAATCTTTTCTCATTTTCTCTGGTTCCTATTTTGTGCTGTCAGCAAAAAACGAAAAAAGAAAAGTCATTACAATTAATGATAAACTTCTTGTTTGTGAATCTTTTTAATAATTATCTCTTTTCAGGGCAAACACTGTGTTCTTGATGTTTCTGGAAATGCAATTAAACGACTACAAATTGCACAAATACATCCAATAGCTATCCTGATAAAACCCAAGTCTCCTGGTTCACTAATGTGAGTATATCACTGGACACACTGGTTACATCTCAGTCTCATATCTAGGGCTGGGCGATAGAAAAAAAGCTTATCGATAAAAAAAAATGCATATTGATCGATATCCATAATTATTGAAAAGATTTGAAACCATATTTTATGTGCAGCTCTGCCTGGACTTCTTTTATAATATTGCTAAATGATTGAATTTTAATAAAAAACACTTCTGACTTCGAATTAAATCTTTTATTTAACCAACTTTTTTAACCATAACAGAATTGTTTTAAAGAAAAATAACTTCTAAGAGACCTGAGTTATGTTATTAAAATTGACTGACAAAGAATAAACTTAAGTGACCAGAAAAGTGACCAAAATGAATATAACAAATAAATAAATGCCCCCCACCGCCGCCCCCCCGTTTCCTGCTTCAACCTGAGTTATTACTTTGAAGTTTCTGGCCTCTCAGCATTTTTATCTCAATTGTTAGAACTACGTGGGAAACTGCCCAGAACTGAAAATATATATATATTTTCCTCAAGATTCCTCGGAGGAGAAAGTCAAGGCCGGGGCCTACACAGCTCGCATCTCCCGCGGCTGTGAGCGGCTGAGATGATAAAAAAAGTTGGTTTCGTTATCAGACTGGTTTTCACTGGTTCCCCGACACATTTTCCAGATGACTGTGGTTTGTTTTTGGTCTGACTTGCCATGACCGAATACTGCCAGACTGCCGAACTACAAAAACCTTTCTTTGAAACAGTTTCCTCCTCGCTCTCCTTGCTGCACAGCTTCATGTGCTCTGTGTTGAGGTTTGAGAGGCGGCGCTTTGTGACGGCATGCCTGAGTCCGCGATTGTGATTGGTTGGGAGGAAGCAGTGACTAGCATAAACCTACATGCTAGGCTACAATGAGAAGGAAGGAAAACTGCGTTTTTTTTATCAAACTTTTATCGACCCTCTTTTTTTCTATTGCGCCACACGCCTATCGACGATATATATCGTTATTGAATTATCGCCCAGCCCTACTCATATCTTTATGAAACAAAGCTTTCAAAGCGTTCTCATCCACTGCTAATACAAGATATAACTTATATATTTATAAATATTATATCCATCCATCCATCTTTGCCCGCTTATTCCTTGTTGGCGTCGCGGTGGGGCCTGTGCCCATTTCCAGCAGTCAAGAGGCAGAGTACACCCTGGACAGGTTGCCAGTCTGTAGCAGGGCAACACAGCGACACACAACCATGCACACACTCGGACGTTAAGACAATTTAGAGAAGACAATTAACCTAACAGTTTTTGGACTGTGGGAGGAAGCTGGAGTACCTGGAGAGAACCCACACATGCACAGGTAGAACCTGCAAATTCCATGCAGACAGATGCGGGGCAAGGAATCGAACCCAGAAACATTTTGCTGCAAAGACAACAATGCTACCAACTGCACCACCATGCTGCTCTATTATATCCACATTGATATCTTAATCTATTTCTACATCTGATATTGAAATTGATCACATACTTCTATCTATGTGTTAAATCTAAATATTAAGACTTTTTATTAGGGCCATATTGGGGCTTTTAGCCTTACCATCATGAGGGTAAAGTCCTAATATCATGAAATAGAAAAGCTTTTGTTATAAGACTAAAACTTTGGTAGAGTTATTACTGAGCTCACCCAGACTGCAGCCTGAGTGGTTTTCTTGAAGAGTTTACATTAGTGTAGACTTATTCCTCATCTCATAATATGTCATTGCTCTCGTGCTCTACTTTATTCCCGCAATGCTATTGACTTCATTGTGTTAACATTACAATTTTTTTACCCCGGTGGACAAGAGGGTTTGCATGGCTTTCTCCTCTGGGTTCTTCAGCCGAACATCAGTGCGGAGTCCCAGGGAATTTCATCATACATCATAGTGACGTTGTTTCCAAGTTTGAAGACATTTCTCTTCCATCCAGGAAGCTTTTTTAGTTCAAAATGTCAGAAATAGCGTTGAGTTCCAGGTTTTATACAGCAGCCCAAAAAAGCCTGGTTTTTGTTTTGAAAACATGCAAATTGAAACGGATGAACAGGTCCACCTCTTTGGAATGGGGTTTGACTTCTTGCATCCACTCCCTTCGTTGCAAGATAACACAAAAAAATGCATTCGAAAGTCATTTCATCTACTGTACCACTGAGTGTGTCTGTTTTTAAGTCCTGAATCATTTTGACCCTGGGATGGTTTCCTTGCCAACGACCCCTGCCTCATACTCTAAGGCAGATTTATCCAGACTCCAGACCCATTGTTCCTGAACAATATAATTTGTGTAACAACACTGAATAAACTGAAAAACTAACATTTTATCTTAAATTGTATACTTCTGCACAGGAACATGAATAAGATGCTGTCAGAGGAGCAAGCAAAGAAAAGCTTTGACAGGGCTCTGAAACTGGAGAGGGAGTTTGGAGAACTCTTCACAGGTAATTTTTTATTAGTAATATGAATTTAAAAAAAAACATAAAACAGACCTAAACCTTATTGTAAAACATGGGAAAACACATTAAAATAAAAAAATGTATGTGTTAAAGAAAGCTTTTAGAAATTAAAGAAAATAACTGTGCATGATCTCTGAACCTTATCTAAGCTCATTGCTGCAGCATCTTGGATCAAAGTACACATATCTCTATAAATTATCAACACTTTATTTACAGTCGGCAGAGGAGGGGAGTCTCTACCTTCCATCATTTAAGATATTTTCGTTTGGTGATCTGTTTTCATGTGTAGCCATGTTAAATTCCAGCAGTAAACACATCAGAAGGACGCAAATTCAACCCATTCCATTACTTGAAGGTGTCCAATAGGTTAAAAATCTCTTGGACAAATTAAAGGCTGAATCTGCAATGGCTCGATTCCTCATGCCTGCCATGATGTCCTGAGACTCTCAACTCTCAAGCTCATTCATAAAGTAACATGCTTAGTGCAACACGCAGCATTTGTAAAATTGGGTAATTAAGCTATTTATAGCTTATTTCATATGGAAAATTAAAGAATAAACAGTTTCTGTCTTTCTGCACTGCATATATTTTATATATTTCCTCTGGCGAATATATATGGAAATAATACACAGTAATAGGATTGAAAAAAAAGAAAATTGTTGTCCCTTTCCTGAGTCTTTGTTTCTTAATTTCAATTCCATTCAGTCTTCTGTCCAGGAAACACACAGCCAGGCAGACGAGCTCCGAGTCAGCTCCCATATGTCAGAGGATGAAAAGAGAGCACATCCAGTTAGTCACAGTCAGAGAAACAGGCCTACACTGGAAAACAGGCCAAGCTCTCCAACATCTGTTTTTACAGTGTTTAAAGAGGCAGTTAAGCTTCAGCCCGGGTCTGCAATTACTCCTTTGTTATAAAAACATCTTGCTCAACACTGTGTAAATGATCAATCGGCTCTAAGATGGCTTCAAAAATATTCAGGCTAAAAACAAATTACAAAGATGCACTCCAAAGAGAAGGCGACTAGTTTTCTGACCACTTTCTCATGTTTGGTAGTCATTGAAAACGTAACCAGGGAATTTGACATCCACCGCTTTTCCATAGGCTGATCTCAGCCCGATTTTGATATCAGTCAGCGAAGGGACTGCTGGTCATTGTTCGGTCATCAGCGTGGTCGGACAAATGTTGGCAGGAATTGGATGCAGATATGAGAAGGAGTTTACCAGGGTAATGGAGGGAACAACAAGCCATACACCACATTGCAGGGGCTTTTTAAAATGTCCTGACACTTTGAATGGAAAAGAGGTTGATGATTCTGCCCTCACTGCTGCACCCTCCTCTCATGGTGTATGGGAAGGGCAAATGTTAGAACTTTGATAATCCTGCATCATTTTATATCTTTTCTGTTTGCTTTCAGCTCTGGTTCAGGGAGACACCTTCGATGATATTTATCACCAGTGTAAACAAGTCATTGAGGAACACTCCGGACCCTACATTTGGATCCCATCAAAGGAGAAATTAAAATGACTCTTAATGCTAGAAGGCAAATGTGAAACTGTATCAAGAAAACATTTTCTCTTTCATTTGCTGTTACACTTATTTTATTCGTTTTGTTTTCCTACTTCACTTCATTCCCACCGAATTGAACTGAAATTGTTTATTTTATTTTACTTTTTATGTTTTGAATTTTTAAAATATAAAAACGTAGAAGCTAGATTAGCAAGATGAGATGTACTTACATGAGTGAGTGGAATTCCAGACAGACAGTAACTGTAAAACCAAACTATCTTTGCCACTTTCAAATAAAAAGACTGTCTTATCTCTTCTCATAAATTCATACTTTGTTATTTTGTTGGAATGCTTATGTTCATATTAAAATAAAAGTATGTATCTTGTTAAAATTAGCTTTTTTTTATTTTTTATTAATTTTTTTTTTAAGAAGAAGAAGACATAACTTAATCCTCAACAAAACATGTTTGTTACTCTGTTGGGGAGATACTTTATGACGACTGCTTTTCTCCCCTCGCCACACCAAACGCTTGATCTGGTGCCATTTTGAGGGCATTCAATTCTGGAAGGATTTTGTAAAAATAAATAGGAAAATACACTGAACACTGTAAGCAGGAAATCAGAATCAAAATCAACTTTAATGGCCAAGTTTTCTTGCACAGTTTTTTTTATATTTTTATATAAAAGAGGAAGGCTGCAGGTCTTTGTTGTTCTTGTGGAGTCTGACTACGCTGGCTAACAGATGTTCTCTGACTTCAACAGAGAGACAGGAAGGAAGAAAGAAACTGTCTTTTGGATGTATTTAATTAATATATGTCCTTGGAGGACATATATACCAGGTATATATACATACCTGGTATATA
>JAGKQL010000015.1:25396134-25439107 GCA_018398635.1 Cyprinodon brontotheroides | reverse complement strand
AACTCTTCATCTTTAAGCAGTGATGTATTTAATCTCCAGCTCTTGTTAATCTCGGCTCTGTGGTCCTGAATCCGATACAAATCCGATCTTTTCAAACGCGACCTGTGTCTGGTCCGGCCAGGTCGCATTCTTCCGACCTAAACGTCATTAAAATTCAACAAAGGTCACTATTCTACTATCTACTAGAGATCACATACATGTCACATATATGTCAACTGCAAAGCAAAAAAAATCGTATTTCTCAATAAATCGGTATTAAGCATTAAGCCTTGTAGCCTTTGATGTGCGTCAACCATTGACTTTACATGTAAACCGTCTGCTTCTGCTGCTCAAAGTACATTAGATGTGAACGCAGCATTAGGATTCCTCTTTCTGTTGCCACTAAAATTAAAACTTTTATATCTTGCTGAATAGTAAGCAGAGAAGAACAGCCTGAAAACAAACCTTTCAATAAAATAATATGTGGAAAAAGTCTATTTCCGAAGGCAAGCTGCAAAATATCAAAATGAAGACATTTCTGTTTCTTCTTGTTTATTGTTTTAAAATGCAATACATCAACTCCAGTCACAGAAATGCAGTTTACCTTTTCCCTTTTTTTTTTTTATAAAACATATAGGAACACGGTCATATATACACATAGAAACAAGAACCAAGAGAGAGAACAAAACAAAAAAATCCAGAACAATAACACTGAAAAAGCTTCCTGGATGGGAAGCGAAACTTCTTCAAACTTGGAAACGGAGTCCAGGGGATTGTTGTGTTTTTTTTAACTTTTTTGGAATTTAGTTTTTTGATGTAATCTCACTTGTTCTTCCAGTACAAGGACGCCTTTATGAAGGCCAACCCCGGCTACAAGTGGTGTCCCACCACCAGCAAACCACTCAAGAGCTCCTCTTGTCAGCCGCTCGGCTTTCCTCGGAAAAAAGTTTGGTCTTTCTCTTGCAACTCATCCAAGGAGTCCACAGTTAAGAAAGAGCCCAAAAGCGACAGTTTGCACCAGCTGAACTTTGCTATGGCAGGTGGGCTTTTTAGCCTAGTAGAAGGAAAATGATAAAGATTTCAATTAACTTTTCTAACTTTTGCCATTTTTTTGTAAAAGATCCAACAAAGATGGGCGGCCTGAGCATGCTGCTGTTAGCTGGAGAACACGCCCTCATCAACAGGGAGGTAGGTCTGTCTGCCAGAGAGCAGCTGCTGGGAGGGGTTGTTTTAAAATGCATGTCTTCAGGTTTCCTACATTTTGTTTTATTCTGATTTTCTTTCCTCTACCTTTTTAACCCAAGTGATGTTATATTTTCTAGATCCCTCCCTGCACTAAAGCTGCATTACCTGACAGAGCCAGTAGAGGAAAGCCCCTTTCAGAGGAAACTGATGAGGTTTGTTTTGTTCCAATAGCTTTTCTTCATATTGAATTATGCTACATTCACACCGCAAAGTTTTCAGCAGCAAGAAAGCTTCTGCTGCTTCATCTCTGATGCTCGTCCACATTAAGGTCAGACGTCCAGGAAAGTGTGTCCAGCTGCGTCTGATGCTCCTGTGTTCAATGGCAGAGAGCGGCTTTGCTATATTTGGTCCTTTCTATAAATGTGTGGAAAAAAACTCAAATAGAAACTATAGTTAATTTAGCAGTTATTATGTCTTGGTGATGTAGAAAGATTTGTTGCTGAGGCTAATTAAATGCAGGAATTCTTTGCCACTTATTTAATAGAAGGTTTAATCTGTGTTTTCATTTGGAGGGAATTAAGAAATAAATCTCTAACATATTATTTGGGAGCAAAGTTTGTAACTGGCTGATTTTTGTTTAGACGTTTGCCCAGACGATTCCCAACAGACTGCCTGACGTGGCTGAAGATGACGGCAGGATGAAGACTGGCCTTTCGTTGGTGGAGGAGGTACGGAGAACCTACATCCCATCACTGTTATCAAGACTCCTCAATGGGAGATGCTTTTAACTTATTGATAACAGAAGCACTCTGTCGCCATCTTGTGGTTGTAATATGAGAAAATCATTTTTGTTGAGTTGACTTAAAGAAATGTATCGAGATTGTGTTTTTGATGGCAAAGAAAAAAAGGTTCTTTAAAAACACTAGGCTTATTCTAAAAGCTCAATGGGCTCTATGCACAGCTCCACTACTTCCTGTGAATTTAAAGCAGCTCCTTTGTTTCCTGTCTTTCCATTTTACTGGTACGAACTGATTAATCCAGGTGTGTCTGGCCAGTTACTTAGGTCATACACCTGGGATTAATCGGTGCATCAATCATGAAAGACAGGGAAGTGATTTCATCAGAAATTGGGAGGAGTTAAACTTATTACCTCTAAGCTTCTAGGGTTTTAATAATGCTTCAGTAGAACTAGTTTTCAGTTATTTTACCTAAAAGCCAGTTTCCTTTCTGTTTTTGTCAACCATGCAGAGTTTGATTTGGATCCTTGTCACCCTGCAGAACCTGGTTGCTCTTTAGTGTTTAGTGTCTAGAACAGATAAAGCTGCGGTAGAAAGCAGAATTCATGGTTCAGGTCCTGACGCACCATTTTATTACCCAGAACACCACAGTAGCACCAACATTATACGTTGATGTTTGTGGAATCCTGTGTTAGTTTTCTGCCAGAGTTGATGAAAATACAACTTTAAAAAATTTCAGTTTTTTTCTGGCCGGTCCAATTAGTGTTTTCCTAAAGTCCATTGCTTAGGCCCCTGTCACACCATGCAGATTTATCCAGCGTCTGCCTGACGTCCCAGAATCTTCTAAAATGAACTATCCATATATATTTTTTTCAATTTAGGGGCGTATATTCATATAGCGTATTCATAACGAGTCCAGAAGTCACCGCCCACCAAAAAAAAAGAATAAATAAAAATAAAGAAGTTTTTGTTGGCAGCACATTGAGCGTCATGTCTGCTCGGAAGTTTGTTGGTGGTGGGCATGAACGCAGGGAGGATCCATCACACTCACCTTCTGGCTCACCCTATGATGGGGATGAAGTCTGGAGGAGAAGTTACTCATAGGTTTAGGACAAGCTAGACGCTACGACTTATAAGTAACGTACACTTAATGTATGTCAACGGTCAGATAACTCACCTGTAACTTATGGCCCATCTATGGCATACGACAATCTTTCTATCTTGGCTTCAATTCTTTCAAGTTTTTTGTGTTTCATTTTAGGTATTAATTTCATTTTGTTTGCTACATTTGTTTTGTTTTGATTAATTCAATAATCTGTCAAAGAATTTTCTAATTACTGCAAGATTTACATTTTAATGAAAAGTATTTCAATATTTGGACTTTTAGAAAGTAATTTCTACAGAATTCTATGGCGATCAGACTAAACTATTCTAGCATAGCATCAGGAAGCAGGACTATTGTTCAACAGTTATGTCCTGGTGTGTTCATAGCGTTCCTTGTCCGCCACCGTTGAAGGAAAACCATGCAGACAGTCGGCGCTCTTCCAGCTCGCTGAGGTAAGTGCTTCATCTAATGAAGGATGGAACATAACTGGGCCTCAGTGGCCAAAAGGTGAATAGTTTCTGCTTGGAGGAAAAACTGATGGCAGCTTTTACATGGTTAGCTTTGTCATCATTCTAGAAAAGAAGGTTATTTCTCATTTTTTATTACTTTGAAGAACTGCAAGATTCACTTACAATGACAATGATCAGGCAAACCTCAGATATTTATAGCACAAATAGAAACATTTTATTCAAAATGTTAATTATAAAGTTAGTTCATCTATGACCAATGGTGGCTGGCGGAGTTTTCTCCGGGGGGGCAATAAATTGAAAATAGGTGTATATCAAAAATTAATCAAATATAGGCTAAGTTATCACTGCAGTATATTTATATGAATGCCAACAAAAAAAAAACAATATAAAAACACTTTATAAAAAACAAAACATAATTTCCTGAACACTTTTTGCACATAAATCTTGCCCTTCTGAGGCTTTGAGGGTAAATCTGTGTTTCGCATGGTCCAATATTGTGTCACAAACCTAAAAAAATATATTGTATCACTTTAATAATAGATAAGCTATTAGTCAGCTTTACATTTTTTAATACATAAAAACTGCTTATTTTTTGAGAATGTGTTTATTTAAGAGCAACTATGCAAATGAACAAACACCAAGAAAAAGTAGAATATGTTCTCTGATTTTCCATTAGAATCCCAGATTGTTCATTCTAACTTGCCTTTTCTAAAAAGTGCTTTAAATCAATCCATGCTGGCTCAGATCCTGACGTTTGAAAAAGGAGGCAGAAAAGCAGGATAAAGCCTTAGCCTCGCTGCATGCAGTCAGGATGTATCTTCAGGGATCCCACGGGCCCATAAAAAGTCTTAAAAGGCATTGCATTCTTTCAAAATAAAACTAAGGCCTTAATTAGTATTAAAATGTCTTAAATCAGTCTTTCTGTAGGTTTTAATTTTTAAAACATCATAAATAGGAATATTTTTATACATGTACATCTAACGAAAATTGTCTATCCAGCCAATAGTTTTCTTCATGGCTAAAACCAGGGAACATACATGAGGCTCAGTGGATTTTTGTGCAAGAAGTCGATTCAAGCTCGGAACGATGGGAATTAAGGCAGTGGAGTCACACATCATGCGAAGCATCGAAACACAAAGCTGTCAAAATGGAGTTACCGAGCAAACAGCCGGTATTTATCAGTTTTGTTCCACCCCTGTCTCTGCAAGCGCCTCCACTTATCACCAAATCAAACATACTAAGAAAAACGATAGAAAGCTAAGCTGCAAAAAAGACTTAGCACTGGTTATGCTGTGGCTTTAAAACTGATTTGTTTTGTTCCCTGCTAAAACAAAGTTTGTCAATTCAGTTAAATAATTGTTAAAATATATCTGTCATTTGTGTGTTTTAGCTTTCTTCCTGTATGGCAAAAGCTCTTTTCAAAATTTGAAACATTAGTGCAGTGGTTTATGTTAAAATAAACCTTTGGGTTAAGTTGTCGCAAGCAGGTTTTTCTTGTGTTTCTTGTGAATTTGGTCTTAAATTTTTATTTCAAGTGGCATTAAAAAGTCTTGAATTGAACTTGCCGTATGCTGCAGGAACCCAATTCTTGCGTTTCTCTTTCACTCTCTCCTGCACCACAAGCTGTCCTATACTTCTGTATTGCAGAGGAGCTAATGCGCATTTACAACTTTTAACGAGAGTCAATGGCCAAAGATTTTTGCGCCCTGGGGCGGAAATACGTCACCAATCCAATGAAAAATGGAATGACGCTTTACTAATAATTAGTGCTGTCAAACTATTAAAAATTTTAATCGCGATTAATCGCATAATATCAACAGTTAACTCAAGATTAATCGCAAATTAATTGCATATTTTATCTTTTTATTTTATTTATTTTATTTGGGCATTTTAAAAAATGCAAATGTGCAATAATGTAAAAAACTTGCTTATACAAAAAGTTTTCGATTATTATTTTTTTTAAAGCACTTTTAAAAAACTAGAATAAAAATATCCTGGTTTAAATTCCGGCCAATAATTATTCAAAAATTGTAAAAAAAATTTACAAAACTACAGAACAGTAAACAGTACTTCAAAGAACTCCATAAAATTAATTTTTTTCTCAAACATAGGACAAAAATAAAGATGTACTAAAATAAAATAAAGTGCACATTCCGTTATGAAATTCAGACCTTAATTCAAATAAAATGAAGTTACTCACAAAATAATAAATAAATCAAACGAATTTACAATAACTGGGCTTTGCAGTCATCTCAACAACATAACATTTTACATGTAAAACATTTTTAAAATGCTTTAATATTCCTTTGGTCTGAACAGGAATTGCAGCAGCAGTGCATTCCACATGACTTAATTTATTTCTTTGTCTTGTTGGCACTAAGCCAGTGAGACGTTCGTTTCTTCTGGACAACATAGACATAGGACTCAGGTTTTATCAAGACAGCCTTCTGGGATAACTTTAAAATGAAACTTATCATTCAGGATACCTTGTCTGCTGGCCATGTTTGCTCATTCAAAGCACGGGTCTGTTATGCTGCGGTCTCTCCCAAAACTTAGCGTTCCTGAAGCTACGGAAAGCGCCGAGGGTAAAACAAACAGTACAGCGAGCGCTGCGGAAAAATAAAGAACAAAAGCGCGCGCGATTAGCGTGCGTTAAAAAAAATGTCGGCGTTATAGTCTAAAGCAGTTAACGCGTTAATAACGCTTTAAAACTGACAGCCCTGCTAATAATTAAAGATTAAATATTTATCTTGCACATCTAAAAAATATATATCAATATATTTCTATTTTTTTATTTCATTTTAAATTTAAGATATAAATAGGAAAAAAACTTTTTCAAAGCTAATCACGGTCATTGGGTGGGTGGGGCACCTTAGCGCCCTCTATTGGCCAGTAAATTTTTCGCTTATAACAGATTTGTTTTTCTAAGGAGTCGGGGGTGTTTTTTAATGCAAAAGAAGAATTTGAAAACAAAGGAAGTTGATTCACTGCTCGTCAAAAAATGAGGAATGAATAAATCATCCTCTCCTGGTGTGAACAGTGCAAAATATTGGGCCTCATGCAACAATATTTTCAGATTGTTAGTGTAAATTTCTCTTAGCTCCGTCGGCTTTTAGGACACGTAGATTCAACAAAGGTTCCTAAAGTCATAAAGCTGTTGCAGTCCACCTGGATGTAAGTGAGCGCGCGATGCGGAGAAATGTAAATCAGCATAATTACTGCCCTGATAATGCTATATAAGGCTACGAATTCACACACCTCTGTTCATTCACAAAAATGGCTTTAAGGAGAAAGAAGAAAAACTTTAACGGTTTGCAGATTCGCGCTCTGCTGACTGAGAACTGAGCAGCAGAATTACAGGACCAGTAAAACCGAATCAGTGGGAAATAAGTTTGAAAAGCTGGAAATGATGTGGATAAACTGTTACTGAAGTGAAAAGATTATATAACAATAAAAATCATTTCATCCAATATCATTCAATAAAAACTACTCATGGGGGAAAGAGGTGAAATATTTGATGTAAAGTTTTAATATAAGTTTGTCATCAACCAACATGACAGCGTTCTGCTAAATCTCCGTTTAATTCACACACACACCTGAACCCTACATTTACAGACCACATCTGTCATTGCTTTATCGACTCTCCATCTCTCTCATTTGACCCATTAAAAATGTTAACAGTGAACCTCTGAACTGATTAATTTAGACCCATTTAGTGTGAGAACAAAGCCAAGGAGCTGCCATGGGGGCAATGAAGGAAAGTCTGAATTTTAGAGGAGCTTTGATGAACAACAATCCATTTTCTGTTCCAGATTTTATTTCAATAGTAGCTTGATCTGACATGGGGTCACTGACTCTTATTTCTATTGATGAAATGACAACCAATGAAACCAGAGTCCCCTGGATCCCAAAATGGCAGCCGCAAGTGTAGTGACACATAGGTCTTTCATCCGCGAATAAAAATGTCATGTAGAATTGTAGAGCTGCAGTGTATAGAACGATGCATCCTTAAAAATTGCTGCTGCAGACTGGCTAAAGTTAGCCCTGGCTGCTGCAGGCCGAGGGCTGAACCGTTAGCCCTGTGGCTGCTACAGGCGGCTACCATTGTAGCCCCTGGCTGAAGCTGCAGGCGGGCCGAATGCTAGCCCTGGCTGCTGCAGACGGCCGGGCTAACGTTAGCCCTGAGCTGCTAGACGGGCTACGTTAGCCCTGGCTGCACCTGGAGGCGGGCTACAGTTAGCCTGGCTCCACCTGAGCGGGCTAACGTTAACCGCGGCTGCTGCAGCAGACCGGTTAACGTTAGCCCTGGCACCTTGCTGCAGGCCGGCGAGACTGGTGTAGCCGTGGCTGGCTGAAGCGGAGTTAACGTTAGCCCTGGCTGCTGCAGGCGGGCTAACGTTAGCCGTGGCTACTGAAACAGGTTAGATCTAGCCCTGGTTGCCGCGCAGGCGGGTTAGCGTTAGCCGTGGCTGCTGAAGAACGGGCTACCGTTAGCCCTGGCTGCTGCAGACGGGCTAACGTTAGTCCATGGCTGCTGTTAGCGGAGACTGCGTTAGCTCCGCTGCTGACGAGCGGGCTAACGTTAGCCGTGGCTGCTGAGAATGGGTTAACGTTAGCCCTGGCTGCTGCAGACGGGCTAACCTGCGTTAGCCATGGCTGCTGAGAACAGGTTAACGTTAGCCATGCGGCTGCTGCAGACGGGCTAACGTTAGCCGTGGCTGCTGAGAACGGGTTAACGTTAGCCGTGGTTGCTGCAGACGGGCTAACGTTAGCCGTGGCTGCTGAGAACGGGTTAACGTTAGCCGTGGCTGCTGAGAACAGGCTGCCGTTAGCCGTGGCTGCTGCAGACGGGCTACCGTTAGCCATGGCTGATACAGACGGGCTACCGTTAGCCATGGCTGCTGCAGACGGGGCTAACGTTAGCCCTGGCTGCTGCAGCAGGGCTAAGTTAGCCGTGGCTGCTGCAAACAAGCTAACATTAGCCCTGGCTGCTGCAAACGAGGCTAACATTAGCCCTGGCTGCTGCAGACGGGCTAACGGTTTAGCCCTGGCTGCGGTTAGCCTCAGAGCTCTGCTGGTTGCTGCGGTACTCTTCAACTTCGGAGATTTATTTTTTAATGACTCACTACATCAGTAAATGGACCATATAATGACGTGCTTAAAAGTATAATGTTCTCGCCGACTCAAATGATCTTAAAATGTACTTTTTCAGAACAGCAGAAAAGGGAACTTTTAACTTAAAGGAAAATTCGGTTTTTAACACTTTTAGCCCCTTTTCTGTAGTGTCCAGGATGAAATCGAATGATCGACACCAAAATTTTGACGATTGGTCCTGTCTCTGGCTATTTGGCTCATGCAGAATCCCCCCTGGCTGCTTCAGAATGGCTTCCATAGTGCATTTTAGATAATGTCCTTAAAACAACCTTAAACGCTTTTTTTAAAATATGCTACTCACCGGGTCGTCAGCGCTGTTCAATGATGTTCCAAAAAAAGTTTCGTAAAGAAAAAACGTTCCTGTAGTGTTTTATTTAGCATTTTGTAAATCCCATTGAGTTCTGTTGGAATAGTCAATATCCCTCCGCCACCGGAAACGGAAATGGGGCCTGTTTACGCTTAGTTGTAGTCTTTTCGCAAGGCCCAAGTGTTTCTGCTTCACTCTGTGTACTCCGACGTCGAGGTGCTAACGCCTCTGTGTAAAACACTTTAAAAACTCTAAAAAATGGAATACGAAAGGTGGATTCTTGAGGAGGACATATTGGACTTTGAGTTTGACACAGTGGTCCTACATTCCCAAAGTATAGAGACATTGTCGCCAACTAGTGGTTCTGGAGTGTGCAACGCTTCAGATTCGAACGGAAGCGGAAGTTTATAAGCGGTTGTGATGTATCGGAAAAAATAGTTCTGGTATTTACAAAATGCTAAATAAAACAAGACAGGAACTGGTTTTTCTTCACGAAACTTTTTTGGAACGTCATTGAACAGCTACTGACGACCCGGTGAGTAGCATATTTTAAAAAAAGAATGTTTAAGGTTGTTTTAAGGACATTATCTGACATGCACTATGCAAGCCATTCTGAAGCAGCCAGGGGGGATTCTACATGAGCCAAATAGCAGAGACAGGACCAATCGTCAAAATTTTGGTGTCGATCATTCGATTTCATCCTGGACACTACAGAAAAGGGGCTAAAAGTGTTAAAACCGGAATTTTCCTTTAATACTGTGAGAGCTAACCTGGAAGCTGCTGCTGCCGCACTGCATGCTGGGACAGCTCTCAATCTCAATAACGGACAAGTCTGCTCTGATGCATGCTGGGTAGGGAGGGGAGGGAACAACATCCGGGACTTTGTCCGTTCTCGGTCTTCTTGTTCTAGTGAATTGGAACGGTACTAGGGCTGAGGCTGTTGACGTTTCAAAAACACATAAGAACGCACAAGTACACATGTTGAGAAATGGCCAATGCCTCACATTTAAGCTAATGAACAAAACTGTGTGAACTTCTTTGGTCTGTATTATGAAGAGAAGCATTACAATTATATAGGATATCGAAGGGTAGAGAATTATTTTACAACTGAAGATTCCTATAAGCTTCTTTTTGTTTGTTTTTCATCAGATGTGTTTAGCATCAGAAGCAGGAAACATAGACGCCATAGTATCCCAGCCAGACGACAACTGCTCCACAGCAACTCTCAAACAAACCTTTCTGAAGTCAGAAGTTAAAGAGGAAGGCGGAGAACCTGACCCCTGTACGCCCACTCACACATCAGCTCCTCCCTCTGTTACATCTACCTCCACCGATGCCACACCCCCTCCTCAGCATGAAAGCCAAAGCGGATGTGTTAAGAAGAAAAACAAGAAGATTGATGGGGTCAAGTTGAACGACATCAAATGTCCAGAGAACACAGTCGCCAAGAACTGTCAGCAGGCTGAATCAAATGTGGATCGCACGATTGAAGCTGTGGCCAGAGGAGTCTGGATCGACAAAGAGGACAAAACCAAGAGGAAGACCTGTCCCAGTCTGTCAGTTAGAAACCCTGGTCTGCCTCAGAAGAAAACAAAGACCAAAGTGAAGACACCAGTCAAAGCAAAAGAAGAGGAGTTGGAAAATGGCAGTGAGCAGCATGAGTCCTCTGATATGGAGACAAATACAGCGGCGCCATGCATAGTACCCCTGACTGAAGCAGAAGGTGTTGATACTGACATCACAGGCCCCCAGATCTGCATGCAAGACTTCCCCCAGTCTCCTTCTGGCCAATCACCCACTAAGCCCAAAGAAGAGGACCAGGAGAAGCACAAGGAGAAGGCAGGTGACATGACCTGGGAGCTAAACAAACACAGCCACGGCTCCAGGAAATCAGAGCGCAGCTGCAAGGGTGCCTTGTATAAAACGCTTGTGTCTGAGGGAATGCTGACGTCACTGAGAGCCAACATAGACAGAGGTATCCTGCAACGAACACATGAAACACTCCAGGCTTATCTTGGCACTTAATGTAATGAACTAACTTGGTTGCCACATGTCCGCAGGTAAAAGAGGAGCTTTCCGCGCTTTTGATCACGATACTAACTGGACTCAAGAAAGCTGGACAGTTTCACACACAGGACCAAGTAATACCAAGAAGCTAAAGAAATCCAAATCCAAAGACGAGTCTTCACAGAGGTTCGTCATGTCCCATTCTAAATGAAACATGAGATAAGCTGGTTGCATTCTCCACAGGAAACAAGAATTATTTTCTTTTCCTCACTTTTCCTGAGCAGCTCAGCTGCCAAACCGATAGAAAGTCCCTTTGGCTGTACAGTAGTAGCCATTCAAAATTTCCCCACTTTCCTTAATGGGCCCTTGGCTGGTCCCCTACAATTCCTTTTTAAACATCAATCTTTGTAGAACTAGAATATTCTCATAATTTGTGGACATTAATATCTAAACAGAAGCGCCATCTCCTGGTAAGACGATGTAATTCAGTGAAAGGGTGGAGAGATTAAAAAAATATTCTCTCCCAGTTGAAGGAGGGATTAACTCCAGTGGCTGGAAGTTGGAGGGGAGTCTGCTGGGAGTTGCAGGGAAGTGGACTCCCATTCAGCTGCCAGTTGACTGGGAAAGACCATTTTGAATGGTTGCTACTGTAGCTCTACAAGAGAAAACACGCCATGATGGCAGGGAGGCGTTTTCCAGACGAATGATGAGGGGAGTCAAAGCTTGAAAAGTTCAGTTTAGAAAACTGGACGTGAGGTGAGATTAGCAGTGGAGGTCACCTGGGGGGTTAATGCTCGTTAGGGGTCTCTGATGGGTCGTTATCTCCCTCGTCAGAGTGGTTTCGGCCACAAGCCTCATTGAAGGTTGAGTCAGGTGAGGGGAGGTGAGAGGTGAATCTTCGGGGTATCAGCTGTTCACCTGCACCTGAAGGCTAAACCAAACATCCGCATCCTGGCCAAGGAAGATGGATGGTTTGAGAGAGGGGTTAAGGAAAGATCTGTGTTTACACCTTAAAACTTTCTTCAGTAGGGATCACTCAGGACAAACTATTTAAATAAGACTTCATAATGTAGGCCTATATGTATTAAATAGCCAGGAGACATGGTAACAGATTTGGTCAGGAATTGTAATCTTACTTAGACCATAGAGGTGACTCCGAATCACCGTTAAAGAAGCATTTTATACAACTCCATTCTGCCACACCATCACATCATTACACCGTACACGTTTTCAGATGAGGAGACATCAATGGCTCCAGCCTTATCAAAATATTACACTTTGTTCTTACATCAAGGACACTGCTCTCATTCCATTCCCACATCTTTGCCATGTTCATAATGAAGACGACTTTCTATCCTGATAGAGGAACTGTCCTATTTGGATAAACTACTGGGGAAAACATTAGTTCTGACACAACAGGCAGGTAATATTAGGGTTTAACAGACTCTGTTCAGTTCAATTCAGTTTATTTCTATAGCGCCACTTTACAACTCATGTCATCTCAAGGCACTTTACAGATGAGCAGACGAGCTCCGAGCCAGCTCCCATGTCAGCGGATGAAGAGAGCACATACAGTTAGTCACAGTCAGAGAAACAGGACTACACTGGAAAACAGGCCGATCTCCAACATCTAGAAACAAAGGTGTTGATGATATTTCTCTCCAGGATGGAGTCACAGCCAAACAGAAACAGACCAGATGAAGCTACTATGAGAAAAAGAACGTTAGAGATTGAACTAACAGATTCTGCAGAGTGGGAGAATAGAGATATGATGAAACCGGGGTCCCTATGTCCTCCAGAAACTCACACATCATCAGTAAGAAAAATCCTAATAGAGGGGTTAGGAAGCCATCATTGTTAACCTGGAAAAAGCAGAGGAAGTGGTCTTAGACATAACCTGTCACCTACTTACAGAAACAAAAACATCTTCTAGAAGATTTTATGTCCAGTTGCCTACACTGAGCTTTTCAAGCTCTACCATGACCTGGATGACTGAGATATGAGGAGAGTAAAGTGCTTTATATTACTCTGAAGACGCATCATACAAACGTTCATATGTTCTTACCGCTTTGCTCAGCTTAAACTCCAAACTATTTTTCAGTGAACAGATTTAGGAGCCGAAAACAAAAGGGAAGAATCACCTCCATTATTCCTACTTAACAAATCCCTTTTTTTAGACATGATGTAAGAAAAACATTGTGTCAAAACAAGCAGCAAGAACAATGAAGAAATGTCATTTGGTTCTCGGAGGTTTCCCGGTTCTTGTAGTTTATTTAGCAGCCTTTAGGGTCATTTGCCAGGATACAAAATAGAAACAATATGATCGAGAGATTACTGTGTCTGTTTGAGACTTAAATCAAATCTTTATTTCCTGCACCATCATATGATCTAACCTTGGACTTGGTTTTTCAGCCTCGGGAAACTGGAGGAGGAGTTTGAAAAGAAGTTTAACAGCCTGCCGCAGTTCAGCCCCCTGACCTTTGATAAGAAAGGGACGGCTGTGGCCAAGAAAAAGAAGACTGACTGCTCCTCTAACCTGGAGGACTCCTCTAAAGGCCCAAAAGGTCAGCATACGGTCTGCACTAAAGATCACTGCAGTTAGCAAAAATAAAATAAAAAAGTTCATTCATGGTTAGATCAAATTCTCTCAGCTGTGTCAGATGTATAATTTTCTGCCAACCAAACATGACTTTCATTGCTTTCATTTTACAGTACCATTTATTTCACACGAGGTCAAGACCAATAAAATGCTGTGGTGTAGCCTTAAAGATGCACTTCATAACCTATAGCCCCATTTACACTACCCTTGAAAAACCGATCCATGCCGAGATAACGGTCCGAGCTGGGATCAGTTAACCAGGCCCAGCTCGGTTCTAGCGACCGTTTACACATCACGCTATCTCGTTGCAAATCAAAATGGGCGCGCCCGTCCACATTCAGAAAGTTATGCTTGATTATTATTGCTGTACTTCTGTGTTATTATTTAAAATGCTGCGTGGAGAAGATTAGCTGCGTTTCTCAATTCACGAACGCGATGCGTAGAGACGCTGCTTCGCCAAGTCCGCTCTTGGCGAACGCAGGAAGATCGGACTTGACGCAGAGCGCCAGCACGCTAGCACGTATGTGTATTGGAACAGAAGCGTACTCGTGGTGACGTCATCACATGCAACATTGTTTAGCATTTCTTTAACAGTCAAAACTATTTATTCCCTACACAAAACATTTTGAAAACAATATTTTTTTACTTCTAAAGCTTAAAAACATTTAAAAAATTACAGAACCAAAAAAACCGCCATCAGAACGAGCGGTGTTCACACATAACTAGACCGAGAGAAGTGCACTACAGACGGGTAAATTTAGCCCTGGCTGCGGTTACCCTCGGAGGTCTGCTGGTCACTCTGGTCCGCTCAACGCCGTACTTTTTTTTTAAATTTCGCACTAACTCCTGTAAACAGGCCACACAGGGAGGCTTAAAGGTATAGTGTTATCGCCTCAAACGATTTCAAAACGTACTTTTGAAGAACAACAGCAGCAGAAAAAGGGAATGTTTAACTTAACACTGTGAGCGCTGTCTGGAATCAAGCTGCGGCCGCGGGGCATTCTGGGAAGCGTCAGTCTGAAGAACGCGACAAGTCTGCTCTGATGCATGCTCGATAAAGAGGGCGGGTGAGAACAACATCCGATTTGGTGCGCTCGATCTGGCAGTCTCGAGAATTGGAACGGTACTCGGGCTGAGGCTGATGACGTGTCACGAGCACACTGCAGAACGCCAAGAACGCATATTGAGAAACGCCTTTGATTGTTGTTTATAGCTGAAGAAGCAGTTGTTCTTCTTCTTCTGTTTCCGAGGGGCATTAACGCCAACTACTGGAATGGAGCGTGGAATGCGTAATGTGCAGCCAGGCGAGGAGATGATGCGTTCTGCTCATGCGCTCTTGTTATCAGAGAACCGAGCCCACCTCTGGAACTGGCTCTCGTTAGCTCGGTTCGGTTCAGTTATCTTTCCATTTACACACTTATAAGTTATCTGAGTTACTGAGCTCGGACCGTCTCTCAGCACGGTTTTTCAAGGGTAGCGTAAATGGGGTATTTGATCCAAGCATTATTTTCAGTTATATGAAATGATGTCAGGAAGTGCTGGGCAATTAATTGCATTTGCAGCATAATCACATTTTAAGAAAATGCAATTTTCTGCACATATTTGACCATTTTTATTTATATTCTCTCACTAGTCTGTGGGTCAGCATTTAGTTATTTACTAATCCTTTCTCCCCATGATCAAAAACTAAAATTAGAAGACATTAACTAAATACTAGACATTTTTGGGTAAACTACATACTTCCATGGATGCAGTAGTCTTCCATGTCATTGTTTCTGGGCTACATATAAAGTGTGCGAGTATATCCACATCTCCAGGGACCATTACAGTATGTATATGACTGGATACTAGGAGCTAAGTGGTAACTTACCAGTCTAATAGTCTCCCTGTGCGTGAGTGAGTTCTCTCCGGGTACTCCAACTTCCTCACTAAGTCCAAAAACATGACTGTTAAGTTAATTGGTTTCTCTAAATTCTCCTTAGGTGTGAGTTTGTGCGTGAATGGTTGTTTGTCCTGTTTGTCTCTGTGTTGCTCTGCGATGGACTGGCAACCTGTCCAGGGTTGACCCCGCCTCTCACCAGTAGACAGCTGGAGATAGGAACCAGCACCCCTCGCAACCCCCAGCAGGGATAAGCGTGACTGAAAATGGATGGATGGATATTTCATATGTTTTCATTTAAAAGAAATCTTATGTATTCCCTGTTTGAATCTTTTCTTTTTTGCTTGTTTTCTTCTGTGTTTAATCTTGCAGTAGATCAGAGTGATTCCTTCCCTCTGGATTCCGTTTCTGAAGCCAAATCCTCTACTCTCATCAACACCATGTTTCCAGATGTCTACAGCGCCACCAGCAGCATGGAGATGCTGGTCGGCAGCCAGAAGAGGAAGGCTAGGAAGACCAAGATCACGCACTTGGTGCGCACGGCTGATGGCAGTGTTTCTCCTGCTGAGAGTGAGTCCGCAGCCACCTGATGGATGAATGAAGCTGGGATTTCAACTCAGTAAAAATTTGAGCATTTAAAGTCAACAAACCAACACTTTGGCCGTTACGCATGGGAGAGTTTTCCTGCCAAAAACCAAGAGCAGTAACTGCAAACTCGGTAGAGGCAGTCATTCTTTTGGCAGGAAAGGCTTCTAGGCGATGATCCGACTCCCGTCTGAAAAAGGAAAAATCTTCCATAGTTATGTCATTTTGTGCTGCGCTCACACCGAGGCTGTTATGGGCGTCAAATACGCGCAAATGCAGAAATCTGGATGCTGAATCAGACTGTGGTCGAGTTGCTCTGGTTGCTCCAGGCTCTGGTTGTTTATCCGCTCTGTTCTGTAGCTTCAAGCTGGAGAGCAGCTTGACTTTATTTAATTTATGAATTGGAAAAATTGTTCTGACATGTTTTAAGTGAGTTTTCAAGTTTGCAGACGTTTCTCTTCCCATCCAGAAAGCTTTTTCAATTCAAAATGTCAGAAATGGCGTTGAGTTCCAGGTTTTATTCAGCAGCCCAACAAAGCCTGGTTTTAGTTTAGAAAACATGCAAATAGAAACAGATGAACAGGTCCACCCCTTTGGAATGGGGGTGGTTTGGCTTTTTTGGTTAGCCTGCAATGCCCCATACCTGTCTATGTCTCTGAAAGGGGGTCGTTAAAGGGAATTGTTGGCCTGGATGAATAGGCGAGGTATTCTGTTCCCCTGTAAAGGGGTTGGGGCTGCGATGATCGTGGAAAAGGATCAACTCTATCGCTGCATTGTAGGTTTTTGAAAGCTGAAATCTGAGTCCACCCCCTCTGTTTAAGGTTGTTTTTTCTTTCTTAACATAGATTAGCATATTTTCTTTGTCTAGAAAAGAGGTGGTTTGAGAGGGGCAAGAAGGAAGCCATCTAATTTAAGAAAGAAATGTCTGCAGAACCAGTGACAGCTTGCAGGTAGTGTTTGTCTCCCCAAAAAACTCCTGGATCAACTTTTCTGATTGGTTGATGCTCCACATCCAATGGTAAAAGTTCAGTTTACTGAACTCCAGTGTTGAACGCTCTGAATGCGACACTGGACCCCACAATGCAGTCCCCGGTGGTCATGTAAACCAGACGTGCCCGGTGTGAACGCAGCATAAAAGATGTGCTGCAATTAATATATTAGACAGGATCATAAAACAATAAAATGTTTGGTTCATCTGTGAATATTTGTTGTTTTCCTTCAACAGAAAACAAAGCCAGGGATCTAAACCAGGAAGAGGATAAAAAGCCATCGAACCAACAGAATTTATGCAATGAAAACAGGTGCTACAGCGCTCCACCGGCGGACGAGGTGAGGAGGAGCACCTTACCACAAGAGCTACCTGCTCTCTTCAGCTTGGCTGCCCTGGCCGAGGTAGCAGCCATGGAAAATGTTCACAAGTAGGAGCGCCTGCCGTCCTGAAACGTTGTGCGTCCCTAAGTGGAGCTTTTCTGACAGTTTGTTCTGATGTCCCTGTTTCAGAGGCCAGAGGAGCTTGGCTCAGAGCCAGAAGAAGGAACTTGCACAAACTCCGCTTCTCATCTCGTGCGCCGACCAGTGAAGAGTCGCCCGTGCTCCGGATGTATAAGCCACGGACAGCAGCAGCGGAGCTTTGGTTTGGGAGGGCTTGGACAAACTCCTGACTCTGATTTTGCTTGAATCACATGTAAGGGGAAAGACCCCCCCGCTCCCCCCACCCCCCGCCCTGTAGGCGTCTCAGCGTTTACCACTGAGGCACAACGCCTTAGGTTTTCCTCTTTGATGGATGATGTACTGGACGGTTGTTTCATTCCTTACAGAAGTGATGGTGAGTACAGTCCAGGTGTGAGGTGGACTTCAGGTAGACCGTTTAGTCAAATGCACCAGTTGCTTTGAGAAGAGCGGTCCTTAGAACATTGGAGCTGCTTGTTTGTGAAGCAGAAGGGCCAAACGCTCCTGTGTTATGCAAACTAAAACCATCCCTTCGTTGGTAGTTCTTGGTTATAAAGGGGGCCATATAAACACTTTCCTTCTACATGCCTCTTCACTTGAAGAGAATCGAGCATTTACGGTGAAATCCTTAGTTTTCAGTTTCTGAGCTGCAGCTGTCTGACGAGGATCCTCAGTCTGTGCCGTAAGGAGGCTCTGTTAACAGTGCTGCCAATTCTGCAATTCTGTCGCTTAATTTAAAGCTTTTTCAGACCCACCTAGCGCCTTTATTAAAAAAAAACATGTTCATTTAAACTTTGGGGACGTAAAAGCACCAAACTCTGTCCTCCTGAGTTATCTATACCTAAAACTAATACGTTCGCCGTGATTTAATGAATTAAGCCTTAATCAGTAAAAAAATATGAGTAATGATTTTCTTTGTGATCACCGAGTCTGGGAGCGGCCATTTATGCCCAAATATAGTAACGCCTCCCTCCTGACATCTTCCCGCAGTGACGTCACGGTGCGGTAAGCTGAGCGCCATTCTCCCCGCTTTACAAGCAAAATCTGTCAATGCCCACGCGGCATGGCAGCTGGATGCTGGAATACATCGGGTCAAAGTGAAAAAAAGAGTTATTCCACCTTTCTGATTCCCTGATCCTCCGCGGACCCGGGTTGGTCGTTGGATGCGCCAACTTGAAGAGGGAAGATTTGCCGTCGAACTTCTGGTCAGAGAAAAACCCGTAATATGTAGCCAACATTTGGAAGAAGAATGTTTTCAAGATGACTTGGATAATAGCGCTGTTGTGACAAACACCAGATACAGCACTGGGACTTGATCAACAGCCGATACCGCTGCGTGATCGTCTGCAAACCAGTAGGTGGCAGTAGTGTTCTTTGACAAACATGGATGCCTCCAGTAAAGCACATTTACATGAAAATTACTTTTAATTTCATATTTAAAGTACTTTCAAAGGTTAAAATTCTAAATATGAGCGGACTTCCTCCCTCTCTAACTGTCTGCTATCATCATGCGGAGCTGCTGCCTGCTCTGCAGCAGAGACTAAATCTTTCCAATTCGAATCCATAATGCAAATGAAAGTTGCAAATCTGCTTCAAATCTTTCCCTACATTGTAAAATTGAATAATGAAAACAATTTTTAACCTTTGTTTCACATAAAATAACAGAATTGTCAATCTACAGCCTCATTCTCTCCCCATTAGCTCCTTCACTCTCTGTTTTTGCACTGATGCTAATTGCTAATTTCTTCTTAGTGTTTTTTTTTTTCTGTTAGATGACAAACAACTAAGGGTGCATTTATGAAGTTTGGGAAAATCTCTATAAAAGTCTTCAAATCCCCATCTCTCTGCTGCTTTGACAGACAGACAAAAAAAACAATTCTGGGTTCTGAATCTCCTGCTGCTGGATGGCATGATGATGCATATTAATTAGATGATGACGTCATGAAGCGACTTTATGACTTTTCTTGCTGAGGAGTTGGCAGCACTGTCTGTTAAACTGGTCCGTTTGTCGGGGTTCAGGTGGGAGCGCCACATGCCTTCCTGTTTAAAATGTGAAGAACACACAAAATGTCGACCTATGCCGAAGCGTTCCACGAGTACAGAGATGATCAGATCAACGTCGGCACGTTGGCGGCTGTGGCCACGGCACTGGAAACCAAACAGGAAACCCTGCGGTTAGCTTCCCTCAATGCACGGCTTCCTTCTATAGATGGCTACTGTAGATCTACTGTTATAGATGACACTGTTATGTCAGATGGAAGCCATTTTGGAGGTCAACCGTTGAGATTGAAAAGCCCTCGTTCATCCATTGCTTGCAGTTTTCTATTTTCTTCCCTGCTAATTACCCCCCACACACACACACCGCTCTGCAACGCCTCTATATTTGGAAGAGCTTCTTTGCCTCCTGCTCCAAACGTTTAATCAGGGTAACGGACTTCCACGAACTGCTACTTGTCTGCTTTATCTTGGTTTTACACTAACACAGTGTCCTCATGTGTGTTTATGAATGACCGTTTTATATTAATGCGAAGATGTTTTAGCGAAAGCAATGTTTGTGGCGATCAATGTTTCATGGACTGAATGTTTAGGAGACAAATCTGCTTTCTGTTCTCTGTCCCTAAACGACGGCCGCTGTTCCGTCAGATAAGCATACCTGGTCTGACCAGCCTACCCATAGTCAATACCCATTTATCCCTTTAGTTTAATTTTGTATGAAAAATAGACTACCTAAACGTATCCCTTTAGACATGTACAGAAAACTATTTAATTACTAATTTTTTGGTGTTTTTTTAAAGGGTACTGCAATCTGACCTTAAATAGTTTTTCTTAGGTTTTTTTGTACATGACTAAAGGATACACGCCCGTTAGGTAGTTTAAAGTCTATTTTTCATTCTAAACTAAAGGGAAAAACACAAATCTGGCGTCTTGCGTATCCGTATTGACTATGGGTATGCTGTTCTGATGGGGTATGCTCATCTGATAGAACAGCGCAGCTTTTAAACCCTGCTTCCTCAGACCCGATATTCAGCCTTAACCTTCCTGCCTGCACTCTGCTTGCCAACACGAAGCCCTGAAGCAACTTTGTCTTCCCACTTTGAACGTATCTATACAGGCGAATGAGTTCCTTGTCTGAGTCCTTGCTGCTGGTTTGAGCTACAATCTCAGCGGATTGGACGGTTTGCTTCAGAAAACGTTCCAGCTGACGTTAGGAGCAGAGAAGCTTATTATTTGGTAGTTCTCCTGAAGTTGGGAGTAAAATAAATTCAATTGAGTTTATTTATATAGCATCACAACATATACAACACATGTCATCTCAAGGCACTTTCCAGTTCATCAGATCATCCATAGTCAGATTGATTTAAAGTTTTCTAAGGAAAAACCAGTTGGATTGCATCGACTCATTGAGCTCTTCAACAATCACTCTGGCACTTGCTTTGTTTACAGTGGAAGGGAAAAACTCCCCTTTTAACAGGAAGAAACCTCCAGCAGAACCAGGCAAGGCTCAGTGTGAGCCGCCATCTGCTGAGGCCGCACTGGGGTTCAAGGATAAAGACAGCAGTATGTGATTTAGAATCTTAAAATGGAAAGAAAACGAGCCCTTCGAAATAAAACATTTTCTTTAGCAGATATTTATTAAGAAATAATAAGTAGTAATTTAATTACCTTATTTACTGCATTTTTCTATCATGATTAAAAACATAAAATGATTATTTGGCTGTCCGTCGTTCCCCATAATAAATAATACATTTAGCAGTGAACTATAAGCGATAGCTTTAATGGTCCTGATAGGGTTATTGTTATGAGTATTTGTTTTATCTTCCACTGTCCTGGTTTTTTTAGTCTTTATTAAGCATTTTAGTCTAACTCTGCCTTCTGTACTCTGACACAGATGCAGTCAGTGTTAGAATAACTTCGTTACCATGAGGCGAGGGTTGGCTGCTGTTCAGGAAAGCACCGTGTTTATAACACTGCTGTAAACCCCTAAACTATTGGATCGTTTCGCTTCAAATTGAGTGGAATCCTGCTAAAGCTATGAATCTGGTTCATATAAAGGAACAAAATCATCTCAAGTTGTTTTCTCTGAAAAAAGGGTACCTTGAGACCGACAGACAGAAATCAGACTGAACCATAACCCTCCTTCTTCCCCTGGAGCTCCTTTTTTCTGCTTCTAGACCAATACTTCCATGACCACATACTAAATACCATTATTTAGTAATTTCCATGACTAATGTATTTTTTTTTCTTTGTTTTGAAATATAGGTGTATTTTTGTAGTATTTTTGCTGTTTTTTTAAACTAGTAAAAACCATGGATGTACCCGTACTGATCCGACAGATGACGCAGTCTAAAAACAATATGTTTATGACGGAGTACTAGGGCTAGAGATGTATTTCAAAAAATACAAAAATAATGTAACATTACAAAGTCGTAATATTATGAGATTAAAGCCAGAAACTTATGAGAAATTCATAAAATTCCGAAAATGTATTTAATGACAACTCTTAAAAGAAGAACTTCCCTAAAATGAGAAATGTCAAGTTATACTTTGGCATCGGTCACTTATAAAGGAAATATCTTTTTAGCACGAGTGAAGTCATCATACCACAACCCCGTTTTTGAAAGAAAAATTTTAACATGCACTGATCATATATATATATATATATATATATATATATATATATATATATATATATATATATATATATATATATATATATATATATATATATATATATATATATATATGTTAGAGAAAGAGAATGTAATATAATGATCAGCATGCTCTGATCATTATATATATGTATATATATATGCTTTCTTTCTGAAACGGGTTCTGTTATGATGACTTCACTTGTAATTTTCCAATTTTAGTCTCAGAAATTTGTGACTTTATTCTCATATAAAATAAAAATCTCTAGCGTGGCCCTAATACTCCGTCATAGTTAGTCCTGATAGTCCAGAGGTTTTTATTTAACTGGGTTTTCTCAGATTTTCTTAGATTTAAATATTTGTCTGCCAATTATACTGTACTGCTACAGATTTCAATGAAAGTTTGGGTTTAACATAGAGCAGAGGGCCCAGTACGCTAAATTCATTTGATTATAAACAGTATAGATAAATATATATTTTCAGGTATATAAGAAACGTCTGATCCTCCAAGCAGAGTAGAGAAAAACGACTGCTTTCAGGATACCCACCCCTGTGCCTCCCTATCCAACACCCTACCTTTTTAAATGAATATACCTCCTTACAGTAAGTGAGTTGATTGACATTTGCCAAAGAAACGGAAAGGTATATCCGAAGGAAAACCCTTTAGGAGGATGTTAAAGAAAAAATGAGCTTCATAGCTTCCAGTTGCACTGCATTTTTCTGAACTATTTGACTCTTCAGGTAACGATGTTGGTGCAATTCATTGGAATTATCTAACAGGATAACATTTTAATTCAGAGTTTGACTCTACTGCAGCACAAGGGCACGGATCTGTGCCTCTTGGATTAAAAAGTATTTGCACCTTATGACCCCGAACCAAAACGATCACGGTCGTTAAAAAATAAAACTATACATCTACAGATCAGCCCTTCATCCCCTCAACTTTTCTATTAAAAATGCTTCTCTAAGGTTTAATACTGCTATATTAGTTACCAAATTAACTAGAATACCCTTTTGTGCTAGTACTGTCTTCTTGAATGTAATCATTTTCTACATATTTTTCTAATTGAGTCTTGATTGTACTGTAGGTATGCTACGACGGTATACCGTGGCTTCTGTGCGTGTTGTGTTCTAACGGTTAACAGAAAGGAGAGCTGCTGCACTGTTAACTTGGTGGAAGTGTTTCCAAATGACTTCTTGGAGCGTGTTTGCATCCATAAGAGCAGAACGATGGACCATTGCTTTGGGTTTCGGGGGTGATCTCCTGGTCCGGTTCAGTTTCAACAATAGGGACAATCCTTCAAGCAGAAAATTTGTGTGTGACTTTTAGCTTATTTATAACTTTTCAAAGTTTAGTCAGATTTCAAACAGAATAAAAAGCGTTGTATGTATCAGTTCCTACATAACCATGTACTCCATGATTTTTCCTTAACTAGAATGTAGACGATGCCTTCCTTATTTTCATCCAACTTTGCAACCAGGTTCCTTTGAAGCCTTCCTGATAGGTCAGACATCAATTAAAAATGATTAATCATGTGCTTGCCATACCTTATGTAATCAGTGTTCTTCATAATGTGCTATTATGACTAGTTAAAGCCTGGTTCGTTTAGTGCTGCCTTGCCTTACTGTGTTCCCATTGAATTGTGGGATCCCCTCCTTATCCAGCCCACATTGCTGTCAGATCACTGTTTGATTACACAAATATTACTTGTACAACACCTATTAAAATACAATGTGTTAAAGTTATGTGTGTGTGTGTTAAGGGGAGGCAATCTTCGTTTTTCTTATAAATTAAGGGCTGAAAGTTTTGCATTACTTTGCACAATGGTGTTCTGTAATGACTTTTCTATCAACAGGCTCTTATTTTCACACAAACAACAAGCTGTGGCATATTTTCTAGAGCTGCAACTAATGAGTTTTTGCTGATTGGTTGACCTGTTGATTTTTTTTCCCCATTAATATTAATAATTGGATAGCGGAAGGTTCCTTGACCATTTTAGACCATATTGATGGACAAAAAGTTTTTATTTTATTTTATCTTAAATGAAAAAGTTTTATATTATGTATTATGCAGGTCTCGGTCTCATCCTCTAAAGATCTCAATCTTGTCTCGGTCTCGACCTCTAAAGGGCTGGGCCTTGTCTCAGACTCTAAAGGTCTCGACCTTGTCTCGGTCTCTGTTATTCTTGGTCTCGGTTGGTGGGTCTTGACTTTAAAACTGGCATGTTTTAAAGTCTCAGTATTGCAGTTAATGATGAACTGATTACTAAAGTAATTTATTAATCCAATGAATTATTCTAGCCCCAATATTTGCCAAACAAAGTTTAGGTTTTTTGGCTTCTAAATGCTCAAGGGGAAAAAACTCACTTTCTGTCAGATTGTAGGAAATTCAACATTTAGTATACAAAAACACGCAGCATATTCTATAGTTTAAGCTCTAAGTCGAAAACACACAACTTCCATTAGTGGAAAAAGTACTCAACAGTAATACTTGAGTAAAAGTATTAATACTCATAGTCAAATCTTTCTCAACTACAAGTAAAAGTTACTTTGCCAGACATCTACTCAAGTTAAAGTATTGAAATGCTCACTTTTGAAAGTATTCAAAAGTACAGAATGTGTTTTCTAATATTAATATATTTCTGTCTAACTTTCAGACTAATTTTAAAGAACCTTGTAACTCAGAAACAACCTGATGTATTGATGTGTAGAACCACCTGCTACAAATTCTACATCTGTAAAGAACTTCAGCGTTAAAATGCCTAAGAAAAATAAGGGCAGCTATTTTGATTATTATTTCTTATTTAAAAACGAACCAAAAAAGACAACGGGAGTGTCTCGATTCTCCTCACACTTTCATTATAGAAAAGAGGTTTAGGGTTGAATCTATTACCATAAAGAAACTACAATTCTGATGTCAGAACTCATCCTACAGAGCAAATAGGCCACATGGCAACAACTAACGCCTTAATAAAATGTATAAAAAACAAATTATATCTGCCCTGAATTTTTCATATTTGTGGAATGTAATTAAAATTAATCTGTGTGCTGCACAGTGGTTAGCAATGCTGCCTTGCAGATAGAAAGTCTTGGGTTCGAATCCCGGCCTGAGATCTTTCTGCATGTAGTTGGCATGTTCTCCCTGAGCATGCGTGGGTTCTCTCCGGGTACTCCGACTTCCTCCCACAGTCCAAAAACATGTTAGGTTAATGAAACCGCTTTTCTAAATTCTCCTTAACTGAGTTGTTGGTAGCTGCATATACCTAGGAAAGAGAAGAAACAGAAAATGAACTATTGCCCTGCAATAGACTGGTGACCTGTCCAGAGTGACCCTGTTTCTCACCCATAGACAGCTGGAGAAAAGCACCAATGACCCTCGTAACCCCAGTAACGATAAGTTTGATGAAAACTGGACGGATCTGCCATGTTCAAGAAAGAAAAACAGCAACAGCAAATTAGAAAGCTAAGCTGTACTGAAACGAACAAGGAACTGGCATCTTCCTCCAAACATAGTGAAGAAGAAAGCACAATATTTGACTTTTGAAACGCATCGGAGTAAACTTATAAGTAGCCCCCCTCTCCAAAAATATCACTCAAGTAAAGTAAGGATACTCAAAAAGTACTTAAGCACAGTAATCAAGTAAATGTACTTCAGTACATCAGTTTTTAAACATTGCCATGAGAACAGCAGAGAGGATCATGGGGGCTCCTCTTCCCTCCATTAAAAACATTTCATCCCAGCGCTGCGTGTCCCGAGCCCGTGGGGACATCATCAATGACCCCTCACCCCCCACCATGGACAGTTCTCCCTGCTGCCCTCTGGGAAGAGACTTCACAGCATTCAATGCAGGACCAGCAGGTTTTGCAGCAGCTTCTTCCCCACCGCCATCAGACTGATGAACTCTATACTCTGTGAATACAAAATGGCAAAAGTTGTCCAAGTTCTGGAGATAAGAAATTGGCCAAAAATAAAACGCTGCTTTTGAGTTATTAGACCAGACCATATTTAAAAAATAAAAAAAAAGGGGTGGGGGGGCGACAAAAATTGAACTTTAGGATTAACCTCTGCATAAAGAAAGGTTTCATAACACAAAAAATAAGCATCTTCTAAAACCATTCTTAGCTGAAATGCATCTACTTTGTTGATTCAATTACATTCAAATATTTTTTTAATCTCAAAGGGAAATTAAATATTAAATGATGGATGTCTGCATCTAGAGTCGAAATAGTTATATATCTACAGCTCATACCCCTCTAAACTAGACTGGAGAATTCCTTTTTTTTCCAGAGGTGTCAAAAGTATTAATATTAATTGGACAAGTAGAAGGTTAAAAACACTTGTATAGAAGTATCAACTGAAGTAAAAGTGTAAAAGTAGCATTTTTAAAACTACTTGAAATGTAAAAAAAGTTATGCAGGAAATTTTTTTAAAGACGGATGCTTTCATTGCCTTTTTTTGACAATGACAATAAATTCTTGAAACTTGAAACTAAACTGTATATTGGTTACTGCACTACGCTATCAAATAAAAATATTTATACAATTCTCTGTGATAACTTTATCCTCTTGTAAAACTATTTATTTCGTATGTGACGAACAAAAAGGTGGGGGAGCACCAAGTCCAACCACAATGAAATTGTCTGAATGAAAATTATTATTTAGATGGTTTTATTGTTTTTTTAAATACCAACAAGCCATAATGAAAATGAGCTGAAATGAAACAAAACTAACAAGTCTATTTTGAAAATTTAAGGATTAGAAAGTAAAAAGTTGTCTAAAAAATGATTACTGCAGTAAAGTATAGATAGCTAAAATTTGTACTCAAGTATTGTAACGAAGTATTTGTACTTCAGACACCTCTGCTTGCTTCATTCAGCAGGCTGGAGATGCAGAAATCCATGCCAGTTGTGAATGAATAAATGTCACCTCATTCAGCCAGGATGGAGAAGATTGTGAATATATACTTTAAAATACTGGATGTCTGCTTCAAGATGTAGTCAACTCAAAGCTATGGATATCTAACCCATTTCACATTGTTCATCAAAACCATAAAGAAATACAGAAACAATCTTCCACATGGTGCTAGTGTTTTGCTATCACAAATACAAGATGCAGCTGTAGGTTTTTCCTTTATCCCATTTTGGAATGATTGCAGTCGGTGGAACTGCATTTGAGGACCAAAGCTCTGGAGGGAACATCCATCATGTGCGGTTGACAGCTCACAGCCTTCACATTTCCAGAATGTGCATTGCGATTCAGTTCATTACCTGTAAACACACAAGTGAAGATAACTAATATGATACACAAAACTCACTTAAGAAAGAAAAATGTAAACATAGGACCATGGCATAATTGCTCTTAAAATATTTTTTGTGGCTTTTAAAAAAGCCGTTGTAAATGAGGAAAAAAACTGTGGAATCCTGCTGCAGGCTGCCACGGTAATGCTCCTTCCACCAAGAGGAAGTGAATGCATCCCTGACATGTCTTGTATCTGCAGAAGAGTAGTTGACAGCGACGCCTCTCTGGGCGCTGGCCCCTCACAGTGGGTGGCTTACAAGTTGTTGAAGCACGCATGAAGTTGTGAAGCACACATGCGGCCTTAACACACAGCTCCACAACCTCATTGGGTACTTCCACAACATGGGGATACCATCTGCATTGTGAGTGATTAAAGACCTCCTACTCAAGTGGTAGATGACAACGTCCAGGGAAGGGCTGCATCATGTTCCTCCTTAGTGGGAACACCTCATCTGCCAAGAAGACATGGCGCTGGGGATCTCGGTGCTAAGGCCAAGGGTAGGTGCTGCTCAGAGGGAGGATGGAGTGTGTCAGCCCGCATAGCTCCGCCAAACACAGAATTCTCCAGGGTCCTACTGTCATGGATCATAACCCCTAACATCAATGATACGGAACCAGTACCCTGCATCTGCAACTGCTGGCAGGACATTTTAGAAATCCTCCTGGTAGTTAAAGAGTTGGTACCCGGGGTTGGGGGTGCAATCATGGAGACGTGCCTGCCGTCCACAATGCTGCAACACAGAAGAAAGTGCCACCGGTCCTGGAACCCCTGAACGATGGCCACCCAGTCTTTAGTGGAGGGCACCGCCATGAACTCTTCCACCAGGCAGTCACAGATGGTCCTCGCCACCTGAGGGACAACGCTATAGACAATGGAGACTCCCACCCAGAAACTCTTTGCAATTGTCCTGTAGGACTCCCCTGTGGCAAGATACCTAGGAAAGAGAAGAAACAGAAAATTAACTACACCAAATTTCACAACAGTTTTGGCTACATAAACTTTCTGATATGTGCAATTCCAAAAAAGCTGTGAGAAAAGGCTAATATATGTATTTTTTTTATTTATTTTATTTAAACAGTATGATAAGTATATATGGGAGAGTGGGGACAGTTGCAACATTGTGATATTAACCAATGTAAATTCAGCTAGACTGATGAGAATCGGAGAGGACATGCTCAGTTACCCCCTCTTTAGAGGAGGAGCTCCATCAGGGGGGCCATGGCACCCCTATGAAATCATTTGCCATCCCTGTGCTGCCCCTCCTCCACCAGGTAACTGTTGTTTTCCCTGAGATGCATTTCACCGCCTATGAAACAACCAGTTCTTTCTTAATTAAACCAGTAGGTGGCAGCAGTGGTTGCATCATGCAGATCATCCTATATTTGCATTTTAAGGTTAGTAATTAACCCAAACCTGAGAAGAAACTCAGCAATTTATTCTGCACAACAATATATTACAAAAAAAAAAATTATACAATTTGAGACTTAATACTCTTTTAGGGATTATTCTTTATAATATATGGGGACCGTTTGTCTCAGTAGTCATTTAGGTGTCTTCTGTGTATTCAAAGAAAAAGGATCGACTGCTCAGCCTTTTCAATGTATGAATTAATTTAAACAGCATAAATATATGAATATGCTTTTATTGGGAAGGGGCTCATGAGGATCTACTCCAGTGATTTATTTAGAGAATATAAGTTCATCATGTTGAGTCTAAACTGAACCTGAACTGGTCTTCTGGCCTATTGGTTGGTTTATCTCCTCGCCTTGGCTTTGAGAATTTCCTGGATTTGCCTTGGCCTTCTTGTTCCTACAAGACAACAGACACATCCCGTGATACTTTCAGGGAGAACTAAGAATTTTGGTTGAACAGTAAGGTTTTCAATGATTGCTGTTCAGTCATTGCAACAATATATTTTAGATCAGCATTTTCTTGGCTTAGAACGTGCATAGAGCACACGGGGCAATATTTATGGTTGAAGCAAGCAGTGCTAGTTTAATGTTATTAACTTTGCATTGTTCATCTGACCATAGCTAAGCCCGGTATCATCGCTCAAGAGGATGTCTGCTTGCAATGTTGATCAGACATTCGTAGGCAGGTGAGAGCTCAGGCCCCTCCTTTTTCATAGAACAGCATAGAATTCAACTTTATTGTCATTACACTGTCACAAGTACAAAGCAATGAAATATGGTTTGCATCTATCCAGACGTGCTATACCGGATATAAACATTTATTTACATATATACAGAGACCATGTATGCATGGACTATAAATTGTATATATAAACAGAGAGTAATTGTAAAAAGGTTTTAAAATAGATAAATATGGAAGCTATATACAGATTAAACAAGAAAGTTAGGATATGGAATATATATATATATTAGTGGTGTTATAAAACAGTATAGATAATGACAGATAATAGCACATAGAACAAGGGACAGGATCTGAGGTGAGCTAGAACCAGCTCTTAACACTGAGTGATGATTGGTTGATGATGGGCGGTAGTCATTGAGTCTGGATGGGTTGGAGTTCTTGGGGATCGGGACGATGGAGGTGGAGTTGAAGCAGGTCGTTAACACAGTGTGGGCCATGGACAGGTTAAAGGTGTCACTGCTTTATTCATTAGAACATATTAACAGAGTTTGCTAATCAATAAATGGCTAGTGCTATCTCTGTTAGTTCTAACAGTGAATAGAAGAACCCGGTTCTTGGAAAACATTGATTTAAGTGCCTCCTTCTTGCCGACCTCTGGAAAATGTCACAACCAAAGCTACACACTTCAAATGTTTAGCTATACAGTGAGGAAAACAAGTATTTAAACACCCTGTTATTAAGAGGTGTTCCCTCTTAGAAATCATAGAGGGATGTGAATTGTCAGTGTAGGTGCATGTCCACTGTGAGAGACATGATCTAAAAGCAATCCAGAAATCACAATGTATCATCATGTTTTTTTTCTATTTATTTGTATGAAGTATTTCAACACCTGAGAAAATCTTGCAATACATGGCCCCGGTCATCCTCTCTTTAATACAGTGCAGTCGAAGTGTCCCATGTGTAGAAAAACATTGCAAAAGCATGAAGCTACCACCCCCTTTCTTCACAGTAGGGATGGTGCTCTAAGGATGATACTCCTTGGCAAACTTAAGAAGGGCCTTGACATGTTCTGGTTTGGGCAGGGGAACATTCCATGCTATTTATGATTTCAAATCAGGATGTCTTAGTGTAATACCAACAGTAACCATGGAAACAGTGGTCCAAGCTATTTTCAGATCATTGACCAGCTCCTCCGGTGCAGTTCTGGTCTGATTTCTCACCTTTCTTAGGATCACTGAGACCTCACAAGGTGAGATCTTGACACACAAAGCAGGAAAAGAATGAATACCGAAGTTTTCAAAACTGTTTGTTTATTTATTTATTGTAAAGTGAACAAAGACTACACTCACAAGATTCCAGAGTGGAATAAATGTTCCAACCACCGGGAGCAGGAACAAATGAAATCAAATGTAATGATAGAAACCTTAGTCAGTTACATAACATGCTGCTGTCATTTTGCACATCTCTCATGTTGCTGCTATTTTCAAATATCCATTACTGTAAAAATGTCCATAGCTGGATATTAGTTATTTATTCTCCAGGTGCACAGTTAGATATTGTTAAAACACTTTACAGTATTTTATTTTTTTATATTTTAACTCTTCCCTATTATGTTATTCTTAGACATTTTTCTAAGGTCCTAATTTGTGTGACCATTTTCAATTATCAGAATCAGAAATACTTTAATAATCCCAGAAGGAAATTACTTTTGTTACACGCTCCAGTTACAGTTTGGTCTGGTTGGTTAGCCATCACCTGTTTGTCAGTCTGGATCTTGAAGTCCCATAGGATTTTAGCTCGGTCATTCTCAACTACCTTAGGAGGTGTCTTCCATTTTGACCATGGGACTTCCAGCCCATACTCATGGCAGATGTTCCTGTACACTATGACAGCTACCTGGTTGTGGCGTTCCATGTATGCACTTCCTGCCTGCATTTTACACCCTGCTGTTATGTGCTGTATTGTTTCAGAGGCATCTTTGCACAGTCTGCACCGGGGACTGGATAGCTCAGTAGGTAACACCGACGACACCGACTACTGCGGTACAGTTGATCCTGAGCCGATTCCCGGCATGGACGGACATCCAGGTGGCAAGGTCCTTAGTGCTTAGTGCTTAGTGCTTAGTGGCCTACCTCAGGCATGAGTGTTACCACAAATACAAGAGCCATACCGGCTCGGAGGTCTGCGTCAGTTGCTACGGAACCAGGGCAACTTGATGACAAATTGGCTACTGGAACAAGACATAAATGGACTAGAGCAGAAAACTTGGAACTGATGAAATGCTATTATATATACACAACCCAACAACACAAGATAATAAAGATAGAAATAACTCATTTATATATCTATATATATGTATGCATATGTATAACTAAATCCAAGTGAAAAGAATATAAATGGGGGTCTGAATCACTTGAGGGAGGTGTTATAGAGTTTGATGACCACAGGTAGGAATGATTTCCTGTGGCTCTCTGTGGTGCATCTGGGTAGGAGGAGTCTTCTGCTGAAGGAGCTCGTCTGCTGGACCAGTGTGTCATGGAGAGGATGTGAGTCATTGTCTAAGATGGACTGAAACCTGGATAGTAAAAGAAAGTAAATCTAAACAATGTATGTATAAAGAATATACCTGCAAAATATCTAATATTCAACAACCAAAAATTTCTTAGTTTAGCATATAGTGCAAAACAGCAATAAAAAAAAATGTAAATGGATATATTAAAATGGATGTATAGTTCCCACTCTGCAGATATATAGAATCTGTCCTTAAATTACAGCCAAACCCATTTCCACAGTAACAGATTAAAAACCTTTAGATAAACCAAACATTACCGCCACATATCTGACTCAATAACCATTAAAACTACTATTTTCATTCATTTCAGTGACGGAACTATTCACAGACTGGATTATATTAAACTGAACTTCCAATTTTCACCACTGTTTGGCTCCAAGTAACCTTTCCTCTGATCACAGAGCAGCCGGCTTGCTTGGTCTCGCAGCAATGAATCCTGGGATATCTAAGGATAGAGAGGATACTTTTTTTTATTGAAAAATAAAGAATATCAATGACAATCTCAACAATACGTCAATAATGAACATTACAAGAAACAAATAAGATCACAACTCCGATTAACTCCAATAAAAATTAGAGGCTAGAACAAGGAAGAGGAGGGAATAAATAAATAAATAAATAAATAAATAAATAAATAAATAAATAAATAATTAAGAAGAGGGGACTAAATGAAATTCTTCCAATACTTCAGACCATTTATTTGCTTTAAGTTTCTGCATCTTTTTCAGACATCGTTTGAATGAGAGCGAGCATTTTGGATAATGACATTTATGGATATAATATTTGGTTAAGAATTGGCTAAGAATTCCACCTTTTTTCCATTAATATATAAACCAAACTGAATTATTTGTAAGGACTTAAAGTCCACGTTTATAGATCTAGAAGAGAGAAAGATCTGAAGTTGATCCCATAGGTTTCTTACTTCTTTACATTCATAACACAGAGGATTAGTAGTTTCCAAATGAGTTGTACAGAAACCACAATTCCCAACATTGAATTTAAATCTCTCTCTTAAGTACCCATTTGAAGGATACATGTCATTTATTATTTTAAATTGGAATTCTTTATATTTAGGAGGAATTGGGAATTTCAAATAATTTGTCCTAATTTTGGTTATCAGAGATTTGTTAAAATGTTGTAAGAGAAATGTATGTTTAGTTCGACCAGGGTACATATTATTTATAGAATATAGATTCAAGAACCTATTGGTGCATTTATTATCTCTAATGTCCACATGCTCAATTTGAAGCTTATGGAGTCTTGGAATAGAGAAATGAGATATACTGTTTTTAACTGACATAAGAACAACATTAAGTATACTATGTAAAACTTTATTGTAACTTGTTAATGAACAATCAGTTCAATGAAGCCTGTTAAAATCCTCCAAACTTAAAATTTGTTTGTTTATTCCACCAATCCTTTATAAATATAGATCTTCTAGCACATAGAATGGCTCTGTTGTTCCACAGTGGGACATTATGAGGGCTGGAGCTGTGCTTGAAAATTAACTTCCACTGTAACAAAACCTGTTGATCGAAATGTGAGAGTTGTAGGGGGAGTTTAGATCATTTAAAATCACATTTTAGAAGCAACTCAATACCACCCACACTTTGAAACACAAACAACGGCATGACAAACCAAATGAGATCACCATGTTTTTTTTTAAGGAACCATTCATAATTTCAAAATCAGTCACTTTGATACCACCTTCTTTGTAATTTTTTAGCAAATTACTTTTTCTGATGTAATTGGTGTTTTTCCAGATAAAATTAAAATGAATTCTGTTAATTTGTTTTATGAGATTTGGAGGGACGGCTAAGGAATAAGCAGGAAAAGTCAACCTGGATAAGGATTCAGTTTTTTGTTAATAATGTTCTACCAAACAACGTCAAGTCTCTCTGAAGCCAGTTATTCAAGGTTTTACCACATTTATCAATGTTTTCTTGTAAATTTTTCCTTACGCTGGTAGCTTTACATTTAGTAATTCACACTCCTAAGTACTTCATTTAAATTTCAACTGGAATATTGGAAATTAAAGAATCACAACAGTTGTTAATAATTTCAAATTTATTAATATTAAGCTGCAGCCCTGAGGCTTGTGAAAACAGCTCTATTTCCTTTAGAGCTAGAGGAATTTGTTCTTTATTTTTTTTAAGAAGAGGGTTGTATCATCTGTAAATTGACTAATTATTATTTTTTGGTTATTTATTTCCAAACCTTTAATATTGATAATGACGATACAACGGACCCGTCCTTCAAATAAGGCTAAAAGAAGGACACATTTTAAGGCTGCATAACGAGGAGTCTTGGAATCCGATCAGACCTCGGTGCCACGCTGTGACGTAATCGACCTTCAAATCTGGCCTTCTAAGGACTTTTTAACTTTTTTTTATTTTTTATTGAACAAAAATGATTTACATTTTCAAATAGGAATCACCACATTTCTTTCTTATATAAAAAAAGACAACATATACAACTTAAACATTGCAAGGTAGCAGAGATAAATGAATAAATAAACAGGCAGTAATATTACAACCAAAGGAAACATAAAAAGCTTAAGAAAAAAAGAAAAATTTAAAAAGAAACCCTTATTCTACTACAAGATAGCTCCTTACATCACGTTAACTTTAGCATGTTGCTGATCAAAACCCAGAAATTTTGACATGTCACTACATAATTTTTGTAAATGTCCAAATTTGTCAGCTAACAGAGATAAAGAGGAGTAGAAGATTTTGAGTTTGTATTTGAAACTTATTACTGAAGGTTTTTGATTTTTCCATTTACATTCACCCTAAGGGGGTATAAATAAATTTCTGCCTGACAAAAAGCACACAAAAGTAAATAACTTATAGCCTCAAAGCTATTAGATTTAAGAAGAAACTTTTTGGTACCTCTGTAAAGGTAAGATGTCATAGAATGGTTTTCTGGTGTCAGCACCATTGCAGCTTTGACCCCTGAAATATTAGGGACAAAATACAAAATATTTTGCATTTTCTGGACCTCGCCAAAATTTTCTTTGAAATAAACCTTGCAAAACACTACCAAAATATATTATTTATAGCACAAAAAGTAGTACAGACTTTAAAATCTAAATGTTGTGTAAAAATATACCAAATTTGGACTCAATCAGATGAATCATATTTATTTTAGAATGGTATTAGTGAGAAATTTCTTGAGCGGAGGGCCATTTTGGCACATTTATCCATAAATGTCACCAAACTGTGCCAAATATGTTTTTTATATCAATACTGGGGGTTTGGTAAAACTACGAGGTCATGTAGCAGCTGGACCCGCCGGTGGGTCCGTAGGGTTCAAGGGGATATGATATCCTCCCATACTGATAACAGTATTGACCATATCAGGTAAGTCCTTCGGGAATGTCATCCTTGTATGTCAATATTTGATTTATCTCAAAAGGTGTTATATTATCTATTTTATTACTTAACCAAATGTGCAGGTTCTGCCAAAAGCAACCTGTGATTCGACACGAATAGAAGAGATGTTCAATAGTTTCTGGTTCTTCAATGCAAAGTATGCAGGCATCCACCTCAACTCCAAATCTTTTCCTAAGAGTTTCTGCTGTTCGATAATAACTATTAAGAATTTTATATTATATTTCTTTTGGAGGAATTGGCCATTTTAAATATTAAAAAAGTTTTTCTATGTTATCGGAATCATTAATTATACAATTTTTTGTTATTCCAGTAAAATTATGAAAGATTAATTTTATTCCAAGATAGTTCTGGCCTTCTAAGGACGCATCCCATAAATTCGAACAGAGCATTAGTCTCTAGTATCTTTGGACAGCTCTTCTACTTCTTTTTGTGAGGTTTTATGGCGGTTGGCAAACTAGTTGAAGTGCATTACCGCCAACAAACGTTAAGGAGTTAAGCAAGGAAACAAGAAACAAGACCTACCCCCAGAAAATAAATAAATAATAATAATATTAACTTGAACTATTTAACTTAACCCAACATAATAAATACTTAATCAGATTTGTCCTCATAATCTCTCATTCATCTTTAAGTTATTGTCACTCTGCCCGTTTCTGATGGTCCTATTGGTTTTCCCATCATGTTTTCAACCATTTCCCAGTTTAAATCTCTAACTTCAAGATACTTTTCTGAAGCTTTCACTATTATTTTGATTTTTTTTTTTTGTTTTTTCTTGTTTTCTGAGCACTACAATAGCTCGCTTCTACCATGAAAAGAACAAAATATTTCTGCTACAGAGGTTTTGAACCTGCCATGTGCTGAAGTGTAGGTTTGGGTTTTTCTGACTGGGACAGGATCCTTTTTGCAGCTTCAGCATAAGTTATTCTGAGCTCTAATTTCACTTTTCTAATTTCCTCAGATCTTTTACTTACTTCACACCCGCTAAATGCAGCAGTATGTTCTCCACCAGAGTTACATTTGATTTTATCTTCTTTCCCACATTTTCCTTCCACATCGCTGTTTTTCTTTAAATACTGCTGCTATATGACCGGATTTTTGGCATTTGAAGCATCTCAGAGGTGTACGATTGTACATATTAACATTTTAGCTCATGTAACCAATGAAACTTTGCTTGGTAATTGCTCTTCTTCAAATTTAATCAACACAGATAGCTGTCAGATATTTCTCTGTTTCTTGTTGTTTCTAAGCGTTTCACTTCTTTTACCTTTTGTAGAATCTCTTTTTCAGAATCTTTTAGAGGAACTCCTCCAAAGACTCCCCTGCTCATCATTTTGTTCTCCACCAAGGTGCAATGAACTCTTATCCCCTCTATCTTGTTAATCTCTATTGCTTTGCCTATTTAAGCACTGTCTCTGCAGTTCATTTTACAGGATTCTGGCACTTCGGAGCTGTAGTTCACGCCCTGATGAAGCCAATAGAACCACTTCATCTGTGAATAACAGAGACGCAATCCTAAGGCCACCAAAACAGATCCCCTCAACACCTTGGCTGCGCCAAGAAATTCTGCCCATAAAGGTTATGAAGTGACAAAGGGCAACCTTGGCAGAGTCCAACCCTCACCGGAAACGAGTCTTAGTGTGCCAACAAGTATTTACAGTTGTATCATACAAATCAATTTTTTTTTAATCATACATTGTGATTTTTTTCTTAGATTAAGTCTCGCACGGTGGACATGCACCTACAATTACAATTCTAGACCCCTCCATGATTTCTAAGTGGGAGAACTTGCGAACTAGCAGGGTGTTCAAATACTTATTTTCCTCACTGTGTATTAGATCTATTCAGCAGGTGGTAAAATGTTCATTGCATTGATGAATATCTTATCTTTTCCGGGTGGTAATACTCAATCTAAATACTATTTAGATAGTACTAAGCCTAGCTATAAGCCGTGTTAGAGCTCATTTTATCTATCTATTAATCTATTATCTACCTATCTGTTAATCATATGAAACTGTGTGTAGCACTGACAACTGGCTTGATTGCCCATTTCCATCACCTGCCCTGTTCCTCATCATATCCACCTGTTCTCTTTTCCAATTTAAGCTACCTGTTTCCAAGCCATCTGTGCCAGTACATTCTTGAGCCTTTGGTGTTGACAGTTCTCTAGCATTTCTTTAGAGTTCTAATTTCAAATCCTGACCTGTTTATGTATTTTGACCTTTGACCCTGTCTGATTATTTTGCCTGCCTGTCTGTGTACACCTGTCGGATTCTTCTGTGGACAAAGCCTGTATCTGCCTTTTGTCTTTGTCCTTTGGATTATCCTGTCTGCCTTCGATGGATTGGATCTGATCTCCTGTCAGCTCTGCAGCTTTCCACGTCTGGAACTCTATGTCAGCGTCCGCTGCTTATGTTCTGTCGATCAGCTGGAATCATCTTCGTTCTTTGGGCACAGGACTGAACTGTCAAACCAGGTTAGTGACTCATGCTTTCATAATCATCTGTAAGATTATCGTAGTCACTTACCTGTGTTTTTCTCCAATAGATGTTCCTGCTTCAGACGCTGCAGCTGCTGCCACTTCGATCGCTCCGTCATTGTTTAAATAAACGATTTTGAAATCCGCTGTTGGTCTTGACTGAATTCTGGGTCCATGTTCTGGTTTCACATTTCACTGTGATAACAAAAAATTTTAATAATTACTAATCAGAAAAATTATATTGTATATTATACACTGGTGTAAATTATGCATTCATCCTTTTCTATTTATATATATATTTTTATTTAACTTTAGAAATCATGTGTTTATTATTAGACTGTTGTCACATATTAGTCTGATGTCTTCAGATGCGCTGCTGAGGTTTCTCCTGTTGCCTCCACCTCAGCACCACAAAACATCAGGTGATCCTCATGTTGCTCCGGTAGACCTGACTGACCTTATCCTCTAACCGATAAGGTACTACTGAGTTGGTTCACAGAGGTCCATTATAAATTAAAAATAAAAAACTTCACTTACTCTATAAGAGACAGATGAAGGTGTCACCATAACTATTTTAACAGACTCTTTATCAATGGTGAAAAAAATCTGAAAATCTGACTTATGTACTTTGAAAAGATGATAGCTTGCACTGTTTTTTTTCTTTTCCCCAAAAGAGAATACAAACTAAGTAGGGAGGGACTAAAGGATTGAAAAAAATGCAAGTCATTTCCTCAAGGTCCATGAGGATAGCCAGGAGCGTAATGCTGACATGGCAGCATGGAAGGACTTGGAGGTCAGTTTTACAAAAAGGCTAACAGTTGATAAACAACAGATGGCACTGGCTGACGCTAAGAGAAAAAGGTGGTGTGACGTTTTACATCAATTGGTGACAATAATTCAGTCCTTAGCTGAAAGAAACATGGGTTTCTTAACATTTTAAATAAACCAGACAATGGACATTTTCTGAAAGAGGTGATTATGACCAGATTTGATCCAGCGAAGCAGCATGTCAGCAGGGTGGAAAGTGAAGCTGGCCGTCATGTACTTACCTTGGCAAAAAATTTAAAAATGAACTGATAGACTCCATCAGATCTAAAATGATAAACCCATTGTGACAAAAATTAAAATTTCCAAATATTTCTCCATCATTTTAGGCTCCATCCCTGATCTGAGTCATAAGGAACAGCTCTCTGTTCCTGAAAGAGCATTTCTCAGGCTTTCTGGTGGCAGAGATGTCAACTGGAGAACGTTTGTCATCTTTAATCCTGAAAGGCTAGAGGAACTTAACATCCCATTTGAGGACTGCTAGTCCTATGACAATGGTGCCAATATGAAGGAAAAGAATAAAGGTGTTCAGGCAAAATTGCTTCAGTTGAACTCAAGAGTTTTTATGTCCCATGTGGCGCTCACACTTTAAATCTGGAAGTAGCTGATTCTGCAAAAAGCTCACCAGATTCCCTTGGCTACTTTGGGCATTTGACAAAATTATTCAAGCTCTTCTCAGCCTCCACCGAAAGGTGAGATGTCCCCTTAAATATGTGAAAATCAGAGACCAGATGGGAAAGCAGGATAAAAAGTGTTGAGGCAGTAGGTATCAGGCTGGGCAAATACGACTGGCTCTTCTGGAGGTGAGGTGAGAAACTACAGACCCTGCGGTGCGAGTTGAAGCCCAGTCTTTAGCTGAGGAGATTGGTTTGGCATTTCTACAGACATATGGTATAAAGTTCTCTACAAAATCCATCATGTCAGAAAACTGCTGCACTCAGCCTCCTTGCAGCTTGACATCGCTGTTGACTTGGTGAAGAAGACAATAGTTTTTTTTAGGCCAGTTACAGAAACACTTGATGTTGCAATGAACAGACAGAAGCAAAGGAGATGTGAGAAGACATGAACGTGGAGGCTGCTGCTGAAAGAAGCTTCTCCAAACTTAAACTGATTAAAACTTACCTGAGATCTACTATGATGCAACAATGTTTCAGTGGACTTTCCATCATAAGCTTTAATCATGTAGTCAGGGGTGGATTTAGGAAATATCGGGCCCTAGGCAAATACAGGCATGGGGCCCTCTGAATTGAGACAACTCATAAAACAGATCCATTATACAGATAAAGAAATGTTAACAGAATAGACATAGATTATTTGTTCTACGTTTTTGTCCCTCTCTTCTTGTCCTTTTTCTTGTTGTTTTTGTTTTCCATGTTTTGTAAAAAATTCTAACACCTTTTTTGGTGTTCATATCACACTAGAAGTGGTCTGGCTCTAAAACTACAACATCTAGACACATCTCTCTGTTCTCCTATTCTGCAGAATCTGTTAGTTCAATCTCTAACCTTCTGCTCTCTCTGCTTTTTCTAATGCTGCGTTCACACACGGGGGCAGCAAAAGCAGCAAAATACGGCGTCTGCTGCTTCATTTTGCTGCTTGTACCAGTGATACAATTCTGGCCAGCGTCTGATGCAGCTTTTGCTGCTCTCGCTCTCTGTGATCCAAAAGTGGGTCTGGCCTTGCGTTGGTAGAAGCTTCACTATCCTTTCTCTGCCTTGCAGCTATATTTGCTGTGATCAGTGGGAGTTGGAATAAAGTAGTTTTAATATGTTTTAAGTGAGAAAATACACCTGAAAACTTCATCCAGTGCAGTCAGTTCATCCAGATTACAATCCTGCCTCCCAATATTATTTCTGTCGGAGCCGCTCAGACCCCCCCCCACATACGGCGGTGCTCCGACAGAAGGAATCCATTCATCAAGCAGCCTCTGGCTGGGTCACGCCTCTTCACGGTTTTACCGCTGGCGGCTGGTAAGGTGTTTTCATCCTAAATAATCCGATCTGCAGGCATCAGGATAATAAGCGAACATATTCTGCCGGCAGATGTATATATTTTTTAAGTTAATTATCGTTAATAAACTGTTTAAGGGGAGTAATCAGAGCGGTCTGTTTCATCAAGCTGTGTCTCTCTCCCAGCAAGCTCCCAGATCAGCTTCTCTGATTGGTTGGCAGCGTGCGCGTCCGAGCAGCAAAATTCAATTTTCCATCTCGAGCAGCAGCGGCGTTCTGCGGCGCGTCAGCTGTCGTCCAGATGCCAAAAGCAGCGCCCGGCAGCTGCCCAACTGCTTTCAGGCGGCGCTGCGCTTGCTGCTTTCGAAAAGCAGCGCCCAGCGGGACTTTACTTGCGCCTTGGCGTAGCGTCAATACGTGGTGACTTTGCATGTAAGCTTCGCGCACTTGCTTCTGTCGCCATTTCCAGCTGCGGTGTAGAGCGCGGCATCAAAAGAGTAGCTTTGCCTGCGTCTGTTCCTGTTTGGCTGTGACATCATCCTGGAAAAGCATCCGGCTGTGCTGCTTCTATCAACACCCTTGTTTATAGATGTTGGAGAGATCAGCCTATTTTCCAGTGTGGTCCTGTTTCTCTGACCGTGACTGAGTGGATGTGCTCGCTCTCTTAGAGTCCTCTGGCATAGGGAGCTGCCTTGGAGTCTGTCTGTCTGCCTGTCTGTGTGTTTCCTGGAGGGGCATGCCTTTGTCTCTGTTTTCCAGTATCTCTGCTTCTGTCTCCTTTTCAGACTGACCGAGCTCCAGGCAGATGGCAGCGTCCCACTGACTTCCTGTGGTTGCCGGAGGTTTTCTTCCTGTTAAAAAAGGGAGTTTTTCACTCTCCACTGTACGCTACAAGCATGCTTAGTGTGAGGGGATGTATCAGATCCAATGAGTCAATGCAATCAACTTCCTTTAAGGAGGAGAAAAATAGACCGCTTTGTATCAGGATAGACTGAACTGTGATCAGGTTGAACTGTAAAAGTGCGCTTGAGATGACATGTTATTTGTGAACTGAGCGCTATACCGTATAAACTGAACGTTGGATTGAATTGAATCTAACCTGGACTAGATTATTCTAAACTACTTGAAGAATAAAGAGAACCAAGATTGGTCCAGGTTAGATGTGTCTAGGTGCAGTAGTTTTAGGGCTATGCCACCTTTAGTGTGATATGGACACTAAAATAAAGTCTTAAAATCTGCCTTTATTAAAGTTTCACAAATCAGAGAACGGGTTTTATTTCTTCTACAAGTAGTTTAGAATAATGTAGTTCCGGTTAGATGTCACTAGGTGTTTTTATTTTTATTAGAGTAGATTAAAGATGCTGAAGATAAGGAAACATGAAGTGGAATCGCCCTTTACTCATTTGTTGAATCGGAAGCCAACTTCAGCTTCATTTCGAGAGAACAGTGCGATACTTTGAAGGTGGATTCAAATACATTGTTGTCTGGATGCTGATAAGGGACACATGGATTTTTTTCAGCTGTGTGTTTCTTTTGACGGTGTCACTTTACGCTCCCCTCTGATCAAATTTTAAGATGACATCACAAAAAGCTGCCTGATAATCACTTGAACCTACTTCTAAACACTCCCACCATCTTTGCTGTGTTATTATTCTTTTGTTTAAGTTTCCATCATATTTACAAAAATCACTCCCTGCTCTGTTTTTACTTAGGCGTCCTGCGCCAGGATAGTATTGATGACCATGGAGAGGGTTACTATTAGGCAATGAGCAGTTGCGCGGTTGAAACTCACATTTCCATGTCTGCGGTTAATACAAATATTCGCAATGGCGCGTGAGTATGTTTTGATCAAAATCCTTTTGGCTAAATGCCATCAGAGCTCTGATAATATTAAGTGTATCTACCCTTCAGTGTCCACAATATTGGATCAGTCCATTTTACTGCACATGTTCCGAAGGTGCCAAACAGACAGCAGCAAACCATTTGAAACAAACCATGCAGTGTTGCCAGCAGCGCTTTTAGTAAGCTATATTTATACTTTTCAGACCCTCTAGGCACTTTGATTTCCTACTCCCTGGCTGGAAATCTAGAAGTTTTCTGCTACTTTGGAGACTTTGGAACAACGCACATCTAAAGCAGCCGGACTCTGCTCTCCAGAGCGAGTAGATTGGTAACCCCGCCTCCTGCTCTCCTCTATCTTGTCTGCTGTCATGATTCATGCAGCTATTATTTCATCCAAATGAAAAATGGAGAACAGA
>JAGKQL010000015.1:25353038-25391218 GCA_018398635.1 Cyprinodon brontotheroides | reverse complement strand
AGCTCAAACTGTACAACAAAACCGCAGGGTTTAGAAGTTCCCAGCTCACGATGCATGTTCTCACGCTGTGTGACCCGATGCTCTGATGCGATCTACCTGCTTACACTATATGTCCAAAAACCACACATCAGACTCAGCGCCGAGAGATGGCGCTGGTCGGACTCGTCAATCTGGAAGAAGAAACACAACTCCGTTGTTTGCACGTTCGCAGTGCTCAAGGTTCTGGTAAATCGGCTCATAGCTCTGCTTTTTGCACGACTGGAGATTGGGCCCAAAAAGGGCAAAAAAATCCTACAGTAGATTAACCCGGCCGGGTTAATGGGCTTCATAAAGAGAACAGATGTGATTCATTACAGTCTGTTTGTACAATACAATACACTCATGGAAAGGTAGAGGAAGACTTTCCATCTGAAGCTTAATCATTTATCTTTAAGGACTACAGATACTTAAAACTGTATGAAACAAGAACCTAGTTTCTGTGGATAATCTTTGTGATGGCAGAGAATGTCCCTTGTGGATACTGACTTTTAACCTTTTAAATATATTTAAGGTGCGACTAATGCTCACACCTCGCTATGAGTCATATTACTCATCTACGAATAGATTATTTCCTTCAGCTCGTCATGTTTTTTTAGACATCTGACAACTGAAATTCATGCTGTGCAGCAACGCTTTAATGTCCCCCTTAGAGCTGTTGGGCAGAGGGAAGGTAGAAAGGCTTATACCTGATATCCAGGAAGTGTGCAAACGGCTTCCACAACAGCTAAAGCAGCCAGATGTTGCAGGAAAGGAATCCTTTGACCGAGCCTGGAGTCCAGCTCAACTCGGACCCCAACAGTGAACATGGCACAGCCCAGTGGGCTGAGCCAGGCATTTCTGCCTCGGCCTGAACAAAGAAGGAAGAGATTGGTTTTAAAACACTTTTGGTGAAGTTTGGTTTTGCAGATGCAGAATTTGGTGAAGCTCTAACCTTTTCCCTGTGTTTGCTGAGAAGCAACTGATATCACACCAACATCCTTTGGCAAGTGGAGCAGCAGCCTGTGAGGAGTTAAGGGAGAGTAAGATGTTAAAAAAAACAGTTATGGAGACGTATTATTGCATAACATCTTTAGTTAAGGATTTGCCTTTCTGCTGCCTTGCATGCTAAGAAATGTTTTTGGTGGATGGTAAATATAATCCATGCAAATGATTTACCATGACATATTAAGTACCAAATCAGCTAGATTGTCATGGGTTAACCCTACCTTTTTGTTAACAGCAAATATGAAACAGAAATATCGGGAAAAAAAAGGCAAAATGGTCATTGCAAGTGTGATTGTGCCATGAAGTAACTGCTCCGCTTAACCATTACAAACAAGAGAACGATGTGACCTGGATGTCCCGATCAGACACTCCATATCGATATCGGCTGCTGACACATCCTTTGTTAGAAAATGGGAAATGATCCGAGTTCATCACAGGATCTGACCATACAGTTTGCAAGTAAGCTTTCAGCGTCATCAAGCTTTACAGCTGCTGTAAATCAAGGTGCAACGCCATGCAAAGATGTCTGATGTGTTGCAATACTTTTTTACTTTGAAAACAACTTTGGATCAGACAACAACTTGTAATATCTGTACTCTGGACTTTCTTGTGCCATCGCATGAGCTGATATCACTAAATAGATTTTTCACCTAAAAAGGATTCTAAGGGGAGGGCAGAGGTGTTTGCTTTGAAAATATAGGTATTTGATCGTATTGGTGTCTGAACGATATAGGATCAGTATGGGGATTGGTATCTGGTCGGTGTGGGATCAATATCTGGTCGGTGTGGATCGGTGTCTGGTCGGTGTGGGATCGGTATCTGGTTGGTGTGGATCGGTGTCTGGTCGGTGTGGGATCGGTGTCTTGTTGGTGTGGGATCGGTATCTGGTTGGTGTGGGATCGGTGTCTTGTTGGTGTGGGATCGGTGTCTTGTTGGTGTGGGATCGGTGTCTGGTCGGTGTGGGATCGGTGTCTGGTCGGTGTGGGATCGGTATCTGGTCGGTGTGGGATCAATATCTGGTCGGTGTGGGATCAATATCTGCTCGGTGTGGGATCAATATCTGGTCGGGGTGGAATCGGTATCTGGTCGGTTGTGGGGAGCGTTATCTGGTCGGTGTGGGATTCGGTCCTGGTCGGTATTGGGAGAACAGTCTGGTCGGTGTGGGGAACGTTATCTGGTCGGTGGAGTGGCATTGGTATCTGGTCGGATTGTGGGAGGCGTTATCTGGTTGGTGTGGGATTGGTATCTAGTTGGTGTGGGATTGGTATCTGGTCGGGTGTGGGGAACGGTATCTGGTCGGTGTGGGAATCGGTATCTGGTCGGTGTGGGAACGGTGTCTGGTCGGTGTGGGGAACGGTGTCTGGTCGGTGTGGAACGGTGTTTTGTTGTGTGGGAACGGTGTCTTTGTTGGTGTGGGATGGGGCCGGTGTCCGGAACGTTGTTGGGGATTGGTATCTGGTCCAGTCCTGCGGAACGGTATCTGGTCGGTGTGGGATTGGTATCTGGTCGGTGTGGGAAGACGGTATCTGGTCGGTGTGGGATTGGTATCTGGTACGTGTAAAGGGTATCTGGTTTGGTGGGGAACTGTGTTGGTTGTGGTGGGAACGGTGTCTGATGCGGTCGTGTGGGATCAGGCTATCTGGTGGGTGTGGGATCAGTATCTGGTCGGTGTTGGGCACGGCATCTGGTCGGTGTGGGACCGGCATCTGAGTATGGGGCCGGTGTGGAACGTATCTGGTCGGATGTGGGATCGATTATCTGGTCGGTGGGGAACGGGTATCTGGTCGGTGTGGGATCGGCATCCTGGTCGGTGTGGGAATGGTTATCTGGTCGGTGTGGGATGCGGTATCTGGTCGGTGTGGGAATGTTATCTGGTCGGTGTGGGATCGGTGTGGGGAATGGTATCTGGTCGGTGTGGGAGATGGTATCTGGTGGGTGTGGGAGGGGTATCTTGTCACATTGGTGTGGGATCGGTGTCTGGTTGGTGTGGGAGCGGTGTCTGGGTGTGGTTGTGGGATGGTCGGTGGGATATGCTTTATGGTACTACAGGTGGATTTATCCACCTGTAGTACTATAAAACTACAGGTGGATAAATCTGGCTTCAAAAGGTAAAAACCAGTTTTCCTTCACCCGGTTCTCCCCAGTGACTTTAAACATGAGTGCCTGTCTCCGTCTCTGCTGTGGAGCAAGAAATGCAAATAACTGGATGTCAGGCTTGTTACCAGTTTGACTACCCACATCTGTATATGACGTTAATAAAAGAAAACAGGACTCTGTGGTCATTCTCACCGTGTTTGGACCACATAAGACCAGTTCAAATGTTCCAGCGAGATTATACATTTTATCACATATATATCCATAATTGGAGTAAGATTAGATAAGAACTGTTTGGAAAACAGATACAGATATGTCCTTGGCTCTTGCCATTAATTATATTCACACAGGCTGTGCTTAAAATGGCAGGAGGCTTGTAGTGGAGAAGGTGTAGCTCAGAGCAGAGGAAAGCTGAACACATAAAACTTTTTCTTTAGACTGCATTTAATCTGACCTGCAGCAGTTAGAGGGCTCTTGGCATATATGTTTAGAATTAAGTGGAGTTTAAGCTCCTTTTAAACCTGGTGAGGAGCTGATTCTGTTTCCACATTCAGGCCGCTACCATAAAAGGTCAAACTTTCAATATAACATGATTGCTTTGTCCATCAGGAGATACCTTAAAACAAGATTTCCTCAATATAAGCACATTTGCATTGATCATCCAGCAGCTTCGCAGGAATGATCAATACAGAAAAACCTAATCCATAAATGTGATTAATCACAACTAATCCTGTTTACTGAGGATCAGCTAAAATTATAATTTTCTAATAGCTCAAGGTGATGGGTGAGAAATGTCTGCACCATTATAGGGCGTCTGAGGCAGACGTTGCGACTGAACAATGAGGTGGACTGGATGAGCAAAAAGAGGCAGCACTTCAAGGCGGCGCCGGGCAGGATGGACTTTCTGAGGAGGTTTAGATCATCTGTTATCTGTGGGAAGTTACAGTCGCCACCTTGTCTTACGTTGCGGTGTGCTGGGAGGGGAGAAATTCAAAGGCAGAATTTTTTAGGCTGCAGAAACTGATCAGGTGGGCAATCTGAGTGGTCAGTTCTAAACTGGATTCCTTACTTATAGTGGGAGAGAGTCAATTGATCTACACACTGCAGGCTTCATTTAAAGCTTATTAATATGAATTTCAGAGGAAACTGCAGTTAAATCTTCATATTACAGTAACTTTACACAACATTCTGCTGTTACTAAGTAATCAATTTAAAGCCAGTGACACCTTAAATCCTTCTCGTATTTTTACTCAGTCTGTGTCAGCCAGTAGGAGCAATGGATTTGCTATAAAATTACGCAAAATCATCTCATCTGTCACCATGGAACGAAGTAACCTTCCCTTCAAGCAATCAGTCCTCTTTGGCCATTTCTCAATTCACAAGAACGCGAGTGCGGACTTGTGCTCTCGCCAAGTATGTTCTTAAGAAGAACTCAGGAAAGTATGGACTTTTTTAGAACGGGAGTGTACTGATGACATCACCACACGCTCAGCTCGTCTGGAGCTACAGTTCACCTCCTGTTATTAATAGTCTCTAGATGATAATACATTATGATTTTTTTCATTTAATGTGGGAATAATGATTAACACATTAAGATAAACAGAAGTAAAATTAGCATTTTGCTAAATAAAAAATGTTTTTTTTTTAATCACCATCAGAGCCAGCAGTACTTCACACACGGTTATGCCAAGAGAGGACTGCTGCAGACGGGCTTACGTTAGCCCTGGCTGCTGCAGACGGGCTAACGTTAGCCCTGGCTGCTGCAGACGGGCTAACGTTAGCTGGCTGCTGCATACGGGCTAACGTTAGCCCTGGCTGCAGTTAGCCTTGGAGCTCCACTGGTTGCTGCAGTCCTCTCAACATCTCACCTTTTTTTTTTAAATTACCAGCTAAATCAGTAAATGGACCATATGGTGACGCTTAAAGGTATAATGATCTCGCAAATCAAAATCCTAAATCCTAGAGTATAGCTGAGGCTTCAGAATCGTTTAAAATGACCAGGTCTCAACTTCATGCAGGATGTCGATACATATGAAAAACTAAAACCATACAGAATCTGCATTAATGGACCTGTTGATGGATTTTGCTGTATGGCCATATGGCTGCATGCTAACTCCACAAGTAGTAATCCCAGGGTTATAGCTGGGTACTTTATTGATGAAGTGAAAAACAAGAGCGGGACTAATTATGAGATAAGCTTTCAGATTTCTTATTTTTTTGGTGAATGCAATATGTTTCCATAGTTAGCTGTAGTTATATGAAAAAATCTCTGTTATTCAGTTCAAATTCTCTTTAGATTTTACTGATTGTTTTAAATGTTTTGCCTTCTACTAGTGTGCAGATGGCTGTTACCCACCTCCTCTTTCATTCTATAAAGGTGCCATCAGTGTCTTTTGGTTTAAATCTCTAAGCCTAACCCCATTAAAAGGTTAATATCCCCTTCTGATTTGTAATTTTTATAATAGAATAGCACATTACTGATCTCACAATGGAGAAATTCACTTGTGACATCGGCTCTAAACAACAGAAGGCGCACAAAGGAGGAAAAGGTGCATGAAATATATACAGTGCATCCAGATAAATAAAAAGGTGAGTTTTAAGGTGACATATATACAGTACAGTAAATTGGTGGCAGGTAAAGGGCAATTTCTGGGCAGTTAAATAGATATATTGTATAAATGAATAGTATTAAGGACACCATGCCCTATTTTGAGTTTCTTCTAAAATCGTGAAGGGGAAACAGGAAGAAACCTCCAGCAGAAGCAGAACCAGGATGAGTGTGAGTGGCAATCTGCTGAGGCCTACTGGGGCTCAAGGACACAAAAGCAGAAAGAAAGGAAGAACATAAAAGCACTGATCTATGAATAATTTCTGTTAGAAAAGGTAACGGTAAACTAGATTCCTAGCAACAGTTACGCAAACAAGCTCTGAGACAGTTTTCATGATGAAAGAGAAAACATCCAGTTAGTCACTGAAAATCTGAGTCCATTGTTACGTCTAGGAGAGAAACAGGATTAAACACTGAAAAACAAGTTATCACAAAGATCTCAAATAATATTAAGAGAAAGTAAGTTTTAGGAAACTCAAAAACAAAACTTGAACAGCCATATTGAATTATTGTGCAACTTTTGGCCACTAGTTGGAGTAGACCTGTAACCCCTGAAAGAAACGGGCCCATGTCCCAGACCCATGAGATTGCTGCTGAATTGCTGCATAGTCAAACTAAACCAGACCTGGGCTCTATCTAAGTTGGAGCTACGCAGCCGACTTATGTAAAATCGTGTCGTGTGTGATCGTCCCCATTGACTCTCAATGAACGCTAAACGCCACAATCTCAACAGACGTTATTTTCTTTCAGATCAGACACAAAATCATATTTTGTCTGTTTTGGCCTTTACTTATAAAGACAGGGCCGGATTCGCCACTCTTAACCAAATTCTTCAGAGAATCAAAAATTTGTCTGATCAGTTTAAGAAACATACCTGTTGCCAAACAACAACTTTAAAGGGCTGGCATTTATCTTTAAGGGGAACTCAGCCTGACCTAAAGCAGAGATCTGGGTCACTTGACCCATTCAGTGACGGATCTGAGCCTATCGAGTTACAGAGCGGAGAAGAGCAGCCCCCACCAAGCATCCATACATACCAAGTGGTGAATGTTGACCTAAAACATTGATCAATATCACTCCAACTAAACTAACACGTGGAGCAAAAAGTACAAGTATGGCTTCAAAATGTTGAATTCTACCAACTTTCCTATAACCATGTTTCCATCCAAATCTCTTGCCTACTAAGAAGAACTACATCCAAACTGAATCTCCTGTTGGGGATTAATATAGTTTTTTTTTTTTTTTATTCATTTTAATTGAATCTGATGCAAATATTTATTGAACTTCTTAAAAGTCGAAAAAAATAAAATGCAAATTAGTCTTACTTAACACATTGGAGTGAATTAACGTGGTGATGCAAAGAAAAATGTGGTCATGTGTTGATGAACGGACCACGGGTCAGTGATGAACCCAGGTTTTAATAAATGTTGTGTAATCTGAAAAGTTTTCCTTTATCAGCTAGTATCAGGGAGAGAAGAGAAGCGCTATTCTAATGCTGCGTCATTCGGAACATTAAAGATTTTTTGGAAAAACCACCTCAAGAAAGCGAACAAACTAAAATTTTTAAGTTGATTTGAATTTAGGTGTTTCCATTAAGATCTTGTAACTACGAAACTACCAATATCACACACACTGCAGCCCTGCATGGTTCTTCTCAAAACTTCTCCTAAAGTGGATATCCAAAATATTCAGAAAAATGTTTTTTAAAGCCTTCAATTCTTAGAAACACATAGTTTGGGGTGATGGAAATGTGGCTTTTGCTTTCTATAGGAGTAATCCTAAGTTAAATAGAAAGAAAAACAATCGTTTTCGAAAAGACTCTTGATTTGTTTTCACTTGTGAAGAATACATTTACAACAGTTTTACAGAGTAAAAGGGGCCCCTTTGATTTGTTAGGAGAAAAAAGCAGAGCAGTGGAAGTGTTGCTCCAGGCGTAAGGATCAAATTTAGCAGAGCAGGAAAAGAATCATTAGACTCTGTGGACCTGCCAAAATGTGCCAATTGCTCGCTCTCTATTCCCTTCTTAAAAACCTCTCCTTAAATAAACATTTCTACACATTTAATGTCTTCAATTCGCTACCAGCAGCTTTTACAGATACATCCACGATATCAGATGGTGTTTTTAGAGTGGTAAAGCAAATAAAACTTTAATATAAGTAGAACAATTAATCCTGATTAATCGATTATTAAAATAATCGTTAATTAATTGAGTAATCAATTAATCATTAACTGGAGTATGGAAACTGTAAAACGTGCCTTTAACTGACAGAGCAACCCACTTAGAGCAGTAATTATATCAAAACTGTAAAAAAACATTTGTAAACATTTTGTATTTAAAGATAAAATTATTTTCCCTCTGTCAATCTGCTTTATCGAAAACTCCTCAGTGGAAAAGTTTGAGTTTCACCTGATTTAATTTAGTCAAAAGTCTTCTTTAAAGAAACTTTTGCTATCCGATAATTATTAATTGATTTATCGAAAAAATAACTGACAGATTAATCGATTTGCAAAAAGATGTTAAGTTGCAGCCTTAATAGGAAAATTACTTTAGTTTCTATCAGTAACAAAAAGAAACTTAATAAATGTGTTACATTAACATTGTACTACAATATTACATACTGTACAATAAATGTTTTCAATCAGAGTAATTTTTCATGTGAATGTGCTTTACTGGAGGCATCCATGTTTGTCAAAAGAACACTACTGCCACCTACTGGTTTGTGGCGATCACGGCGAGCCGGTATCGGCTGTTGATCAAGTCCCAGTGCTGTATCTGGTGTTTGTCACAACGCTATTATCCAAGTCATCTTTGAAAACATTCTTCTTCCAAAATGTTGGCTACATATTACGGGTTTTTCTCTGGCCAGAAGTTCGAGTGGCAAATCATCCCTTCTTCAAGTTGGCTTATCCAAATCCACCAACCCCGTCCGGTGGAGGATCAGAAGTCAGAAAGGTGAAATAACTCTTTTTTTCACTTATACCCGATGTTTTACTGATTAATGCTAAATTCATTAAATCCCATACCATACATACCATACCAACTTTATTTATGAAGCACTTTATACACGGACAGGACCAAAAGTGCACAATACACAATCATAAAATACAATAAAATTATAAAATAGAGAAAACGAGTGTAAAATACAGTACATATTAGTATACAAAAAGAATAAATCACAGCAAACAAATTAGTTTTAGGAATAAATAATGATCCATTGATTATTCCTTGCTGACCGGACTTTTCCTTTAAATAAGACACGACACTGGAAGAAAAGCAGCGAAAACACAGGAACCAAAAACTCTCAACATGAGGGAAACTGAAAAAGAAAGATGCATGCTATTCACATCATGAGAGAATTTCTTTAGCCTGAAGCTCTGCGGTCGGCCAAAGGAGAGTAGGTGGCTGATTTGCATGCTGGTAGTCTTAGACCAGGGAAAGACATTGGCACAGAAGCCACTGCAATGTGGGAAAGAGTTGAGCTTCACAGACATGCTGAAAATCTAGGTGAAACAGATTCTGCAAAGAACAAGAAAGATGCTCTCTAATATTAACCTTTGTAAATATGCTAATTTATATAATTTTCATAAAACAATGTTTTATACTTGAGTGTTTAAGCACTTACATCTTTTTCAGCTTTGTTTCATAATTCTGTCATAGCATAATGGAAAAAGATGTCAAGTCTCCTAAAATGACCTTCAGTTATAATAAAGCCCCACTATCAGTCTTAGTAAGATTATACCAATGCATCGCTAACATTCCAAAAGGACGCTTTCAAAGGCTCAAGCAAAGTTGTCCTTAATATCTATGAAGATCTCAAATATTTACCAATCATTTACATCATTTAAACCGTGTACAGAGATTTTAAAGCAAGTTATATTTTTGAGGTTAATTTTTATTATTGGGCCACATTTTGTTCTCAATCAACTCAAAACACTCTTTAAAAAGGTCAAAGTTTCCTATTTTTGGAAGTTGATGTGTTTTTTTTTTTGTGTGTGTGTTTTCTTTAGATTTGGCCATTTTATGAGGATGTCTGTGTGTGCAGGTAAACATTACTGTACAGAATTATTAGGTAACATAATAAAAACAAATATATGCCCACTCACTTCTTTATTTTCACCAGGTAAACCACAATAACAACTAAAAATTCAGAAATAAACATTTGCGACATTCAAAAACAAACAAAAAAACAAATCAGTGACAAATATAGCCACGTTTTTTTAATCGTTCCATCCATAGATTCTGTCAGTGTCTTGATCTGTTTGCGATCCGCATTGCGTGCAGCAGCCACCACAGCCTCCCAGACACTGTTTTCCCTCCCTGTAGATCTCACATTTCATGAAGGACCACAGGATCTCCATGAGGTTCAGATCAGATGAACAAGGCGGCCATGTCATTATTTTTTCTCCTTTTAGACATTTTCTGTCCAGCCACGCTGTGGTGTTTTTTGATGCATGGGACGGAGCATTGTCCTGCATGATTATCATGTTTTTCCTGAATGATGGCGACTTCTTCTTGTACCACTGTTTAAAAAAGGTGTCTTCCAGAAACTGGAAGCAGGTCTGGGAGTTGATCTTGACTCCATCATAAACCAGAAAAGGCGTCCACAAGCTTATCTTTGGTGATACCAGCCATAACCAGTACCCCACCTCCACCTTGCTGCTGTCTGAGTCGATAAGGAGCTTGCTGCCCTTTACTGATCCAGCCTGGTGCCCATCCATCCATCTGGCCCATCTAGACTTGTTCTCATTCCATCAGACCAAAACACCTTTGAGAAATCAGTCTTCAGATATTTCTTGGCCCAATCTTGACGTTTTGTCTTGTGTGTGTCTTGTTCAAAGGTGGCCTTTTTTTTGGCTTCCCTTACCTTGGCCAGGTTCCCTGAGTATTGAGCACCTTGTGCTTGTCGGCACTACAGACATGTTGCAGCTCTGAAATATGGCACAACTGGTGGCTAATGGCTTCCTGGCAGCTTCACGCTTCATCCTTCTCAATTCATGGGGAGTAATTTTGCGTCTTCTTTTTTCAACACGCTTCTTGAGCCCCTGTTGGCTATTTGCCATGAAACGCTTGATTGTGCGATGATCCCGCTTCAAAAGTTTGTCAATTTCCAAACTGCTGCACCCCTCTGAAAGACATCTGATAATTTTTGACTTTTCGGAGTCGGTCAAATCTCATTTCTGACCCATTTTGCCAAAGAAAAGGAAGTTGCCTAATAATTAAGCACACCTTATATAGGGTGTTGATGTCATTATGGAGATGCTCACCACCTGATTTACCTAATTGGCAGTTGGCTTTCAAGCCTATACAGCTTGGAGTAGGACAACATGTATGAAAAGGATTGGATGATGTGCTCAAAATACTCATTTGCCTATTAATTCTGTGCACAGTGTACAAGATGCCCTTCATTTAGCTTCTCTCTCCTGCATGCAAACAAACTTTCTCCTCCCTCATTCTCAGATCCATTCAACCTCTGGCGGGCCTTGGGGGAAGACTACTTTGATCCTTTTCTAGGATACTCATCCAAGCGCATGTTGATTCACAGAATCAAAGTCGTCTGCCGGGGCCTGAGAGCCAAAAACATATTTGGTTTAAGTAAATGTCTGCATATGTGCTTCTGTGCCTACCTACACTGAGCCTAGTTCTGCTGGAGGTTTCTTCCTGTTCAAAGGGGGTTTTCCTCTCTACTGTCGCTACATGCTTGCTTGGTAGGAGGGATTTAATAGAGTCAATGAGTCCTCCAATCAGCTGGTTTTTCTTAGAAATATTTTGAAGAATATGATTGTGTCACCTGTATAATTGTTCTCATTGCAGCATTCCTCTGTGTGAGTTTCTCTAGGTTGGTCTACCCGATATGACATTACAATGACTCATAAATGCTTCTATTATTTATTTACTGCTGTAGAATAATAAAAAAGACTTGCTTTTACTAAAACAGAGAACGAGAGTCAACCACAGCAGGTATGAGAACAACGAAACAATTCAATATTAACCAATCAGTGAAGCAAAAAGTTCTGATATGATCCCATATCAGAATTTTGTCTAATATCGGATATTAATATCTGTTTGGGACTCCCCTAACTATTATGTAATAAAAAAGGAAACTGCTTAAGAGTAAAAATTTTATACACCCTTTTTATACACTAAAAAAACCTATAATACCAAATTACGTAAGAGAATTACAGCCACTGGGAAAACAAACAAACAAAGATTTTTTTTATTTAATTTAAATTTAATTTGGGGAAAAGGTCAGAATTCTATCTTTGATCTCAGAATTCTCGCTTTTTTCTCAGAATAGATCTGACTAATCTCTGAATTCTAACTTTTTTCTCAGAATTCTGAAATTAAGGTCAGAATTCTGACTTTTAACTCAAATGAAATTTAAAAAAATCTGTTGTTTTTTTTAAATCTTTTTCCTTTGGCCCTAATCATTTTTCACACAAATTCTATATTTTTCAGACAGAATGTTTTATATTAATGTTTTATATTAACTATTTTTTACAAATCAAGTTATTAATTTACTCAGTTGATACTGTAAGATTTTTTTTATCAGCATATTGCAATCATATTATCCTCTTAACATCCTCTTACGCAGTTTAATTTTAACAATCTATGCCGTTTTCAAATTAAAATAAAACAAAAGGAAAAGCTTTAAAAGTGGGGATGAGTTTTATTGTAATAAGGAAACCAGTAAACTAAAAGGTTAATACTGCTGACATTTACTGAAGTCAATTGTCTCAGAAGCAGCTTTTTATTAATCTATGTTTTTGACAATAAACTCAACAAAACTGACATAAATATTAAGGCTGCAACTAAATATTTTGCGGTTAATCTGTTGATTTTTATTATTTTTTTTGATTCATCGATTAAGAAGCAGATAGCAAATGTTCCATAAGGAACCATTTTTTACAAATTAAAACCAGGTAAAATTAACCTCTGGATAGGTCGTGTTGACTGACGAAAACATTTTTCTTTTGTCTTAAATGTAAAATATTTATATATTTTTCACAATTTTGGTATAATTACTGCTCTAAGTGATTTCTTCTGTCAGCTAAAAGTATGTTTTAAAGTCTCTAAACTCCATTTAATGATTGATTATTAAATTAGATGATTTTTTTTCAGTATTTGATTAATCACAGTTAATCCGATTAATTGTTTCAGCCCAAATGAATATCCAGAATGTGTGCAATGGTGGGGATGGTGATGGCGATGGTGATGTTGGATGCTGTAGTTCACCATGGTCTATGGTTCAAACTCCATCTCAGCTCTTGTGTCTTTGGGCAAGACAATTCATCCAAATATGCCTACTGATGTTGGTCAGAGGGCTCGTTGGGGGCCTCCACAGACAACTCCGCTGCTCCTCTCCCAAATTGTGGGTGACCCGCAGACAGGAGGCGGCTTTGTTTTTGTTTTTTAATGACATTAATTGCGGGAAAACAACTGCGTGAAGTTTGACCCACTATAAGAGCCAGGTGCGCTGAGAACATTGGGACCCTTTTCACCTGGATCTCCGCTCTTTTTGGCCCTCATGTCCCTCCTCGGGTCAGTCGGACTAAACTTCGTGCCCACTTCACTCACCGCTTGGGCTCAGCCGTATCTAGACCCACAGCGTGGAGCACGACCACGCTTAAATACTGAGCATAAATCAAAACATATGTCTGTGTCACGCTTACTGCAACAAACTGCTGTAAAGAGTATAACCAGGAAGCGCAGGTAGGGAGGGCAAAATAGGTTTAGCGCCACCGCCAGCACGGAGGAGAATTATGTCCAGGAGCAAATGGATAAAAATAGACCAGAGGTGAAAAAAACACATGAATCGATTCTTCTGCGGGCTGACGTGTCGATGCGTCGGATCGCGGCTGTTGGATCGATGCATCGATACAAAACTAGATTACATATTTACACCTCTAGCGCCCATGTAAGGCAGATCTGGCTACAATGCGTGTGTTAATGTGAAAAAGCACTACATATTTGCTTCTTGTAAGTTTTAAGATCACATTCAGAGAAACAAATCTGTATTTCAGCAATGACCAATCAACAGACAAAAAAGAAGGGCTGAAATGTGAGGCTGCCTGTAATTACCCAATATATTTAATAGAGTAAGATGGCTGTGCACTTTGTTTTTTAATCCACACAGCAATCTTTGTGTAGATCAGGTTGTTGCAGCCTGCTTGCATGGTCGGTTAGCTGTCAATGACATCTATGTGAAATTCTGTGCTTGCTTCCTGCTGGGTTTACCTTAGAGTCCTGCAGATAAACGTTCCGCCTGCAGCTTTGTCTCAGCTTTTCAAGAGAACTTAAAGGTTGGTGGAAATGTTCCCGCTCAGGAATTTCTCACATATCTTATTTCACACTGCCGTAAATCTATAATGCAGTCAAATATAAAGTCATCCCAAATAGGACCCTACCAGCTTTGCCAGACTTTTGGTGAATAAAGTATTTTTTATTTTAATTGAATGTTATACGAACCTCTATTGAACTTCTACTAAATTAGTAGCACTGCATATTTTGTGGTAAATATTAAGGAAGGCTTTGCAAATACTGGGAACTAATTCTCCATGATTCCACTGCTGTTTTCTTTAAGCTAATCATTATGTGAGTTCTCCAGAAACTTATAAAGTCACATGTGCTCTTTGATTCATTAACTTTCTACATGGTTTTGCTTCTCTTTTTAACACCAGACAAAATCCAGAGCAGGACTACATACCTGAGAGGAAGACTATCAAACAATCTGTACGTGGCGCTCATATTAAACCTAAATCAGCAATCCCTCTGCAACAGCACACCTCTTCTTGTAGAATCCAGTCATTTAATGTAACTGGGATGGAAAACGTTGATCAAGTAAAGTACATCTGTTAAAATGGCCCACCTATGTATAAGAAGTGTGCTTTTAAAAAGCTTTAAACTGAGTTATACAATCTTCACAAGCTGTTCAGGGATTCTTTAACTAAATATTTGTTAAATACTACATTTACTTTGACTTTGTGATTCCAGCGTAGGTCTTTTCAAAGCTGTACCTCTGCAAAAATAAGAGGGACGGCCTGAAAATACACAATGTTATGAATACATCCCTGCAAATGCTGGAAGACATAAAGCAGACATTCCTAATAATAACATTAATCAAGGGCAGCTCTGGACGGACATCTGGAATCTTTAACGCTGTCAGTGAATTTAAATGGCACCAACAGATCCAGCCTTATTTGCTGTACTCATTGACTGAGCTTTAGTTTTCCTGTAACCTCAATGACAGCTATGTCTGTTCCAATCAACTCAGTGCTGCTCCAGAGCCCATTTTTCAAACTTTCTGACAGTTTTAATTGGTGCCACCTGCAGCCCGATTGACCCACTCAGACACCACTTTCCCACACGTGTGTGGATGCAAACAAAGACAGCTAGAAGCAACTTCCATTGCTGTGGTAAGGTCACTCAGGCAATAAATCAGTTCCAGCCTGCCCACCCTCCTTCAGCAGTCTATTAAAACACAGACAAAGTTAAACAGCAAAACAGGGGCTAGATTTCTGTGAGTATATCCTACCTGTGGGAGTGGGAATCAGGGGAAGGAATCACAACTAATATAGGACATATAGAGCTGATCTTTGAATTGGGGATAGACTCTTTGTCATTGACTTATTTTTAATGAAATACTACAAATGATAATAACATTACTGCAAAGTATTATCTAGACTAGGGTTGGAACCACTGATTAAATTAATTAATTTGACGATACTCTTTTAGATGATCAATCAATAATCGGATAGCCAAACACTTTTTGCCAAATTAAACCAGGTGAAACTAAAACTTTCCCTCTTGAGGAGTTTTGGATAGATAATGTTGACAACTGAAGAAGTTTTTTTTGATGCAAAATGTTAGCATTTTTTTTTTTTTACAATTTGGTGGTCATTTCTGTTTCCGTGTGTCTTTTGACAAACGATTACTAAATTAGTTGATAATTATTTCAATAATCAATTAATCATTATTGCTTCCCTCAAAAACATGAGCTGATCCACATTATCTGTTGATCTTAGAATTTCTAAAATAGAATTGGAGGACAATCTTTTTAGTTATCAGGCTCCTCTTCCTGTGGAACCAACTACCAGTTTTAGTCGGTTGAGGCAGACACCACTGTCTACTTTTAAGGCTATTAGGCTTAGAAATGCACAAGTATGCTCAATGTGAGGAATTGCTGTTGATTCAATGACTTGATACAATCAGCTGGTGTTCCTTAGTTGGAAAACTTTTTACCAATCTGACTGTATGATCTGGTTGAATTGTTTCTGAATTGAGATAACGAGTTGTGAATTGGTGCTATGTCAAAAAAGTGAATAGAATTGGATTAGTTAGAGTGACTCAGGTTGAGCTATTTCTTTAGTTATGCTGCTATAGGTTTATGCTGCTGGAGGACATGGGGATCACTTTTTATCATTCAGCTTAATTGTATCTGTATTCTCCCATTCTGAAGTATTTGTTAGTTTAACCCCTGACTTTATGTTCTTTGGTTTTTGCTGTCATAACAGCCATTTCTGGGTTAATCTTTAACTGTGAATAACCTTGTGTGATCCATTTTACCCTTTTTGACATAAAACGAGCACAGTCTTCATCTGCTTAAAGGATATAGTAAAAAAAATGGGAAATTTGGCTCGGTGATTCTGCATAATAATGCAGTCCATGGGGGATTTAGAAGTGATACCCACGCAACGCAGATTGAAAAATAAGTGGGTATACGTCGTATACCTGCCTATACCCTGGACTACACCACGGCCTAACCCTATGCCGAGAAATACCTGGCTGCCGAGAATGACCTCCCCTCTTACACACGGATGAGAAAACGGATTGAAATATGAACGAAAAGGGAACTTTTAAACATAATGTTTTCATATTTCTTATGCATGGATGCCCTAAAATTGAGAATTTTGGTGGGGGTATGCATTTCAAGAAAGAAAAACAGCAACAGGGGATTACAAAGCTAAGCTAAGCTTAAAGGAACAAGGAACTAGTAGCTTCCTGGAAATGTAGAGAAGTGAAAGTTATAAATACCCTTAAAAATGAATCAAGTAAAAAAACCTCAAAAAAGTACTTAAGTACAGTAACCAAGTAAATGTACTTTGTTACTTTCCACCACTGATTGTCTTTCTGTAAGGTTTGTTTATTAGGTTACGTTGTCGGTAAAACTCTCCTGAGTTCGTCAAAGCTTCATTTACACTGGTTTGCTTGCTTGTTGCGTCACGTCATTGCAAAAAAATAAAGAAGAAGCTGCTGGTCTGAGCAGCAAAGATAGAAAAAAACCAACCTGATCTTACCCTTCAAGTAGGTTCATGGTGGAAGTGGCGACCTCAGCGTAGAGCACTGTGTTTCCCAGCTCTTTGGTCCTCAGATGTTTGCAGTAGGTCTCCATAAACTGTTTGGTGTCCTCGGATTCCGTGATCAAAGACAGGCAGTCCTCGGGCACCACAGGACCTTCACATGGGTCGGTGCTGGGCACCATTCTGAAGGAGGCTTTGGAGAATCGAATGATCCCGTCTTCATCTGCCCGCTTTTGTAGCACCTTCAAGAAACTTGCTTTGCGCTCCTGTGTGAAACGTGGAACACAAGAGTATAAAATGCTCCATCTGTCAATCTTTAGCCCTCTTTACAAGGTGAATGATGTGATTTCTGTTTGAAGACAAATAATAAAAGGGCTTTATTTTCTGTACTGCCACGAGAAGCTGCAGACATCTAAAATGAATAGTTAATTAATAGTTAATTAATAAACGTGTTACCCAGAGATAGACTGGTGACCTGTCCAGGGTGGACCCCGTAGACAGCTAAAAATAGGCACCAGCACCCCTCGCCACCCCAGCAGGGATAAAAATGACGGAAAACGGATTAATCTGTCGATTTATTTTTTCAATTAATCGATTCATAATCAGATAACCAAATATTCCTTAAAGAAGACTTTTTACTAAATTAAACCAGGTGAAACTAAAACTTTTAAACTTTTTTTTTTTTTTACTTAAATGCAAAATGTTTACAGATTTTCTTTTACAATTTTGGCATAATTCCTGCTCTAAGTGGGTTGCTCTGTCAGCTAAAGGCATGTATTAAAGTCTCTATACTTTAGTTAGGGATTAATCAATTATTAATCACTTTGCAATTATTCCAGTAATCGATTGATCTGATTAATCCTTTAAGCTCCAATTGCTGCACAATAGGATTCTGGCAACATTCCAGTGAACGATGCTGATGCAGCATGTGACAGGCTAGTAGAAAAACTCAATGCTCAAATAATTTTAAAAAACTTCAAACTGATCCATTAAGCATATTGCCCAGATTTTTTCAGAAGCAAACAGCTTTTTTTTCCTGCTGAATAATGTAAGAAATCAGATTTCAGGTCAAAGCAGCTTTAAACTTATCTATTACCTCACAAAGAACTGTAAATTTAAAGAAGGACTGAGAAATGGTTCCGGTCTTTATTGCCACATTTAATGACAGTCACAAAGTGAGGTTAAAAACAAAAGAAAAAGGAGTTTAGATTAAAATGAACAAGGAGGAAATGCATGTATAACACGGCTGATGACAATTTAGCTCACTGCCCTCTCCTGTTTATTTAAGCCCTTTGTGCACAGACCTGCTGTCAGCCCTCTACAGACATTTGCATGAGCTTAGCAAGTCAGATTGTTTCCATATGTGAACTATGAGGAAAATCTGAGCAATAAATTATCTATTTCTGCTTCAGGAAGTGAAGGGGAGGAAAGGAGAACAAAAGGACTCTAATGTAAAACTAAAGGGATTCTCTTCTGTTTTATTTCCCTCAGATCCATGTTTTGACTGAACACAGGAAAATTTAGACCCAGGCACAAATAATAATTAATCTGAACAAAACTCAGAGTTGAAATTAACTCTGAAACTAAAGATGCAGGGCACATGTTGCGATTTCATGATGAAAAAGAAGGTTTCTGGAACTCACCTGAGAGGTGGCCAACAGGTAGACAGGACCTGGGGCAGGAGTCGGGCGCGCTTCACAGTTCACACCCAAAGAGTTCAGGATCTCAGTCAGGATTTCATAGCGCAGCTCATTGCTGACCTTCAGCTCATCAAAATCACTTGAATTGAGGTTGTTTGAGTGTGATGCAATGTCAAAATAAACCTAGAGAAACAAAGATGCGCATTAATAAACCGGCTCACTAAAACAGTCATCAGGTTCAATTCAATTCATTTATTTCTTATAGCGGCAATTCACATCATGTCATCTCAGGTCACTTTACAGAGACAGTTTAACCAGATCATCCAGTCAGATTTGTTAAAAGTTTTCTTTAACTAAAGAAAATCAGCTGGTTGCATCGACTCTGCACTGCCGGCTACCATTTCATTCATCCCGAGTCCGCTGAACTGCTGCTAGTTTTCCTCACATATGCCTGGAAGATGTCTAGTGCTGCTACCACAGATGATCTCGCCTCCTCCCAAATGGAAATGGAATGATTCAGATTTAGCTAGAATGAAGGTAGAAGGGGTAGAGCCGTGAGGCCGCCTTTGGCCCGGCTGCCCGTCATACACACTACTTGCTTTGTTTTAAAAATATAAATATAAAATATAACCGCGGATGTCTGGGGACAGTGGTCTCCATGTTCTGAATGCTGGCGTTAATTACAAAGAATACAATGATGAACAGTTTAGTTTGTGTCTTCAAGTCAATTGCCCATAGGAAGATGTTACTTGGAATCTAAATATTTCGTGAACGGCCCAAACAAATGACACAAACTCATATGGGTGAGAAAAACATGATGGAATAACGAAAATCAAGGGGCCAATGAAAAACGGTGTTCCCTTCCTTTGGTATTTTGAGGCCATACCTTTCTTTTTTTGCTTTTTCATTTTTCTTGGTGGTCCCCTATGGAGCCTACAAATCATTATCTTAGAGAGGAAAACACAATGGACAAGTTGATTAGGTGACTGTTGCTGTGTGAATCAAATACCGTTATTTAAGATTAAACATTTCAAATTCAGTTATTTATTTTAAATGGCATGTACTTATATAGCGCCTTTATTCAAGTCAGGAGACTTGACCAAAGCGCTTTACACTACATTCATTCACCCATTCACTCACACACTGATGGTGGCAAGCTACATTGTAGCCACAGCTGCTCTGGGGCTCACTGACAGAAGCGGGGCTGCCGTACACTGACACTGAAAATCGGGAGTCGGGGCTTGAACCGTCAATCCTTCAATTTCAGGGCAAGCTCCTACATCCAACGCCACTGTCGCCTTGCATTTTAGACCAAATAACATTTTACATTTACATCCCGTTCGCTCCCGCCCGAGGGTAAACCTGCTGTGGCTCTGACTGCACTGCAGAGAGGGACTCCTGCGGAAGCAAGAGAACGAGGTTGGGACGGGGGAGGCACCCCACGGCAGCACCTGCCGCTGGACGCAAGAGTAGGTATGATACGTGCTTTCAGCTAAGAGTCTCTTAAAGCCGCCAGTGACACCAGAAAAGTCGCTAGTCACTTTTTTGCAAAAGAGTCGCTGGAGAGGTCTGAAAAGTGGCTAAATATAGCGACAAAGTGGCTGAGTTGGCAACACTGCACGGGCGAACCGGGCAGCATTTTAATAAAGGAGGGCGGGATGCGAGCTTCAAAAAGAAAACTAACTGGTGCTTGGAGTGGGTCTCACCGGGGAGTAGAACCGCCACTGACCATCTCTGTCTCCGTCTATATAAGAATGTTTTTTATAAGACTGTTTTTTAAAAACAAAACATTAATATCAATATCATTAAAAAACTTTTATCATATTAATAAACTTAATAAGATAAATAGATAAAAAAGTGCATGAATTATAAACTGAAAATGCATTACTGTGCTGCTCTATGATCTTACGATCACTGCTTTCAAATAGTAAAATAAGAAAAATAAATAAAGAAATCAGTTGTATTCTCTATCATAGCTCTTATGGCTCTTATCAGGTCTTGTACAAAGAAATATACAAATTTTGTGATGAATCATGGCAGCGGACCTCGAATTCAACCAGAGGTTTTTTTTTTTTAAAAGGAATGTATTAAACTAAAAGCACAGCAATACCAAAAAGGACAGAAGAATCAAAAAGACTACAGATGTCATCATTGGCTGATTGAAGCCAAAATAAAAGGAGCCTGGATGGAAGGAGCGGGGAGCTGATCCTGCAGGTGATAGAGACGGACACGCTGCAGAGCGAAGGGCAGGTGGGATCTGTTAAGTTGTAAGTAGCAGACTGTGCATGTATGAGATGTAAGGAATGGGAGGCGGGGCTAGATCTGTGTTTCCTTCTTCATGGAGTTGAGTGAGGAGCGCGGGAGCGCATGTTGTAAACTGTTAATGGCGACCATTAAAGTGTGGATGTTAACGTCAGCAGTGTGATTATTGAGCCAACAGGAACCAGGCACAGAATCAGAAAAACACAATCATGTTTTCCCCTGCGAATGTAGTGTTGGTGCGTGCAGCACAACCGCACCAACACTACATTCCCAACAATGCAACGGTAGCCCACAAAGTCACAGTATCAGGGACAAGCCACCATGGCCTGTGGGCCGGTTCTAATGGTAATAATATCATTCAGGGGGCCATGGATAAACAATTAGCAGGCCGGATTACTTTGACATATGTGAGTTAGTCACAGTCAGAGAAATAGGACTAAAAATAGGCCAAGCTCCAAAGTCTATAAACAAAGGTGTTGATGGCAGCAGCACAGATGACATTTCTCTAAAATATGGAGTCACAGCCAAACAGGAACAGACCAGATAAACCTGCTATGATGAGAAAAGGCTGGGAGCAGAATGTTAGAGATTTAACTAATTCATAGATAGAATGAAGCAGAATGATGAAATGGGGTCCCTATGTCCTCCAGCAGTCTAAGCCTATAGCAGGCATTACTATAGAGATAGCTCAGGATAACCTGAGCCACTCTGACTGCAGCATTTTGGATCAGCTAGAAGGCTTTTTAACTACAGCTTTGGACTTCCTGATAGTAAAGGATTACAATAGTCCAACCTTGAAGTAATAAATGCATGGACTAATTTTTCAGCATCTCCCCTGGACACCGCAGGTTCATTTATACAAAATATTCAAGTATTTGTAAAAAAAATATTATGATCAACTTTGTCGAATGCAGCTCTGAGAACTAACAGGACAGGTTGAAGTACGACTCCATTATTCGAAGCCATGAGAATATCATTAGTGACTTCCATCAGAGCTGTTTCACTGCTATTATGAGCTCTCAAACCAAACTGAAACTCTTCAAAAAGCTAATTATGGTGTAAGTGATGGCACACTTCCATCTAGAGATTGTAGTTTATAGGGATCAGAGCATGTGAGTGCAGCAGAGCGTGGAGCGAGCGATGGAGCGGAGTGGAAGAAATATGGTGGAGCGCAGAGCAGGGCTGGGCGATATGGCAAAAATAAAATATCATGATTTTTTTATTATATTATTGTGATCTCAATTTTATCACGATTTTTTAGATACGAACAACGTAACTTCAATTACATGCAAAGAAGATTAAATAAATGAACAAATTTATTAAAACTAGAGAATCAAAGCAGTGCTAAAAAAACTTAGTTTTTTAATTGCTATATTGTAAACACACCAAAGAGTATATAAATGCAACAACTCCTGAGTAAAACAATTACAAATTAGTTACATTTGTCAAGTTACTACAGTCAAAATAAATAAAAATTCTAACTGTATCTTAGTGCAGTTTTATTACTTTAAAATCTTGGCTGGTCTAATAAAGATAAAAGAAAGCACACAGAAACTAACTTAAGTATTAAAATAAAATATTACATTAAACAATAGATTTGTATAATTTCTAAAGTCTTTAGAAACAAAAACTATTATGGAACTGCAAATATAGTGCAAGTCAAGATGTAATCTGTGCAATCTATGATGATATGATCAGGAAAATAGGCTGTCTGCAGTGTTGCATTACATAACTCCCAGTTGCTGATGAAATGTATGGTTAAGCTCAATGCGGCTGGACCAGAGGTCGCTCGTGGTGGCAAAGACCTGCACATTATTAATATTTTGTGAAACTTTCTCTCTGCATTCCGCGTACATACGTGGAATAGCGGTGTTTGAAAAATACTTACGGCTGGTTAACTCGTAGCGTGGATCCAAAACGTTTAACATTTTATTAAATCCCACTCCTTCTACGGTTCGTAGAGGACATAAATCTTTCACCAAGTGAAGTCAGTGCTTCTGTCACGCTGTTCCACCGTTCACTGCCTGTATTGTAGGGAGTAAGTTTTGTAAACGAATCTGTTAACGTTTGCTGCTTGGGAGAGGGACCGGTCGCTGCTGCTGAAGCCGCGTTTTATTTTCGGTGGGGCTTTAACTGATTTTTAAACTAACGGACAGACGTCAAACCCTCGGATTATATTCTAGCTGTGAAGGTTTTTTTGTGGCAGAAATACAGCAGCACTGCAGTTCTGTGGATCCTGATAAAACGGTCTCTTAATAATGACAGATCGTCAGAGGTGTAGATCGTAACACGGTCTCAGATCATCATATCGCCAGCCCTAAGCAGAGCAGTTTTCATTTCAAAGGCAGGAGCGAGGATTTCGCTCCTTTATAGTTCGCTACGATGCGCTCACGTTAGAGATGTCCCGATCCAGGTTTTTGCACTTCCGATCCGATACCGATATTGTTTTTGGACTTCCGATCCGATACCGATACTGGCCGATAACAGCCTATCCGAGTTTAAGTTTAAGTTAAAGTATTTAGCCTTAGTTGTAAGACTCATGTTGAATAGGGTTTTAGTACTCTTGATAACATCTAGCCAGCTAAATTAGGTGAGATTGAATAAAACACAATGATTGGTAACAACAAACTTACCTGTTTATTAAGAGATAAACACAAACTGGACAAAATTATGAATAGCAATCTGAAATTGCACAGTGAGCAGTAAAACCGTAAAACAGTTAAAGGTGCAAGTATTACTGTAAGTTTTAATAAAAAGCAAAACAGGGGAACACTGGCGCCAAAATAGTGGAATGGATCGCTTCAATCGGGCGAAAGTGGAAAATACGGACCAGATTTCTTTTAAAAACTGGATCGGCAGTCTGGATCGGCATTTTACATGCTTTGCCGATACGCATTTTTTGCCAATATCGGCGGCCCGATCCGATACGTGGATCAGATCCGGATACGTGGATCGGATCGGGGACAAAGCCTAGCTCACGTAAATTAAAAATGCTGGATTATTAAATTTGTAAAATAGCATTTATTTGATTTAAGTATGGGGTTTTCTTCAACATGTTTTTGACTTTTTGATTGTGGGAAGAGCCTGTTTTTGAAAATGGATCACATACATGCATTATACGCTATTATCTCACTTGCGAACATCCTCCTGAGCGGGGAGCAGGAATTGTGCGGCGCTCCAATCTGTTTACATGCTCTGATAGGGATGGAAAATCCCCTTTTATTCAGAAGAGTTAATACTGAGAATTAAGAGATGTCTGTTTTAGTTGTAGAGGTCCTGAGTGACAGGATGTTCTTCCTCCATCTGCTGCCAGAACTGCCTTACTTCAAGCACATACACAATACATGTAAATTAGACAGGCAGACACAACAGTTGGATCCCATATCAAACAGGTAAAAACACCTGGGCTATGGCGTCTGGGCATCTGAAGTCACCATCATAAGTGCTGTCTGAAAAGTGTTAGCAGTTAGAAAGGAGCTAGACCGAGGAAGCTCTATGGCTCCTTGAAAAGAACAAAAACAAAAACAAGATACAGCTCAGAAAAGGTACTGGGACTTATTTCAGCGAGAAAAGCAGCAGTTTCACTATCTTTTATAGATTTTTGATATATTAGGTTGAGTAGGAATGTTACATGGGGTCAAATAGTTGAGTAAAAACGTTTGGCACAATTTGGCACATTTGGATTGTTTGGAGATGCTGGTGACACCGAAGGTTCAAAGCCCCACAGCTCTGCAACTGTTGTAGCTAAAGGTCTGAATTTTTTTGCAGTTGTGGTTGACATGATGTAGAAAAAATGTAATAGAATGAGACATGCCTATTCTCAAGCATGTCTTTATTACTGCTGTTCAAAAAAGACCTATTAGTTTTGAGAATAAAAAAACAACTCTGAGTCATGTTTCAACTGATGCAGCTTAGGTTCTGTTTTACTCACACTATTTTAATTGATATTTTCAGAATCAAGAAGGTGTTAGCTTTGAAACAATGTATCGCACATGTAATGTGGACTTACAGTTCCTCAGTTATTTGCATTTCCATGGGTTTCAAGAGGTTGTGTTGAAACCTTCAGCTGTCCAGGATCCAGTCTGTTTTGTCTGCAATAGCTGCATTTATTACCTTACTAATATAGAAGCTGAGTGACAGAACAGCCTAAAGTATAATAAGGGTCAACATGTTTAGCAACTGGAAGCTCTACATAAAACCAGGACCATAAACTGAAAATGCTGACTGTATGATCTGATTGAATTGCCTCTATAAAGCGCCTTCAGAGGGTTTTTATAATTATATAATCTAAACTAAATATTTGTAACTTCTGACCTTTTTATTGACCGTTTCACTGCTTTGTTAATAATGTCACATCTTTACCTGACAGAGGACAGCTTCCCCGCCGTCTGCTCCATGCGTTAGCCGAACTATAACCATTTCTCTCGGATGGGGGACGTCACCTTTCAGCTCCCCCCAAAGCTCCACTTCTCCTCCCTCCCGGGGGTCTCTAATGTAGACCTTTCCACTTGTTAAAATGGTTGCTTCCAGCTCTGTGCTATCCTCTCTGGTGAAAATCAACCTTCGGCGCTGCAAGGATTGTCCTTCCCTGACCTCCAGATGGAGACCCGCCGGGCACAAAGCGGAGCCCAGCCCCAGTACCTTTCCACCGTTGCATAAGTATGTGAGAAAGCGGGTCTGAAGCTCAGGGGTCAAGAGTTCCTCTTCTGCCAGAACTAGGAGTCTGGTATTGTCCAGCCATGGGTCATTTAGTGCCTGTTCCTGCAGGAGGGGGTATATTATATTGTTTTCTACATTTATGCAGTCTGACAAAAGCTTACGAATGGCTTGAAAGCGTTCCTGGCATCCACCCGTGTACACAAGAACATTAGGGGCTGTTGAACATCCACCACTTTGCCCAGAAGAAACCTTGAAGTCATGTTCAAGTTCGCTAAAACACCCTTCTACACTGTCCTGTCCTACCGAATGATCATCTGGTAGATCTGGAATGTTCTCAGCTGAGGCGTATTTGACGGAGAGGATGGTGCTGTTCTCCAGTTCTAAACATTCATGGCAGCTGGAGAGATGAAGTGGGTGTCCATGGCCCTCCATGTGGTGGTGATGGTATTCCTGATGGACAATCTGAGAGCTGGGTAGAGGCTCCGACCCCCGACGCTCCTCTAACTTCCTCTTTACCTCTGGGGCAATAAGAAGACTACCTTTTCGGCACTGTGGGTTCTGCTGGTCGGCTGGCAGCAGCTGAGAGAAGGAGCCAGAGACAAAGTGTTTCGGAAGAGAGGAGAGGAGCAGGTGGGGGATCTGCAGACACCGTCGGTCCAACGCTTTGGTTAAAGGACCGTCTTGGAGAAGGACTGCTAAATGAAAGGAAGATAACATCAGTTCTCAGCAGGATAAATCAATGTAACATTTTGCTTAAAGGTAGTTTTTTCATCCTTAAGGTCCAACAGGGCCTAAAAGACATGACACAACATGTTTGATCCAGTTTCATCCCATCTCTAAAAATGACAACAAAAAGTCAGGAATAAACGCAGAACTTTCTCCTTGCTTGTTTTACTGCAGAGTCTGTGACAGGAGAAAATCACATCTGACTTTGGAACTAGTCCACTGGATTTAATTTGCTTTTCTAGCAGCTGACCTCCTGCCTGAACAAAAAACTGATCCAAATCCTTTATTATCTCCTAAAACATATCAGACATGAAGAAGACAACTATACCAACTACCCTCTATGAAGCTCTACTAGGTTAGTGTGAACAGAGGAATGAATGTACTGAGGCTAAACCATCACACCATGGCCCAAAGCTCCAGTATTCTGCACCAAACATGGGAGCAGAAGTTTAGGTTCCCATCTGCAGACCAATGGACAGCACTGCAGGGGAAACTTGGAAAGTAATCTATAAAAAAGCAGCCAAATTATATTTTATGCTATAAAATCTGCTGGGTTTCATCATCACTGGAGCCGAGACCATCGCCCGACAAAGCAGCCAGGAGCTGACAGCACCATCACTGGTGAAAACAATTGCTTTTTCGCTCCAATAAGTCAAAAGATTTATCTCTAATATACCTAAAGGGGGTTCCTGGACTTCAGTTCAGCTTCAACACCATCATCCCACAGCATCTGATGGGCAAACTGGAACAGGTGGGCTTCAATACACCCCTCTGCTATTGGCTGCTGGACTTCCTCACCAACAGACCTCAGTCAGTCGGGTCGGGACAGAACACCTCTGATGTCATCAGTCTAAGCCCCTCCCCTCAGGGCTGCACCTGAGCCCCCTGTTGTTCACCCTGATGACACTTGACTGCATCCCCAGGTTCACCACCAATCACATGGTGAGGTTTGCAGACGAGCACACCCACGGTGGTGGGCCTCATCAGGCAGCGACAGCGACCTGGACTACAGAGGAGGTGGAGCAGCTGGTGGTGGGCAGAGATAACAGCCTGATCCTGAAGGTGGAAGACCAAGGAGATCATGGTGGACTTCAGGAAGAACCATCCTAACCACGGCTCCACTGCTCATCAGCTAAGCTCAGCTGTACATCAAGCACTTGGCGCTTCCAGCAGAGGATGAGGAGAGCCCACCTGCCCCCACCCATCCTCACCACCTTCTACAGAAGCACCCAAGCAAGGTGGCGATGGGTGCTGGTGTCTATCTCCAGATGTCCTACGGGTGAGAGGCGGGGTCCACCCTGGACAGGTCTCCAGTCCATCATAGGAAAACACAGAGACAAACAGGACAAACAACCATTCCACGCACACTAATACCTAATGAGAATTTAGAGAAAGCCAGTTAACCTAACAGTCATGTTTTTGGATTGTTGTTTTGGAGAGAACCCACAAATGCTGAGGGACAATATGCCAACTGCATGCAGAAAGATCTTTTTGCTGCATATGGAAGCAAATTGTTACCATATTTAAAATGAAAAAGCATTTCCATAAATGCTTTTTCATTTTAAGAATGTGGCTGCATTGTTTGACTCATAAATGAACATAGTAATCAATAATCCTGTTTGCATTTATATTTTCTTCTTTAACACCACTCATCCTTTTACTTAATTAAAATGAAAAAGACATTTATTTTTCAAAATGTACCACAGTAAATACATATCACAATTCAATTTGAAATGTAAAATTTGAAAATGAAAAAGCTTTTATTTTTAATTTTAATCTCTAGTAAAAGGATGAGCAGCGTTGAAGAAGAAAATGAAAAATGCAAACAGGATTATTGATTACTAATTTCATTTATGAGCCAAATAATGCAGGCATATTCTTAAAATGGAAAAGCATTTCTGGAAATGCTTCTTCCACGGTGGTACGCGGCACCATCTCTTCAACCAGGTACAGTGTAACAGCGGCTGTTAGGTGTTTATGTCTATCAGCGTCTCTGCCACTTTGCCGACTCCAAGCTGTCGGCTGGCACAGACATGAGCCACCGCACAACTCTGTGTGGCAGGAGGCGGCGTTAGCCGCGCCGTAACAGTTGGGTGGTAGCTAGCTAGATGAGCCCTTACATTCATTGTGTTTCCACATTTTACTTGAAGAGTTTTACTGCCTCATTTAAATTGTCTGGCTCCCCCTTTTCATTTGGCTGAAAACCGAAATGCTCCCAAGGAGGCGAAGTAACATTTGGTTTTGATGTCAGTGCAGCTGCCATTGTATACTTCTCAAGTGTTCTCCCAAGATGCAGTGATATCGCGATATTTCATTCGTGCGATTATCGTGACAGCCCTATTTTCACTGCTACTGCTTTCACTGCCGAAAGCAGTACAAAAACAAAATTACAATGAAAGGACAATAAAAGTTGTCTAAGTCTAAGGAGACAAGCGTTTACTGGCCTGCCTCCACAGGAGTTTCGTCATTTCAGTATATGCTCATTTATTTTCTACATGGAAGTTATCTGCAGAACTTAGGTGCTCATCTGATATGTAACTAAAAATTAGCATTTAGACAAAGTGCCACAGCTGACGGCTGAACGCAGTGCAGGGATACTTACGGACTATCTTGGAAGGCACCAGTCCACTGTCCAGCTGAAGGCGATCTTCGATGAATGCAACCCCGAGACGAGTGAAGTTCTCCTCAGTGGTCTGGGCCACCGCTCTGAATGGCTGGCCAGGGCTGAGGGCCAATGGGAAACAGTAGTCAGACCACTTCAGCACCTGCACAGTAAAAAACACCAAGTATAAGTTCACTTTTTTCTCAGTGCGGACAGAATTTCCACACCGACCACCTAGGAAAATTTGTAACTATGCAGACAAAACTGCATGGAAAACATGGCGAGTGAGCAGCAGCTCCTGCTGGCAGGGGTTTGCAAATGTAAACATCTAGAGACATCCTGTGATTTAGCTCATAAATATCATCACTATCAACCCAGGAGGAAGTCTTACTTCAGAAATGTAGGAGTTATTGACATTCCAAAGTTTTGTTTTCTCTTATACAGCAGCTGATAAACTCTTGGGAGGTTGAGCAGCAAAGTAGTTCTTTTAACTTGTTCCCAAAGATCTCCCATTGCCCGTTATGACTGATGGAAGAAACGGCTTAAATTTCAGCCCATCGTAACTCTAGAACTGTGTGAAATTGAAAATCCCTCAACCCCAGTGGGCCTTCGCCTCAGCAGATGGCCGCTCACACTGAGCCTGGTTCTGCTGGAGGTTCCTTCCTGTTCAAAGGGAGGTTTTCCTCTCCACTGTTGCTACAAGCATGCTTAGTCTGAGGGATTGCTGAAGAGTCAATGAGTCGATGCAATCAACTGGTTTTCCTTAGATAGAAAACCTTGAATCAATCTGACTGGATGATCTGGTTGAATTGTAAAGTATATTGAGATGACATGTGTTGTAAATTGGCGTTATAGAAATAAACTGAATTGAATTGAAAGTAATATCTTAAAAAAGGGGAACTTTGTAAACAAGTCTGTTCCTTTGGTCGTGTTTGGCATGTTTTGGTAAGATTGTTTGCCAATGGAATGCATATTTTTACTCTTAAATAATAATACTTAGATAATATACTCTTGTAATAAGACAATTCAATTGTTTCTTCTTATCTTAAGTGTAAATTGTCCTGTTCGATTGGCAAAATGTCTCACTTAAGTCTTCAATTCTAGAACAAATGCTCTTAGTCTAAAAAAAAAAATGACATCTCTAGATTTCAATTTTATTTGTTTGGAAAAGTGCTCCCTTCTACTCGCATGCAAGGATCTGCACGCTGGCAGGAACTTTCGTTCCTTCTTTCCTGCAAGCAAACCCACTTTAAACATATTACCCTAATTAAAGTGCTGGAGTGAGAAAAAGTTGTGTTGTAGTCTAAAATATGATCAAAATTGAGTACCTCTGCGATTTGAAAATCACATTTCCTTAAATTGCAATTATTTGCCCTATTTCTCATACCTGGATATTTCTTTTAACCAAATCCATGGAGCAGTTTTAGGAAGCAAACTTGTGGGATTAATATTGTTCTTATTTACAGAATCAGTTGAAAAGCTGAAACAATTCAAATGTTAACTTCAATCTATATCCAATGAAAGACATGACAATAAGAAACCCTCTATGTGAAAACTTAGATGCAGCTTAGAAACAGTAGATATGAACATACTGGAACAATGCAGCAGTTCAGAGTTTCTCCACCAACTTTCATTTGCTGAGCTAATGCAGCTGGTGTCATATCCCAAAAATCAAGACACACAGAATGAAAACACTGAAAGGCAAAGATTTAGCGTGCATGTGGAGCCTACTTGCTTATTTGTCGCAGGAGAAGCAAATCCCACTTTGCTCTCAGCAGCTTCTATTATGAAGGAGATGTTATCGATCCAAGGAGCATCAATCAGAGAGGATGTGAGAACGGTCCATTGGCTGAGGTCACCACACGCCTGCAGGGTGACATCACAGAAGAGGAAGACTCACTGCTAAAACAATCTAGAAATAAGTAAACATTTCTTAAACTAAGTCTATTTCATTTAAGCAGGTTAATAAGATGATGTGCCAATGGAATTACTATTTTTAATCTTAAAATACTATAATTAGACAAGATAGATTTTTTCTTGTTTCAAATGGGAACTGTGTTCTTCCTTTGGCAAAGTGTCTCACTTACCTCTTTAATTAAAAATGCATTTATTTTAAGAAAAATATGACTTATTTTGATCTCCCTTTTTTGCTGTGCTGGTTTTCTATGATGATGGAAAATGATCATACACAAGTGTGAAGGACACTGATATTACAGCTGGACCATATGAAGAAAATCTAATATGACGATATCCTTGGGCTATATCGCGATACATCGCGTATATATCACCATATGTTTAAAATACCTTAAGAACAATAGAGTGCATAAAATTGCAATGATATACTCATTCAAACTTTTGGATTCCCGCTCAAAGCTTTTCTGCCACATGATGCCTTTGGGCGTCAGTATTCGACCTTTAACAAGATCCCAGCAACCAAACGGAAGCAAAAACTTATACTAAATAAAATGCAAAATAAAAAAGGTCTCTTTTGTACATGATTAAGAAAAAAATGCATAGTAAAAAAAGAAATTGACCTAAAATTACAAAAAAAAGTGGAAATCCCTTCCAAAAATTAGCGCATTATAAAAGCATCTCCAAACTATTTGCACTGATCTTTACTTGCTGGAATTTTAAAGACGCACAAAAAGTTATAAATTTGAGAACATTGCAAAGTTTAGAGAACGCCTGCAAAACCTCTGAACATCACATCACAGGTATCAGAGAATCTAAAAAATAGTTAAATGACATAAATTGCGTCTGTGATTTCCCTCCATATCTTCCTGTTTCTCTCATATGGGATCGCTTTTACCAACGACGAGGCAAACGCCATCGGCTTCACAGCTGATTTAGTGAACGTTTTAATTGGTGTGTAGGGAGACGCTGACATGCAGAGTTTATAATATTCTTCATTTTGCAGCGGATGACTTTTTATGCGGTGGAATAAATTTGTACTGCTACCTTTTGCAGCAATGGTTTTTGCAGCACATCTAACAAATTAGCACCTTTTGTTCGATGTCCTGGGCGTGAAATCCAAACCACGCCGTATATTCCTCAGCTGAAACACCTGCTGTCGCCATATTTTATTCGCCGGTAGCTGTAGTGGGCAAGAAAATAATCCTGTTTTGAAGATGGGTCTATGATGCATTTATGATGAAATTTAATCGCATTATGAAATTAATAACTGGGGATGTCTAATTCTGAAATCCTGTGTGTTTGGGTTTGTTAGAATACTGCAACATCTATCTATCAATCTATACAGATCTATATAGATGTATATACTATGTGTGTGACATAAAATATGGATCTCCATCCCTGCCACAAGCCCATCAAATAATGTTTAAATTAAAAAATACAGTAGGTTGAAAAGGCAGAGTATCTAGCGAGCATGCGCATTTCCTGTCGCCTGAGCTGTGGTAGGAGATGCAGGGGAAACCATATGTGATGGGGAAACGCAGCTCGGCGTAACACCGGTATTTCCATCTGGAAAACGCTGTTTTGCAGCTGTAGTCCTCCACACTATCCATCTTTCTGTGTGTGCTGTGTACGTTAACACCCGTAACAGCCGATCTCATCCTCCTCCTCTCTTATGACAAAAGCGCGCGCCTGAGCCCTATCATGAAAAAAAGGTTCATTGTGCGACCTGAGTAACGATGCAGTAACGGGGTGTCGGCAATGGTAACTGGGTAACTGCGTTATAGTTACAGTCAAAGTAATTAGTTAGATTAATCGTTACTAAAGGTAACGGCATTAGTAACGCCGTTACTTTTAACGTCGTTAATCCCATCACGGATGATTGGGCTTAACAATGTTGCCAAAAATTATTTTTAACCAATACTGTGATTTTATTGACATTTTTTCAAGTATTTTGTAAGCCTGCTTGTACAGAGTTGTAGGACTTTGCTGTAACATTTGCCTGTAAAAGTTCTAACATCAACTATAAAGCATAGATCTAGCTGCTAGCTGCAACTCTCCAATCCCTTCTGTGCGACAGCATGCCCACTTTAATCATATTAGCGCCACCTAAAGGGCTGGAGGCAGAAATTTAGTGTCTTATTTTTGTTAAATCTATTGTGAATAAAATATTGAGTCCCTTAATGATTTGAAAATTGCATTTTCCTAAATTGCGATTATATTGCAAATGCAATTAATTGCCCAGCCCTAATTCATGACATTTATTTGTGTTCTTTATGTCTTAGACGCTTTCAAATACCAGAACTTGCACATAAAGTCAGTCTGTCTTGATTTCTAAACATTAAAATAGATTTTAGTATCCAACAGTTACTCAGTACTCAGGTAGTTGTTGTTGTAAATGTTTTGGGGACTCTGTGTCTCTGTTGCTGAAACTTCGGTTCTAATAAAAAAACCAGTATTAAAAATGACCTTGAACAGATCAAAACACTGCGGCCGGATTCTGAGCTAATTCTATTACTACATCATAATAATTGAACTCCCAATGGAGAAATTCACCTCTGCATTTGACCCAGAATGTAGTAAGGCCATTCTTCTTTAGTTCACCTCTCTGAAAATCACTATAATAGAATATATTGTATATGGTGTGAAACTTTTCCACATCACTACAGTAAAATGTTACTGCGTTATAAAAAAAAAAAAAAAATCCACATTTTGCCTTTTTTTTTCAGTTAAATCCTCTAAAAACCTCCAACCTATAGCTGCACCTGTCCTTATCTAACCCTGATAAGGGTTGCCGGTCCAAATTCTTTCAAAATCTCACTCCAAGGTTTGGTGAAAACATGGCAGGCCTGACTGTGGCCCTTTATAGGGCAAGTTAGCGTTTTCTATTAGGTTCATCCCCAGCCATTCAGCAAAGATCCTGTTACATGGCTGCACATCTTATTTTGGAGTTTGACAAATTAGATGAGCCCTTGAATGATATATTACCTACTGGAAATTAAGTTGGAAAAAAAGAAGTTAACAAGTCAAGAAAAAAAGGTAAAAAGTTAATTGACAAGTTAAAAAGTAAAGTAAAAAAGGTTAATGAGTTAATTATATTTCGGTTTATAAACTAAGAAAAATGTGCCAGTATCAGCATTAATGCCTCTAAAATTATGTTGAAACAAAAATAAAATGTGTTTCTTTTACTCATGAATTTCTTATAGAAGCACTTTTGTTATTTTTCTTATCTATTCGCGCAAGTTTGCGTTTCTTGTTAGCACATTGACAATATTTTTTTCCCATCAAATTCCAAAAAACACTATTGACTTGAAATGTTGTTTCACTGAGGGCCCTATAAAGGGGGAAGGGTCTTGCTCAGGGACCCAGAGGCAGTCTGTGGGAGTTGAACCGGCACCAACTCTAAGCACCCCATGTTTGCTCCAAGCTAATGTTGCTGTTTTGTTTCCTAGGAAGTTTAGTAAACTTGTTTGCTCCTCTGAGCACCACCTTTAGCTTCCTCCCACATCCCGCTGAGTCTTAATGACAGCCTTTATTCCCCGGCAGACTCCGCCATGTTTCCTTCCTCCCCTCAGACTGAAAGCTAACGTTCTCCAGCTAGGCTCCCGTTTCTAACCTGAGGCTCCGTGACATAGACGGCCTTGTCTCCGAGCTGGAGGAAAACATTGTCTCCGGGACCGGTAAGGTTGTGTGAATTTGGAGCGGCTCCGCTGAGTCCTGGGGGCGGTGCTGTGCAGGATGTAGAAGCCGAACCGGAGCCGGAACAGAAGCTGAGGCAGAGGCGGCTCTTTCTGCTCCTCAGCCTCGACAGACTGTTGCGGATCAACACCGAGTAACACTTGTGAAAAAGGACCCACATGTAGACGTAACACAGAGTTATTAACATTTTATCGCTGCTTTTCTACATGTGTTTGCTGTCATGCTGATTATTTTTAATTGTCCAAACCCAAAGTTTTATAGAGCTCTGCAGTTATAACCTTGGAAGACAGCAAAGCAGCTTCCCCATCTTCTTCTTCTACGGTGTGTATTAACACTGTTGACTAAAGCAACGTTCAACTGGATTTAGCGCCACCCACCGGATTGGAGTATATCAGCAGAAACTCTCCAGACTCCAGAGAACTTGTTCTTGAAATTTATATTTGCACCAACTCCAGTTTTTGCTTTTCAGATGGATAGACAATATAACCATGGCATAATGTAAATCCCCTTAACGGTACACTGAAATATCGTAATTGCATTTTCTTAAAAGGAATGCATAAATTATGCTTTTCTTTTAACCTTCAAAAGTAAAAACTGGTGGTCTACTGACTGTTTCTTATTTCATTTACTTCTGAATAGCCTGGATTTATTCATTGGCAACCCTTCTATGACAAGAGAAGAAAAACGCTTTGAGAGGGAAATTTATTTTTGAGAGAAAATGTATTCATTCTGATTTAAAAAAAAACAATATTTGAGAATAAAATATGTATTTTTTACAAAACTTCGAAATAATTTTCAGATTGTCTTTTTACTTTTTATCTATTATATAAAAAGTATTTTCTTTCAAACATTTTCTCTTTTGTCTTAAATTTGCATAACATAATAGGGAAGAGTTAAAAATATAAACAATAAAATACTGTAAAGAGTTGTAACAATATCAAACTGTGCACCTGGAGAATAAATAACCAATATCCAGCTGTGGACATTTTTACAGTAATGGATATTTGAAAATGGCAGCAACATCAGAGATGTTCAAAATGACAGCAGCAGGTTATTTAACTGACTAAGGTTTCTATCATTAGATTTGCTTTTACTTGTTCCTGCTCCCGGTGGTTGGCTCATTTATTCCACTCAATAAAAAAGAAAGAAATAAACAGTTTTGAAAACTTCCGTATTCATTATTTTCCTGCTTTGTGTGTCAACTGACACGGTTGCTAAGCAACAGGGGATACGGCCGTAAAACCCGGCCGAAGGATAGACCTGTTTGAATTCACAGCCACAACACTTCCGGTCTCCTTTTTTTCAAGGACTTCGAATGATCCAGTCTAGGTTAGACCGCGTCCTTGGAGGATGCAGCCCATGAATTCGAACACAGCCACTATGTACTGAATCGCGCAGCTTTAGTTTGAAATTCAACCTCAGTGGAAACACTGTATGTTATGCTCTACTGCCACCTAGTGGGCTGATCTGTGGATTTGGACTTGCTCATGGGCTTACCAGCAGAACCGTTGTTAACAGATTTGCAAAGTTGCATCAACGATACAGTGAGAAAAAAAGTATAATTAAAGGTTTAATGCATAGAATCTTTTCTCCCTATACAACACAGCTAAGGTTTTGAAGAAGCAAAGAGATGGAAAAAAAGAGTTTCTGGCCAATTTTGGCGTCATATCTGTTCAGGACATGTTTTGAAGGATTTGAAGGCTCACAAAGGGATTGCAGTTCAAAAAGTAGTAGAATGAAACTCAAGAAAAGGCAACCATTAATATCACCATATCGATCAGTGTGTAATTCAAAAATACTTATTCAGTTTCTTAATATTATTAAATGTTTATTAAATGATTACATTTATTATTCAATTATGAAATATGATTAAACCACAGGATTTTATTAAATACTGTTCATATTAAATGCTGTCTTAATTAATTGTCATTAATGTCTGTATTCATGTTTTTTCGTATCTTCAGGCTGAGGCTCAGGTTGGAGATGTAGGCGTCATGATCTGCTCTGATAGCTGGCCTTAATTACTCATTTCACTCACCTGCCTAGTTCTGGGCTGGGGTTTACAGCACTGAAAATGTACTAATTGATCTTCTTACCTTTAAAATGTTCATTTCAAGACATCGTAAATTGTAAATATATCAAACTCTTATATTTTAAGCTTTCCTTTCCATTTGTATCATATCTTCCTCATTGCTATCCGTATGTGGCTTCCTCTGCTCATCTCTCCCTCTTAGACTGTCAGCTGCCCCTAGACTGTGCCCTTCATGTTCTGTGCCCATGCTATCAATTGTTGACATTCGCTGAAATGCTTTATTTACCGCCTCCTCTATTAAATCTTGCATCTGAAACTCCTTTCGTACCTCTTGTCCCAATTCTTCCTCTGTAGGCCTTATTTCACAATTTATCTGACCTTCACGCAACTCCATAACAGGCATCCTCTGAAGTGTCGAGTGCCTGCTCACCTCCCTGAGCCCCGTTTTGCTCCACCTGTTCCTGTTCAGGGTCCTTGTCAGAAAAATAGTTACTAAAATTGAACTGGGTTTGTCTAATCAAATCCAAAAGTTTTGTTTCTTCCTTCTGGTGTTTGTCTCGTCCGAACACACCAGCACCAGCCATTTTTTCACGAGCTTGTGACAATCTATTTTTTAGTGTGTCCAAATAAAAACCACGTTGAGAAGTGTTTGGAGGGGGCCCCTCTAATTCCCCAAACACTCCATCTTCTCTCATTTTTTTCAACCCATTCATCAAATTTTCTAATGTGGTGTTCTGCATCCTTCAATGGATAACTCGCCATGATCATATTTTTCCCTTTATCCAGACTCGCTTTTAACGAGGTGTTTCTGGATTCAATTTCTAGTCCACAAGCATCCATCTTTCACACCTTCCGTTCACACAGTGTATAAAATTAGACCTCGACGTCTTACGTGAGATCCCTCGGTGCTTTAAACTTTTTACCTATAAACTTCAGTGAGCCGCTTTTCTGCTAAGGAAACGCGTCCGTCAAAGAAATACGTCCGTCAGTGAAAAGGAAAAAAAGAAAGGAAATTTAGAGAAAAGAAAAAGATTTAGATATAGTTCCGCCTAGTTCACTCCACCAACTTTTAGGACTAGACAAACAAGTTACCTAATCCGGGCATCAGTCTCTTCTAGTTTTATGAGGAATATCATTTTATCGTCTCTCTCTTTTCCTTTTATAAGAGAAAAGAAGGAAAGAGAAAAACACCTCAAAGGTCCGTTTCAACCTGACCCGCTCGCTTATTTCCAGTCTCGGTTTTTCGTACAGTGGGGACTGGTTGGAAATGGACGGTTTCCTGCGTGATTCCTGTGTGATTCCCACGTGAATCACGTTGTATTTCCTGAGGCCAGTTTTTTTTATTTCAAAAAGAACTGCAATGTACCCGGACAACCACCAGGTGGCGCTTGGGACCTCTGCCGTGCTGAGGGTGACGTTTGTGGGCCTGCAGTCAACTGAAAAGCAGGTTTATTGGGGATCTTGGTGTGATACTGTGCTATTTTATTTTGTTTTTGATTAAAATAAAGTTAATGAATTAATTTAACATAAGATTATGCAGTCAAGTGACTGCATAATCTTATTTTATGAAAATGGTTGCGTAGTTATAGATACACCTCCGATCTTATCTGAGAACTGTTATTTCTA
>JAGKQL010000015.1:25303483-25341538 GCA_018398635.1 Cyprinodon brontotheroides | reverse complement strand
AAGATAAATCACAAGATAGAAGTCAATGTTAGAAATGAATAACTTTTATTTTAGAGTCACGGTTTGTTTATACAAGATAATACTATTAATATAATGTGACTTTTCTAGAGAATCATTATACATAGTTATTTTATTCAGGGTTTCCACAATCTGACATCATTTCAGAATTCCCTGACTTTTAACTGACTCAGGATTAGTTTTCCCTGACAAAATAATTGCAGCAACAAGACAATAGTAATAACATAACAGGTCACCAATCTAACATGTTTAGCTCTATAACATTTAAATGCACCTCTCCAATGTCTAAGAGAAAAAAAATTTAATGAACACCTTTTAATGTATGACCTGCATCACTGTACAGAAAACTGCGATATGATAGCGCTTTCTAGCTTGTTTGTTGTTTTGGTAACTACATCAAAATTAAACGCTAGGTGGACAAAAATTACGCCATCTGGCAGAAAATCACCCGACTTTTTCAAATCACGCGAGAATGTGTACAAAACAACAAAAATGGCGCCGGCAATGCTTGTGGGTCGTTTTCTTATTCTACATTCAGACGGCAATCGGCAGAAGCAACTGGTTTACATGCAAAGTCAATGGTTGACGCCAAGGGTGTGACTTTGTGGTGAGAGTTAGTGGGGACACTTTAAGGGTGGAGGCTGATGGACTTACAGTTACTCGACACAAACGCTTTCAATAGGGTTTGTATTTTAAAAAAAAGAGCTCAAACATATATTTATCGAATGCTTTCCTATTTTTGAGAAAAACAAAAGAACAAAAATATACTGATATTTATATTTATGGGTAGTTAGACATTAATGTATATCAAAAAGGATGAATAACAGCCGATTCCGATGCTAACAGCGATATATCATGCCTCACTAGTATGTAGACAATTTTAGTTTCATTCATCCATCCATACAGAAAAATGTGGATTGATCGATGGATGTTTACCCTTTCAGCTACATCAGTGATTATTCTCCTTCAAAAGTGGCAAAATCAAATTTAGAAAATTGTCCCACGCATTGTTGAGAGCCAAAGTATTGAAATTATTGTTGGGGACATGTCCACACCAGTCCTTCAGAAAGTTACGCCTGTGGTTGACGTGCTTCTAGGCACAGCAAAAGGTCCTGCTACATGTTTTGAGCAGCAGGAGCAGCGCCTCATGATGCGCTTCAGAAGCAGCAGCTGCTGGAGATGGAAAAATTTACTGTAGCTGCTGGACCCACTGCATCAACCGATCACAGAAGCTGATCTGGGAGCTGGCAGGGAGTCAGACACAGCACTGTTGATGCAGAGCGCTATGATCACTCCTCTGAAACAGTTTATTAAGACCTAAATTAACTTAAAATGTCAAAACCTGCTGCCAAGATGTGTTTGATTTTATTATCCTAGTGCCTGCAGTCTGGATTACATACGTGAAAAACACCTTCCAGCCGCTGTGAACGGTAGTGGAAAACCACAAAGAGGTGATCAGGCCTGAGGCAGCTGCTGCTGGGGATTCCCAGTGACAGCGCACCGCCTGTATGTGCGGGTCTGAGGGGCTCCCACAGAGAAATAATCTTTGAAGGCAGGATGGTAATCTGGAACACTCAGAGGCAGGAGAAAAGTTCAAATGTTTATGTGACCAGTCCTGGATCTGTTTATCAGATCCAGGACTGGTCACGAGTGGGCTCACTGCAGAGGGGGACAGAGGAGTTAGTGGAGGTCCAGGTAATTTGCAGGTTGAGAGTGAGCAAGGCTGTACCTGTTCTGGAGTTGAGCAGAGCGGCAGAGGGGGGGAACCTTGAGGGTCCAGAGGCTGTCGGCAGGCTGAGGGCTTGGCAGAGGCAGAGCTTAACTTGAGTGTTGGCAGATAACAGATCTGAGTTTCGTTCCAGAATCTTCTGAGGGCGGGCAGGCAGAACTTTGACAGGAATAATTCTCCAGGGTTCTTCAGAGTTTCAGGTTTCAGGCAGGTTCAATCTAGGAAGCAGAGAAGAGAGAACAGATCAGGTTCAGGTTTTTATCAGGGAGTCAGAGGTTCAGTACAGGCTGGTTGGCTCAGGCTTGCTAACCGTTACTGGCAAAACACTCTGGCTGTTGGAGTAGCACATGGGCCCTTCCTCCTTAAGTGCAGAGGCCCAAGGCTGATGAGTAGATGGAAAAACAAGTGTTGCAGTGGTGAGCACAACAAGCCCTCAGGAAGGGATCCTCTGCACAGCCCTCTGGTGGGCAAACCTCCGGAATCCCAACACCTGGGGCTCTCCGGCATTGCGGTGGCGCAGGAAACTTCCTCTGGGCACTCTCTCCTCCTCTCCCTTGGTGGGGGTCGGATTGCATATCCACTATAAAGGCGCCAGTTGCCGCTTTGACGGCGTCCGATCCTCCCTCCTTATAAAAATGCTGGCGGATTACGCCCGTGCAGTGTTGCCAACTCAGCGACTTCTGCGTTAGCAGCTATATTTAAATAATTTTTCAGACCCTCTCTTAGTTTACTCTTTTTCAAAAAAGCGACTAGCGACTTTTCTGGTGTCACTGGCGGCTTTTGCCCGTTCTCTTGCTTCCACAGGAGTCCCTCTCAGCAGTGCAGTCAGACCCTCAAGGAAGCGAGCGGGGATGTAAATGTAAAATGTTATTCGTTCTAAAATAAATAACTAAATTTGATATGTTTTATCTTAAATAATCGCATTTGATTCACACAGCAACAGTAGAGTTTCCTCTCTAAGACAATGATTTGTAGGTTCCTTTAGGGACCACAAGGGCGGGGAAGAAAAAAAAAAGTGGCTCAAATGGCAAACCTTAAAGGGGAACACTTTTTTTAATTGTCACCTTGATTTTACCGCTATTCCATCATGTTCTACTCACCCATATGAGTTTTGTGTCATTTGGGAGCCGTTCTGAAGATATTCCGCTAGGTTATATCCAAGTAACGCTTTCCTATGGGCAAATTACTTGAAGGCACAAACTAAACTGTTCATCATTTATTTCCTTTATGGTACGCCAGCATTCAGAACATGGTAGGCCAATCACTGTCCCCCACACATCCACCGCTTATATTTTTATATTTATGTGTTTTAAAAATGAAGCGGCGCTTTTGGATGAAGTGGCCTCTACCATTCATTCATCCTGTCAGTTGAACTGCTGCCGGACTGGAGTTGTGACAGGCAGCCCGGCCACAGGCGGCTACGCTTCTACCCCCTTCTATTCATTCGCTAGCTAATCTGAATCATTTAATTCCATCTGGAGAGCGAGATCATCTGTGGTAGCAGCACTAGACATCTTCCAGGCATGTATGGAAAACTAGCAGCAGTTCGTATTCCGTTAGATATACCAGAATATCTGTAGAACGGATCCAAATGACACAAAACTCATATGGGTGAGTAAAACATGATGTAATAACGTAAAATCAAGGGCCCAATGTAAAAAAAAAACGGTGTTCCCCTTTAAGCGGGATACACCACGCTTAAAAATGTGCACACATGAAAACCCCTGAGGGTCAGAGACTCTCCCACCACACTATTTTGCAGAATCACTGCATATTCTTATCTTCAGTTACCACAGTATACATGTCAGACTAAATAATACTACTTATACTTCAGTGATAGTATCTACGTGTTATTGTTTATCTCGTACCATGTCTGCTGGATGTTTTGTTCTTTTTACATCTCTTTGCAGGTGATTAAGCAGACAGAACATTTTTTATCATTATCTCCCTTTTATCTCCTCTTTCTTTCATCTTTTATCCTTTTTTTTTTCTGTTTTTCCTTTCCTGTTCAAACTACATTGCAGTGTCCATATAATCTGTAAAACTCCCCTGCATAACTATGTTAATGCAATTTCTATGCATAAATCAAGCGGAGCACTAAGGCGATAGCCGTACTGCTCCTCTTGTGAAAGTAAAATCTGTTGGGCTCTTTTTGGCATCAAGACAATTATTCATATTGAAACATCGCCAGACAGGACACTGCCAAAAAAAACCCGAAATGAAGCAGCAGATGATTTTTTTCCTGCTGAAATCGCGTTGGGTATTAGGTAGTCTTCTCGGGAAGCTGCATGACACTAAACTGTGGCACAAAAAGTGACATTCTTTTTTTTTTTTTTTTTTTCTTTAAAGATGACGGGTTTAGATGTGGAAAAAGACCAAATCATTGAAATGGCGTGCATCATCACCGACTCTGATCTGAACATCATAGCAGAGGTAATCCAGAGAGACTCCTGCAGTGTGGGACAGTTTTGGTTCGGTATGTGAAGTAAACTGGGTTGCTGCTGCTTGGTAGGGACCAACTGTAATCATCAAGCAGCCAGACGAGCTGCTGGACGGGATGTCGGAGTGGTGTAAAGAGCATCATGGGAAGGTAGACGGCAACACTCGCAGATTATACCTTTCCAAATTAAGTCTGCACGCATTCCAGCATCAGTGGAAGTGAATGCTCTTGTGTTACCTGCTTTGTTGTCTTGTTTGTAACAGTCAGGACTGATTCAGGCTGTCAAAAACAGCCACATCACCCTGGAACAGGCCGAATACGAGTTTCTGTCCTTTGTCAGGCAGCACACGCCACCTGGGCAATGTCCCCTTGCTGGTAAGTTTGGTTGAATGTGCTACAGTTTCCATTTTAATAGCAGCTGGGTGTCTTGAAAACATCATGTTCCAGTTAAAACCTTGTCCTTAAATGGGTTTTATTTCATTCTCTACTGTAAGATGTCGTACATAATAAAGACGTTAAAACGAGAAAGCAGAAAAGCGAAGGCTTACGTTGCAAACATCTTTCATATTTTACATCATTTGAAATAGTTGCACTTTGTTTTAGTCTGATAAAATACAAAGTTTGTTTTTTTATCGACCACTTTGCATCATTTTGAAAAAGTATTTATTTTAGTATGTGGCGTGTCTGGATGAAAGAAATTATTTAGATGTTTTTCTTTTTAAATACCACCATTATGAAAATTCGTTTAAATGAAACAAAACAAACAAATCTATTTATGTAAGGATTAGAATGTAGAGATAACTGCTAAAAATTGTAAGGAAAAGAAGTGAAACTTTGTCTACAAATAATTACTCAAGTAAAGAATAGATAGCCAACATTTCTACTCAATAAGGTAAGGAAGTATTTTTGCTTTGTTATTTGGCACCTGTGGTGCAAACGTGTTTCTGGATTATCTGGCTAAGCAGTCTGACAAAAAAAATCTAAATCCAGATAAGTAATTTCTTCTTAAAAATTAGAGCATTTGTTAGATTGAGGAGCTAAAAGAGACATTTTGCCAATGAAACAAGACAATTTACACTAAAAATAAGAAAACACAATTGCATTGTCTTATTTCAAGTGCATATTATCTAATTATCTTATTTTAAGAGTAAAAATGCTCATTCCATTGGCAAATCATCTCATTTACCTACTCAAGACATTTTTACTTATTTCCAGATCATTTTTCCAGTGAGTGAAGTCATTCCCAGCTCTTACCTTTACAGCTTTTTAGCTGAAAGTTGGTATCAAACTTCAACTGAAAGAAAAGGGACTGGGCTCAGTAAACAGACAAAAAAAAAAAAAAAAAGGATCTATGTTTATTATAGAATGAAAATACTGTTGAGAACCCTAAAAATGCTCATGTTTTATTATTTCTTCTTAAGGCAACTCTGTACACGCAGACAAGAGGTTCCTGGACAAGTACATGCCACAGTTCATGTACCATCTTCATTACAGGATCATTGATGTCAGCACCATCAAAGAGCTCTGCAGGTAAAGTCTTCCTCACTGCGTTTCCTGTATGGATGGAGAGATCTACCCGCATGGTCAGATCTGCTTGGGGCCCCGCCTTTTCTTATGACATCATCATATGACAATGGCACTCGGAAAACTGTATTGCACCCGTTTCTTAAGGATCCAATCTCTTTTAGACAAAGATAACAGTTATTCTACTCATAGAAAACGACCGTTGTTGTTGACACAAAGTTAAGAGTAGTGTAGCTTAACATGGCTAACTGAGCGAGCTAAAAGAGGCCAACCTGTTAGCTACTGAGCACAGCTAGCCACAGCCCTACCCAGCAGTCTCCCTTTATATCGATCAGGTAAAACTTGATCGGTCATTAGACACGCTAACGCTACAGATGCTCCTGACTCGCCACACATACAGCCAATCATATAGCGTAACATCACTGGCATGAAGCAGGACCCAAGCAGATCTGGTACCTACAGCGGTTCAACTGAAAGTGAGGCAGATGAACCAAGTGAACTTTCAGCTAAAATCTAAATATACCAAGCAAGCAGCTAAGCCTGCATATGGTAACAAATTAACTGCAGCATGTATGGAAAGCCACAAGTGCCACAAATGTAATTAGGACTGCAAATAATGACTAGTTTGCAAATCGATTATTCTATTGATTATTTTTTCGACTAATCGATTAATAATCATTTAGCCAAAGTTTCCTTATAGAAGAATTTTTATGAAATAAAACCAGGTAAAACTAAAACTTTTCCACTTGAGGACTTTTGGATAGTGCAGACACATTTTTAAATGTTTTATTTTGATCTTAAATGCAAAATGTTTATATTTTTTACAATGTTGGTCTAATTACTGCTGTATGCGTGTCGCTCTGTCAGCTAAAGGCATGTTTTGGAGTCTTTATAGTCCAGTTAACGATTAATCGATTACTAAATTAGCTGATGATTATTTCAATAATTGATTAATTGTTTAAGCCCGAAATGTAATCAATTAAAAAGGACATTATTTTAATTATGGAATAAAAAAAAAAAAACATTTTCAGTGTGATCTGAGATGCAGGCATCTTTATCCTAAATATAGTGCCTTGCCAAAGTATTTGGCCCTCTTGAACTTTTTGGCCTCATTTCAGGTTGAGACAAAAAAATATAAAATTTAGTTCTTTAAAGAACCACCAAGTGTGACAAAATAATGCAGTGGAATGAAATGTATTGAAAATGTTTTTAATGAAAAACCGAAGAACCGGGTCTTTAAAATGATTCAGCCTCTTGAGTTAATCCTTCTTATCTCCAACATTTTGTTGCGATTTAAGATACAAGTCGCTTTTGGTTTTTCTCTATCAGAGGCTGAAATTTACTAATTTAAATTAAATATCCAATAAATTTCATTCAACTTCATGTATGTTCATGTATATTCTTCACAAAGAATTACAATTTTATGCCTGAGCCTGAAATTTGGTAAAAGGTAAAAAAGTTCAAGGGGGGTTGAATACTTTCTCAAGGCACTTTGTATGTTAATAATACATTTAAATTGATGATTTTTTTAATGACATATTTTTTCATTTCATAAAAAAATCTGCCTCACAAATCAAAATAATTCTTGAAGGAACAAAGTGAATCATAGAAATGTTGGTTTTTCAGGTAATCTGAAGCTGGCTTTTATTATGAAGGGGAATAAAAACAAACATTTTAAAAAATTTACAATTTAAGATTTTATATTAATCTTAAATATTAAAAAGAGTCAAATTTATTTAAGGTCTGACTCTTTGATATCTTGTTTTATGGGAATAAGAATCTCATAAATCAATTTGAAAAGGGCTCTTGATCATGTTTCAGATTTTATAGGGACTGATGTGGGATTTTAAAGGCCATTACTGATATCGATATTGGGGGCTTTAAAAAAAATCCAATATATTGGTCGATATCCGATATGTATTGGCCAGAATATAAAACAAAAACTGAGCATAGACATACACGGGATACACACTCTCCTGCTATAGTCCGACTTAAATTCTCAGAATAACCAAAATATGATTCAAAGAAACGAAGAATAAAACCATAGAATTCACATAAGCTGCTTTCATTTGAGCAGTGTCAACCTAAGACTATGATTAAAATAGATTTTAGAGTTGCTTATTTAGATGTTGCCTCAAAATTTGTGATGTTTTTTTTTACGTTTGCAGTTGCAGCCGATTCAGCATTATGTCCCCTAGGAATTTTGTTGGTGGTGGGCGTGAACGCAGGGAGGATCCAACACTCACCTTCTGGCTCACCCTATGATGGGGATGAAGTCTGGAGGAGAACTGACGGTTTCCTCCTCTGAACCCCTTTTATACCAAAAACGCTGCCAATACGCCATTATACAGTAGCTGGAAGTTAGAAACACGTTCAGCGCTCGTCTGGAACACGTCAGATACCTTGATATGCTTGGAGAGAAGTTCTGGATAAGTTAGGCAGAAGTTATGCACAAGTTACTCAGAGGTTTAGGATAAGCTAGACGCCACGACTGATGAGGAACTGACACTGAACGGATGACAGCCATCAGATAACTGACCTGGAACCGATGGTGCACGTATGGCAGACACTTGCTGCATGTCGACGTGCCAGCGTGTTTCAACGTACTTCAGTGTGCTCATAACTTATCTAAAGCATACCCATAACTTATCATAACTACTGTGATAAAAAGCAGAGAGAGCAGAACGTTAGAGATGACACTGGTCGTATTCTTCTTAGTCTCACCCATGACTTGGTCTCAGCCCATAGAAATTTTAATTTTCTCAGCACACTCTGCTCTAGGTCTTGGGTTAGGTGGTCTTAACTAGCAGACTGCTGTAATAAGCAGACTAATAATAAAAGTAGATCTGTCTTATAAATACAAATTATGGAAAAATGTGAGCCGAAGACGTTTTATTCCATGCTAGAGGTCAACTGTTTAACCTTAGCTATGTATGTCTATAGATGAGATGTTCCGATACCGTTTTTTCTCTCCATACATTTGCGATGATTTTGCTGTGAGTATCGGCCGATACCGAGTACCAATACCAGTATAATACAAAATATATATATATATATATAATCATACTACGCCTGCAAGACGCAGATATGATTATCATTGTGGCAAGGTATGGCTGAGGTTAACTCCTGGATTGGAAATATGATTGATACAACAAATTAAAGAGTTCTTCAACATGGGGGTCCGTGGACCCCTAGGGGTCAAGGAGGTACTGCATGGGGGTTGTAAAAGTTTTGGTTAATTAGACTTTTCTTTTTTTATATTCCCGCCAGAATTTTTTCCGCTAATTGAAATGTCTTTAAATCCACATTAACATGAATTCAACAGACTGTAGTAAGCAGATAAATGGAGGCAGAAGATGTCTTTCAGTCATCAATGCACACATTCAGCTTGACACACAGGAGCTCTTTCAAGTTGGGAACCGTTTCATTCACAACACCTGTCCCATTAACCAGGAATCAGAAATACTTTAATAATCCCAGGGTGGGATTACTTTAGATACATTACTCCATATGTAATAGAGCGACTATAGGACCAGTTTGATAGAACACTATTTCATACAATATATAAAATTAGGGTGTCCCTGCCATCTCACCATCAGTTTGGGGTCTTTGGCCTGGAAAACTTTGAAGACTCCTGAATTAAGCCATTTATTTTTTTTAATAGAACAGTAAAACAAAACCACTTCTACAGCTGTCAGGTGAACAGCTCTTCTTCACAGCAGGCAGCAGGTGGCAGCAAAGTGCAACTGTTTTTAAGAGCAGCGAAGTAGACCTGTGTCAACTAATGGGTACCATGACATGGTTCTAGATTGGTGCCGTAACTCTAGTATTTGTTGTGTGTGTGTGTATATATGTATATGTATAGATATATATATATATCTATACATATACATATCTTCTCTTTTCCCTTTCATTCAAGTCATTGAATGAATTGAGTCATTGATTTTTTTTTTTATCTTCCCTTCCTTCACCAAAGTTGAGTGTGATGACTATGAAATTAGGGGCAATTACAGTAAATGTTAGATTTGGTTGCCATGCCATTTTTATTAGGCTTTAGTCATAGGAGATGCACAGCTTACAAAGGATATTGTATACTATGTGCTATGTAGGTAGGTAGTAGGCGCACTATGTCCAGCCAAATGAACATGGCATAATAGTGAACTGAGAGAGAGGCAAGGCACACCTCATCCCTTACATACATAAACATAAATAAAAATATAAAAGATGTGAATGCAACATTACAGATCAACATTTATATTCTAGCCTCCGTTGAGGACCATTTGTAGGTTTTTTTCATCACAGTTGCACTGAATTTCACCACCTTCAGACAGAAAACCTGACGGTGGTGACAAAAAAACGACTCCTTCAAATGATATGCATGAGTTGTTCACATTAGCCATCTTGTTTCCCCTCTGTTGCTAGCTACTTTAGACCTCTTCTTAAAAAGTAAACATTTATGTTATAATCTTATCTAATATTATTTATACAAAATAGTGTTGACATCTTTTGGTTGTGACATCAGCAGTGTTGAAAGATATGAACAACTTAAAGAGAAAATGGAAAACTTAGAGGAGCTTGAGTGAACTTGAAGCAGGCAGTAGAGCTGAAGATTTGAAAATGGGGTCATCAGTAAGTAGATGTATATACTGAGGACCTTTTAGTTGCATGATTTTATTGCTTTTTATGAAAATATCTGACGGTGGTGAAAATATGTGGCACACATTTTGAGCAATTACAAAATATTTGTAAAAGTCAAAACTCACTGTTTGTAGTTTTAAATACATATCACAATGTACTCTTTCATTTGGTAAACATATTACTCAATTCAATTATTTCTTTTTTTAATCAAGTTGAAAGGATTATCTCCTATCCAAGGAAAACTGATTTTGTAGGCAATGGGCCAGTATATAATCATTAAATTAATTTCAGAAAAAATAAACCTTTAAAAGAACCTTACATATGTGGAAAGGACCTCCTGATTAGAACCTGATTGATTCTTTTTATTCATGAAAATTGTTATTTATTTCCAACAGAATTAGTACTTTTTTTAGTGGGACATGTTTTTGCCAAAGTTTCAAGTATCAGTGATATATATATATATATATATATATATATATATATATATATATATATATATATATATATATATATATATATACATACACACACACAGACACACACACCGTTCAAAAGTTTAGGTTGCACAAAAATTTGTGAAATGAATAGATAATAGCCAAGATATTTACAAGGTTAGAAATAATGATTTGTATTTGAAATAAGATTTCTTATACATCAAACTTTGCTTTCGCCAAAAGAATCCTCCATTTGCAGCAATTCCAGCATTGCAGACCTTTGGCATTCTAGGTGTTAATTTGTTGAGGTAATCTGGAGAAATTGCAGCCCACGCTTCCAGAAGCAGCTCCACCAGTTGGATTGGTTGGATGGGCACTTCTTGGCGTCCCATGCGGTCAAGCTGCTCCCACAACAGCTCAGCCTATGGGGTTCAGATCTGGTGACCGCGCTTCGGCCACTCCATTACCGATAGAATACCAGCTGCCTGTAAAATAAAGATCGGGAAATCAAAAGTCTAGTTAACTATCTTGATTTAGTTTTATTCTATATAATTTATGTTGTAAGAAAAAATCATTGAAATGATTCTGCTTTGTTCTGTGGTTAATTACAGGCGGTGGTTCCCTGAAGACTTCAGTATGGCTCCACGCAAGTCTGCCACCCACAGGTACAAAATCAAATCCTGCAGTTCTGTCACATACTGTCTGCTTCTTCTAACCAGTCACCTAAAAAGGTTAAAAAGAATCACTAGCAAAAACTATGTTTCTAGCTAGCTCCCTACTCCAAAAACTAAGTTTCCTCTGTATTTCACAACAAATATAACTTTGAGGACATGATAGATGCATTTTATAGTTTCAGCAAATATTTCTGGAGAGATTGTTTAATAGAAATTTGGATTTAATGTTTCTCAACAGTGGAAGTAAGAAAATTATCAGTATTGTTCATAATTGTAAATCTGACTGCTGTGGCATTGATATGGCTATAAAGAAGGTGATGTTATTCAGACACTGAGTAATATATGTAATGTTTCAGTGCAAACAGAGCTAAAATGACCCTTCCATAATTAGTCATGATATACACACAGCCAATCAGAGGATCTATTTTTTGGATTAGCCGCAGCTGTCTGATGGACTTTTTTGCAAACCTATGAAGACACTGTTGCAGTGATCAGTTCTACTAAAGATAAATGCATGAATCCAGCTTGAACATTAGTCCTTTAATCCTGGAAATGTTCTTCAGGTTATAAAAGGCTGACTTAGTAACTGCCTTTATGAGGCTCTGAAGGTTCAGGTCTGAGTCCATCATGACACCAAGATTTCAGCCATAATCAGTGGTTTCTAGATGTAGTTCAGGGGTAACCCATTAAAAACCTAACCTGACAACAGCCAGATGCATGTCTCGCTCCGCCCAGCTCCACTCACATACATCTGGGAACCCGCCATTGAAAGTGATTTCCCCAACCCGAATTTATGGTCTGGTCCAATCAGGACGCAGAGGGGTGGGTGTGTCCTGGAGTGGAGAAGCGAATCGTGAGATTCCAACAACAACGGGCGGCTCGCATTGAGGAAGCAAGCGTTAGCATTGATGCTGCTATTTCTTCTGTGTTGTCCAATCTATCTGATATTGTTTCATTAAAAGAACATCAGAGAACGGCTTTGAAGGCTTTTGTTGGTGGAAACGATGTTTTCGCCCTTCTCCCGACCGGATTTGGCAAGAGCTTGATCTACCAAATGGCTCCTCCTCTCACAGCGTCACGGGTTAGCTTCGGTGTGAGTGGTTGAAATAGCACGTCAATAAAGATGACAGACAAGTGGCTTATCCAATCATATGCAAGGAGTTTTGATAAGGCCCAGCCTTCAGTAAAGGCAATTCCTATGGCGGGTTCCCAGATGTATGTGAGTGGAGCTAGGCGGAGCGAGACATGCATCTGGCTGTTGTCAGGTTATTAAAAACCAGCAGGGTCCGAATAAAGAAAATCAACAACCAGTAAAGGTCTGGAGATAATTTTTAATTATAATCTGTTACTTTTAACATAATTTAACCTTGAAATAAAATGAGATTTTTATGCCTCCATGCTATACATTGAATTTATTAATAAAAAAGATATTTAAAAAAATAGAATGTTTTTTTTTCCAAAATCTAAAGTGTGAACAACAATGATTCAGTTTGGCATATAGACAATTTCCTGATTCACATATTTTATAAAAGACCTGACCATTCTTTTGTTTTCTTTTTAATGGCTTAATGAGAGCAGTGAGAGAGAGAAGAGTGATGTTACCCTGAAATCCCACATCCAGTAAAGCCTTCATCCAAAACTGTTTTTTATTAACTATGTTTGTTCTCTGCTTCCAAACTCAGCATCTCTTCATCCAGGCCTAAGATAGGAAATATCTTTTGACTGGATGTGATTAATCTTTAAGCCTCTCCATATAAAATAAATATTTTGATCAAGATGAGAAATCTCCTTCTTAGTATGTGGAGGTACCAATAGTTTGCATCCAGTTTTTTTGATAAACGGCCTTAGTTTTGGGGAATATATAAGAATTATGCTCTAGTTTGTAGTAGGGCTGGGCGATATAGAAAAAAAGCTTATCGATAAAAAAAATGCATATTGATCGATATCGATAATTATTGAAAAGATTTGAAACCATATTTTATGTGCAGCTCTGCCTGGACTTTTTATAATATTGCTAAATGATTTAATTTTAATAAAAAAACACAAACACAGACTTCGAATTAAATCTTTATTTAACTTTTTTAACCATAACAGAATTGTTTTAAAGAAAAATAACTTAAGAGACCTGAGTTATGTTATTAAATACTGACAAAGAATAAAGTAAAAGTGACCAGAAAAGTGACCAAAATGAATATAACAAATAAATAAATGCCCCCCCACCGCCCCGCGTTTCCTGCTTTAACCTGAGTTATTACTTTGGAGTTTCTGGCCCCTCAGCATTTTTATCTCAATTGTTAGAACTACCTGGGAAACTGCCCAGAACTGAAAATATATATATATTTCCCTAAGATTCCTCGGAGGAGAGTCAGCTGGGGCCTACAAGCACAGCTCGTACTCCTGCGGGTGTGAGCGGCTGAGATGATAAAAAAAAGTTGGTTGTGTTATCAGAGTTCGTTTTCACTGGTTCCCTACACATTTTACAGATGACTGTGGTTTGTTTTTGTCCGACTTGCCATGACCGAAATACTGCCAGACTGCTGAACTACAAAACCTTTCTTTGAAAGAATTTCCTCCGACTCTCCCTTGCTGCACATCTTCATGTGCTCTGTGTTGTGGTTTGAGAGGGCGGGGCTGACGGCGTGCTGCTGGGTCCGCGATTGTGGATTGGTTGGGAGGAAGCAGTGACTAGCATAAACCTACATGCTAGGGCTACAATGAGAAGGAAGGAAAACTGCGTTTTTTTTTTATCAAACTTTTATCGACCCTCTTTTTTTCTATTGCGCCCACACGCCTATCGACGATATATATCGTTATTGAATTATCGCCCAGCCCTAGTTTGTAGTTACCGATCCATCTTTACTATATTTTAATTTGACAAACTGGATCTTCTTGCCGTTCTTTTACTTGTTTGGTGCGATTGCAATTGTGGATCTTGTCCTGGCCAGACCAGAGCAAAGAAAATAGCTCGGCTCCATATTTTGACTGTGATGGAGAGAGAAGATGTACGTGGATGGTGAGGTGCGGTGGAGTAGCGGTGGATGTGGAACAGCTCTCATTGATTAACATGACAGACAAGTTCTCCGCACGATGTACATGAGCAGATCGCTGACGGAGTATGTGGAATATGGGGGATAGACACTGCCGTCGGAAAACATGCGCTAATTTATAAATGTTTTTAAATCGGGTTGGGTCCCGATTAGCTAGCAGGTGGGTCCAGATCCGGACCGCTGTCCACTAATCCGTGACCTCGTCTGTAGCTGAAGCTGTGGGCTTATTCTGGATCTCTCCTTCTTAGCAGTCAGTCAGTTTTGTTTTTTGCAGTTGTAGAAAATGATGGTGCATCGATATATTGATCTGTTCTAAGCATCTATCCAACATTCTGATTGGTTCATAGTCACTTGGTGACATTGGGATGTAAAGCTGTGTGTTGTTTGCAAAGTTATGGTAACTGATCTGGTTATTTGCTATAATCTGAGCCAAGCCTATAATTTGAGCCTAAACAATCCAGTGCTAAAACCAGAAAGGCTGGCCCAGTTTTGTTCTTGTTTGGACGACCAGAACTCTTCCTGAACCTGGTCGTCCAGCCAAACTGAGCAATCGTGGGAGAAGAGCCTTAGTGAGAGAGGTAAAGAAGAACCCAACGATCAGTGTGACTAATCTCTTGGATGCAGTAGGGAGATGGGAGAAAGTTCCACCTAGTCAACTTTCACTGCTGCCCTCCACCAGTCTGGGTTTGATGGTAGAGTGGTCCAATTGAAGCCTCTTCTCAGTGCAAGAGTTTTTTGCCAAAAAAACACATGAAGGACTCCCAGACTATGAGAAAGAAGATTATCTGGTCCGATGAGACCAAGATTGAACTTTCTGGTGTTCATTCTAAGTGGTATGTGTGGAGAAAACCAGGCACTGCTCATCACCTGCCCAATACAATCCCAACAGTGAAACATGGTGGTGGCAGCATCATGCCATGGGGATGTTTTTCAGCTGCAGCGACAGGACAACTGGTTGCAATTAAAGGAAAGATGAATGCGGCCAAGTACAGAGATTTCCTGGAAGACAACCTCTTCCAGAGTCGCTCAGCACCTCAGACTTCGGCCAGAAGGTTCACCTTCCAACCAGACAATCACCCTAAAAACACAGCTAAAAGAAACAAAGCAGTGCCTTGGGAACTACTCTGTGACCATTGCTGACTGGCCCAGCCAGAGGTCTGAGCTAAAGCCAATCAAGCGTCTCTTGAGAGACCTGAAAACAGCCGTCCACCAACGCTCACCATCCAGCCTGACAGAACTAGAGAGGATCCGCAAGGAAGAATGGCAGAGGATCAAATCTAGGTGTGAGAAAGTTGTTGCATCATGAAGACTCATGGCTGTACTAGCTTAAAACGGTGCTTCTACTCAATACAGAGGGTCTGAATACTTATGATCTGATATTTCTGATTTTCTTTGATAAATTTGCAAAAATGTCTACATTCTTGTCTTTTTCTGTCAAGCTGGGGTGCTGAGTGTACTTTAAGGAGAAATAAAATTTTTCTTTATTGACTTTAGCAAATGACTGCAATGAAACAAAGAGTGAAACATTTTAAAGGGGTCTGAATACCTAAGGCAGATCTTTATGCCTGCTCTGCACTGCGCTCTCATCACCGTAACTATCACCTTACATCGAGTTGTCGCTGGTGTCTTGAGTTGAGCTGAATGCTGGTCGCTACTGAGTTTCCACAAAATCTAACTTAAACAGAACTGATTCAACATGGATGCTTGACGTCACATCCACCAAATGGCCCAAAGTAAACTCAGGAAGTTAGCCTACAGCTTAGAAAAGCATCTGCCTCAAACTACTGAGATGTCAGTCTGCTCATCAAACCATGTTTTATTAGTAAAGGGTCTGGTAACTTCAATAAAAAAAATAAAAAAGACAAAAAAATGTAATTGTAAGTTTTATTATAACTCTAGGCACACTATTATGCTTGGTATTATCGTGCATCATGGCTAAAAGCTTTACCCCCAAACTATTCAGTTCTTCCATAACTTGTTTTTAATAATATTATGTAATCATCTTTTGAAGAATGCTGGTTGGACTATTGTAGATTCTAAATATACAAATACAAACTAGTTAGTTTTCATTTTTCCAGCTTGAAGCACAACAAACGCAAAGAGGAAGAGTCCTCCAAGAGACCTGGGCTGTTTGAGAATGTCTAACCTAATCTATATATACGGCACTGTATACACGGTGTGCAGAATTATTAGGCAAGTTGTATTTTTGAGGATTATTTTTATTATTGGGCCACAATTGTGTACTCAATCCACCCAAAAGACCCAAAAGTTTTTCTTTAGATTTGGCCATTTGATGAGGATGTCTGTGTGTGCAGGTAAATATTACTGTGCAGAATTATTAGGCTGCGTAATAAAAAACAAATATATACCCATCTCACTTGTTTATTTTCACCGGGTAAACCACAATAACAACTAAAAATTCAGAAATAAACATTTCCGACATTCAAAAACATAAAAACAAATCGGTGACCAATATAACCACCTTTCTTCACCTTGACCCTCTAAAGCCTTCCATCCATGGATTCTGTCAGTGTCTTGATCTGTTTGTGATCCACATTGCGTGCAGCAGCCACCACAGCCTCCTAGACACTGTTTTCCCTCCCTGTAGATCTCAAATTTCATCAAGGACCTCAGGTTCTCCATGGGGTTCAGATCCGATGAACAAAGCGGCCATGTCATTATTTTTTCTCCTTTTAGACTTTTCTGTCCAGCCACGCTGTGTCTTTTGATGCGTGTGACGGAGCATTGTCCTGCATGATTATCATGTCTTTCTGGAATGATGGCGACTTCTTCTTGTACCACTGTTTGAAAAAGGTGTCTTCCAGAAACTGGCAGTAGGTCTGGGAGTTTATCTAGACACCATCATAAACCAGAAAAGGCATCACAAGCTCATCTTTGGTGATACCAGCCCACCTCCACCTTGCTGACGTCCTGAGTCGATAAGGAACTTGCTGCCCTTTACTGATCCAGCCTGGTGCCCATCCATCCATCCATCCATCCATCTGGCCTATCAAGACACACTCTAATTTCATCACACCAAAACACCTTGGAGAAATCAGTGTTCAAATATTTCTTGGCCCAATCTTGACGTTTTGTCTTGTGTGTCTTGTTCTCTACTTCAAAAAACACTTGATTTTAAAATGGAAAAAACTTTTTTTATATATATTATTTAAATATTGTATGTATATCATGGATGCATAAAAACCTCATTTTATTTTAATTTTAAATTCTGTTTAAAGTAACAGATCATAATTAGACCTTTACTGGTTGTTGATCTTCTTTATTCAGACCCCACTGATTTTTAATTGGTTACTCCTGCTCTATATGATCATTACGATTAAATGCTCTATAAATGCATGATAAAGAAGAGCAACAGAATAAAATATAATTTCAAATTTAGCCCACTGGTGAGTTGATGTTTTTCTTGAAGATATTGAGGGCACCTCATGTGGTTCTGGAGGGACCCTTGGTGCTCGCAGGCACCACGTTGGTGACCCTGCTCTACATCATCCGCTAAACTCCATCCAATATTCCCATCATAAGTCTGTTATCAGAGATGTTTGTTTAAGTTTGGCACAGCTCTGGTAGAGAAAAGGTCCTCCCTACCTCCTCATAAAAGGCAACATTTGTATAATAGTTATTCAGTACCAAAGCATTGTCATTTTAAAACTCTACATAATCTCTTTTTGTTTCAGAGCCTTAGACGATATAAAGGAGAGCATTAAGGAGCTCCAGTACTACAGAGCCAGCATCTTCAAAGCATCGCCAGAGGAAAAGAAACGCAAGACCAAAGAAAACAAAGACAACATTAGTTAGTGAATGAATATGAGTGATGAAATGCACGTTGAAGATTTCTTTCAGTTTGAATGTTTTTATTTTTCAGGAATAATACAGTTTTAAAATAAAATAAAGTGAAGAGAAAATTGATTTAAGATTTATTTATGATTCTGATATTCTAGTTGAATTAAATAAAATAATTTCTTTCTGTATCTTTATTTCTACACTAATCCGGCAAGCATAAAAGCTGCATATTACAATCTAAGGTCATATTTATTTACATAATTGAAGTTTTGATGGACATATTACCCATACAATGCATTATTCCTGTCCTTATTTAAAGTATGTAAGATCCAAGCTTTAAATCAATACATTTTCTTTGAAGTCTCTAAATTAGTAGGTTAGAGATGACAGTCGCTTCAACTGACTTTGCAAAAAATGTGAAATATAAGTTATTTCTAAAATAAAATCCAATCTTCAATTGAAGTTTCTTTTCTCTATCAGTGACACAAACAGTATATGTTTTATCTTGATGCTGACCCAATACACAACTTTCCTGTCAACAATAAGCTATTCAGTACTCTGGTGCTGCACTTAAGCATCGGCAGACATGGGTTTTCTTAATACCATCCTTTGCTGCAGCTGGAAGAGCACCAGCTGAATCTGTAGTATCTACTAGTTGAAAACCCTTTTTTTTTGCATTTGCATCAGCTTGCCTGCTTTTATTTTTTATGGATTATCCTTGAATACTTTTCAGAGTCAAAGTTCAGTTCAGTTTATTTATATAGCGCCAATTCACAACACATGTCATGTCATGGCAGAACAAAGATGATTCAATCGGATCATCCAGTCAAATTGATTCAAAGTTTTCTATCTAAGGAAAACCATTGACTCATTGATTCAAAGGCCAACTTGATTGACTGCACTATCTGGTAATGATCTGCTAAAGTGAGACCTTTTGGGGGAGGAGAACTGTAAAAGTAATCCTGAAGTTTATTAAAAAGGTTAAGGTTATTAATTTTGTTAAAAAGTGGTGAGAGGACAGGGTTGTGTGGAGCTGTTATTTCTTCACAATCTAAGCCATATGTCAGCACAAGGTCCAAAGTATGAAGATGAGAATGTGTGGGACAATTCACATTTTGAATAAAGCCAGTAGTGCCCTTAAGATAGCATTAAATGGCTGTGATCTTTAGCTAGAATAGTACACCCAAAACATGATTAGCCTTCATTTTCTACTCACCCCATGCTGAACAACACTCTGGAGTACTTTTTTGATATCTCAAATGCATCTGGAGATCTGTGAGGCTTCTTGCTGTCTGCTGACATTCAAATAATGGAGGTCTTTACGGTGCCCGTAGACAGAAAGGTCCATAAAAGTCCACAAAAACGCGGCAAGGTCAATATTCCCTCCATACTGCTCGTCCCAATGTATTCCAAGTGTCCTGAGTGGGTAGCATCCAGAATTTACTCAAACGAAGTCATTTAGAATGCTTTTAGAGCATAAACAGTAGTGTATAGGATTTCCTGAAAGCGCCAGCGCCAGCGTTGCTCAGGACGCTACGGAAGCCGCAGACCAAACCAGATGAAAGTGCGCATTCAGCCGCCTGCTCTGCCGAGCAATGCAAGCGTAGAAGAAGAAATGTGCTGTTTACCTGTGCAAAGAAAGAAACAACGAAAAAAAATGGGTCTGAGGACTTCAGTGTTTAGGAAGAGCATGAGTTCTTTTGCCGAGCTGAATGCGCACTTTCGCCTGGTTTTGGTCTGCCGCAGTTTCTGTAGACTCATGAACGCGCTTTTAGGAAACTCCAGAGTGTTGCTCAGCATGGGGGTGAGTAGAAAAATGAAGGCTAATCATGTTTTGGGTGTACTATTCCTTAAAGCTATCACCTTCAGTGTCAACATGGATGTTAAAATCTCCCACTATGATGTCCCTGTCAGGTAGTCATTAACTACCAGATTTTTTGAAGAAATATGTTAAATAAACCATATTTTATTATTTTTCCTCAATTAATTAGATTATCATTCTTTACTCCTTTGGGAATCTTTTCTAATTATTAGATTTTGGTCATGGGCAAGACACTGTGTGGATGGAGTAAAGAGTGGGTAACAGTAGAGAAACATCAGAGAGGTGTGTTAAACTACAACTCTGCTTCCTGGTCTGCACCCTGGGTGGTCAGGGTTTTGGAGGACTAATAAATGTGGCCAGATTCCTAGAAAGAAGAGCTGCACCATCCAAAGTGGGATGGATGCCGCTCTCTGAATCGGACCAGGCTTTCCCCAAAAGGATTGCCAATTATTAATGTAGCCCACGTTGTTTCTCAGGACACCACCTAGACAACCAGCGGTTGAATGATATTTCATGCTGGCTAAACATGTCATCACTGGACAGATCAGGGAGGGGACCAGAGAAAATTACGGAGTTTGACATTGTTTTGAAAAATTTACACACAGAAGCAACACTAATTTTAGTGACCTCCGATCGGCGTAACAGGGTGTCATTACCGCCAGCGTAAATAACTTATCTTACTGTCCACAACTACACTTTTTGCGTACCGTTACCTAATCGCCTTTCTGCTCAGGCACTTTTAGAGGACAACTACGTGGTGGGCCTATTAGCTTAGCTGCTGTCATCAACACCTTTGTTTACAGATGTTCGAGATCGGCCTAATTTTTCAGTGTGACCTGTTTCTCTGTCTGTGACTAGCTGAATGTGCTCCCTTCATCCTCAGAACTTAGGAGCTGGCTCGGAGCTCATCTGCCTGGCAGTGCGTTTCGTGGACAGGGCCGCCTGTGGAGCTGGTTTACAGTTGCCTTTTGTAGCTCTGCTTCTTTCTGTATCTCTGCTTATGTCACCTTGAACCCCAGTTGGCCTCGACAGATGGCCGCTCACACTGAGTCTGGTTCTGCTGGAGGTTTCTTCCTGTTTTTCCTTTCCACTGTCACTACAAGCATGCCTGGTGTAAGGGGTTGTCTTCGAGTCAATGAGTCAATGCAATCAACTGGTTTTCCTTAGATAGAAAACTTTGAATCAATTTGACTGGATGATCTGGCTGAATTGTAAAGTGCCTTGAGATGACGTGTTGTGAATTGGGGCTATGTAAATAAACTGAATTGAAATTCAAATAGTTTTTTCTTTTTTCTGAGGTCCTCTTCTTCTCATATACTTGTGTGCTTCATGTCACTCTTAGCCATTATCAAAGTATACAGTAGCTAATTTTTCATTACCACTAAAAAGCCTGGGGCTTTTATGTGCCTAGGTAGCTTTTCCATACACATGCACTTTTCCATAGACTCTACTTCCAGGGCTTTGGAGGTGTGGAATGTGTTCACCTGCATTACATTATTCCATTAGTGGGAGCAGTAAACTATGAACGTGTGTGTAAAAATGTGTTTTTTCTTTTTACACCTTACCCTTATATATTTTAAGATGTGTATTATAGGTTATTTTTAGGCTCTATTAGCCATTATATATTTTTTTAAGTAAGTTGAAAGGAACATAGAGAAAGGGGGAAGACATGCAGCAAAGGTCACCAGGCCGGGACTCAAACCTGTGATGGCCAAGTGACCAAAGCCTCTGTAGATTAGTTTTGTGCTTAAAATGTTGAAATTTATAAAACTAGGATGGGGTGGGGTGTGTGTGCGTGCTGATAAAGGCTTTATGGTAGCTGTTGATATGGATGCCTCAGTGTGGGAGGAACCATAAATGCTCTCAAAAACTAGATGAAAAACTGTTGTACCATGTTCAGACTGACAAGCTCATTTCAGCCAAATGGCTCCATTAATCCAGATACTGCTCTCATCTAGGAGGAGGAAGATGATGTTCCAAGATAGCCATTACCCCTGGTCAGGGGCGGATTTGGAAAATTTGGAGCCCTATGCAAAGACAGGCAGGGGGCCCTCTGAACTGAGAAGACAACATATAAAACAGTCCCATTATACAGATACAGACATTTTAATAGAATAGACATCCAGTACTTATTGAAAATGTTGTCCCTCTCTTCTTGTCCCTTTTCTTCTTGTTTTCCTCTCTATGTTTTGTACTCAGCTGACTTTTCATGCTGTTTCTAATTTTTGCAATATTTCAGAGCTGAAAGAAGTAAATTCTATAAACCTCTTTTATATTGGATTTAAACGACAGGTCCTCATCAGAAATAACACAAAGATTTTTTACTTTGTGATCCTATTGTTATGGTTCTCCCTTCTTTTTGAGTTTCCTTTTGAGTTATTACTCATTTATGTCCTGCTGTTGTGTTAGTCATTGGTTTCTTTTCCGTTTTGTGTTATAGTTAAGCTTTGTTGCATTTTTTAAGTTACCCTCTGTTGCCAGTCTCCTTTCCCCTAGCTCCATTCTAGTTACCTCTATCCACACCTGCTCCATATCAGCTGATTAGTCCATTCTTTGTTCTGTCCCCTACATATACTCCTCCTATTCAGTTACTGTTTGCTGCCCTATAGTGCTTCTGTAGAAGGTGGTGAGGATGGGTGGGGGCAGGTGGACTCTCCTCATCCTCCGCAACAAGTACATGCACTGTTGTGCTCTTTTGATCAGTGAGGTGGTTTTTCGAGTCCAGTTGAGGGTGTCCGTGATGTTCACCCCCAGGAATTTGGTGCTGCTGACCACCTCTACAGCTCAGCTGTTGATGACCAGTGGAGCGTGGTTAGGCTGGTTCTTCCTGTAGTCCAAGATGATCTCCTTCATCTCACGTTCAGGATCAGGCTGTTATCTCTGCACCAGCCCACCAGCTGCTCCACCTCCTCTCTCTAGTCCAGGTCGTTGTTGTCTCTGATGAGACCCACCACCATGGTTTTGTCTGGAAACTTCACGATGTGATTGGTGGTGAACCTGAGGATGCAGTCATGTGCCATTAGGGTGAACGGCAGGGCGCTCAGGATGCAGCCCTGAGGGGAGCCTGTGCTTAGGATGATGAAATTAGAGGTGTTCTGTCCGACCCGGACTGACTGAGGTCTGTTGGTGAGGAAGTCTAGCAGCCAATAGCAGAGGGGTGTATTGAAGCTGCTTCTTTATCTATGTCTGCTTCTGTCTCCTTGAACCCCAGTGGGCCTCGCTAGCAGATGGCCGCTCATACTGAGCCTGGTTCTGCTGGAGGTTTCTTCCTGTTCAAAGAGAGTTTTCCTCTCCACTGCCACTACAAGTATGCTTGGTATGAGGCATTGCTGAAGAGTCAATAAGTCAATGCAATCGGCTGGTTTTTCTTGAGATGACATCAGATATGAAATGGCGCTATATGAAAGCATGAAATGTATTGTGTTCATCACCCTTTTCAGATGTATCTGCTTCAACAATCTAAATTAAATGATCAGATTGAGTGAGGTGTTTGGCAGCAAAGACATCCGAAACGCCAATCAACACCTGGATTTAAAGAACCCTAATCTGCAACATGCCTAATAAGTTGCCCTTCGGCAGACTGAAGGAGAACCTTTCAGATATAATTTATATTGATTTGTACTACACATACTTGCTCTAATGGTGTATTCATCCTGCTGGCGGTAGAGGCTGTTAATCCCGAGAGCCCCCCAGGTAGTCCACTGTTGTGCATTTCAGATGAACAGTGTTTACATCCTGGACCGCACCATCAAATAGGAGGAGCTTCAGATGCGTGAAGCTGACATCCCACTGACATGAAAAAACTCAGCAAATAGATTAAATGGTTATTGCTTCTTTGGTGCAGGTTAGTGCACTTAGAACGGTCATTTGGAAAAATTAAAAAATATGTTTTGCTGTTTTTTCAGAGATATTATAATAAAAGCTATCTTTCCTTTGGATTTACTTTCACCTGGGGTGCAACTGCACCGACTGCTGTGCTTGTTGTGTGGTGAGAAGCTAACCAATAGGGCCATGTTGCCAAGCAAGCTTAAATTCCATCTCCAAACAAAACACCCCCTCTACTCAAAACAAGCCAATGGACTATTTTGTATGATTACTTGAAAACAATGAGAAACAGGCAACTGTTTGGGGGAAAAACCAGAGGTAAACGAGAGACCCCTCAAATCTAGCTATGTTTTGCTGAAATTGTAGCTAAATCAAAAAAGTCCCACACTGTGGCAGAAAAATTTATAATGCAAGCCATTGAAAATGTGGGTGCACATCACAGACAACCTCACCTGGACTCTAAACACCACCATACTGATCAAAAGGGCACAAAAGCGCACTGTACTTCCTGGGGAGGATGAGGGAGAGCCCACCTGCCCCCACCCATCCTCCACACCTTCTACAGAAGCACCATAGAGAGCTGTTCTGAGCAGCTGTCTCACTGTGTGGTGTGGAGTGCTGCAGCGCCTCAGACTGGAAGAAAGTGAGAACAGCAGAGAAGATCATCGGGGCTCCTTTTCCCCATTAAAGACATTTCATCCCAGCGCTGCGTGTCCCAAGCCCGTAAAATCATGTATGACCCCTCACCCCCCCACCATGGACTGTTCTCCCTGCTGCCCTCTGGGAAGAGGATTTGAAGCCTCCAATACAAGTCCAGCAGATTCCAAAATGGCTTCTTTCCCACTGCCATTAGATGGCTGAATGTTGAATAAAAAGGAAAAAAAATGCGGAATGTTGGAAAAACTGTAAATCATATTCCAGTCCTATGCTTACATTTGATCATATTATTTACATTTTATCACTGCTACACTAGAAATGGAAATGTCTTGAGAGCTGTACTGAAAAAAATTTCGTTTTGTATACACTCTGTGTATACACAGAGGTCCGGTGGCTTTCACATGGCAAAGGAGATGTTTCATTACTTAAAGCTCCTTGCAAGCAATAAGTAGTTTGATAAGTAGCTGCTGTTTGACAACAGCACAGCTGTTTGAGAGCGGAGCAGTGAATGCCCTCACCTCGTGCAGTTCACGCTCTTCACCCTGCGGTTTTTATAGGAATTCAGGTGACTCCCCAAATGTAAAATAAGCTAAAGAAAAAACTGCAAATATTTATTTACTTATTGCAAATACATTAAATGTTTTTACGGTTCCAGCTATCCTCTAGTTATTCAACTTATAAAATCAAACCCACTTATAAGTCATTCCATTTATTACTCACTTTGCCCTCCATTACTGTGCTAGAGGAAGAAAAGAAACACAAAAACCATTATATATGTATACATATACATGCATACATATATAACATGTCTATATAAGCCAATAATGCATATTGTTAAAGGGGTCATAGAATGCAAAACAGAGTTTATATTGTCATAGATGAATAACGATAGTTCAGTGGGTGAAATAGATGTACGGAGAAGTTCAAACCCCATTGACACCCCCTTTCTCTGCGAATCTCACAATTCCAAACTTCCACCATGAAACGGCGTATCCAAACAGCCCCGAATGGACGTCAACCCGGGGATGTTGCCTTATTTGGTTCTGGTCTGTAGGTTCTGTTCTTGGAGGTGGGGTTGATGACTGGACCGGACGGGGCAAGGGAGCCAGCTGGGGACGGAGCGACTGAACCCAACCCATTGATGGTATGCTTCCCCTACCACCTTCTAGTTCTAGCTTTGACCTGTCCACAGTTGATACATCAGTTTTGCACCAAAAGAAACAGGTATTCTGTGCTGCCTAAGTTGAATGGGCACCTGTTTGGGATCCGTGTCGGGCTCTGAACTGTGTTGATGGAAAATACCTAGTCGAGAACCCTGGATCAGCTGAGGGAAGCTCTTCATCAATAGAGAAATGTCAAGAATCAGCAGATAATAAATCAACTTTTTAATACCAGGAGACATAGTCACATAGATTTGGAACTCTGTAAAGTGATCATGTCAACCGAACATAGTGCTATACAATGGTCCATATCACCCACTTTAAAGCCTGATACATCTTTGTGAATGTGCTCTGCCAATTGCCAAAGTAAAGAATAGTTGAAGAGGTGGCTAGAGTACCCAAAAATTGGTCTCAAGTAGGAATAGCAATTTTTTTAAACTCAATTTAAAGTAAAAAGTAGTAATTCAAGAAATTACTCAAGTAACAGTAAATAATAAATTTGTTAAAAAGTCAAGTTAAAAGTATTTGAGTACTGAATCATCTTTGGATAATAACATTAAATCTGTCTGGAAATACCTGACACCCTGTATTGGATACCCTGTGCAATAACTGTTTTTCTATATTTGACACCCAGCACAATAACTATCTATATATAAATATAAATATCCATCCATATAAATACAATATCCTGTGCAATAACCTGGTATAATGATCCTACTATTAAAATAAAAACTGTCATATATGGACGCACTGTATATACTGTATATATCCCATGCACTTTTTTCTTCCTTTGGGAAGTTCTTTTCTTTGACTATTTAAACTGTAAGATACATAAAGTAAATCGGTCGAAATTATGTAATCAGAAAGTTTTAATAGGCAGATAATGGTATTTTAAAGACAAAGAAATACAAAGAAATATTATTATTAATATTACAAAATAACTAATTTGTGGAGAAGAAAACTTAAAAAAAAAATGTCCTATCAGGTTAGTAATTCAAAACATAATTCTAAATTTAACATCAGTTTTCTTCATGCCAAACCCTAATCTGACTTTGATCCATATTGCCCTGCTATGTAAGGTAGCCCAAACATCAAATCAACGGACTTAAGACATGAACCTAGCCTTTATTTTTTATTTAACTTACGCTGTCATGTTAGAGTTATCCCCACATCGGTGCCCTAACCTCTAGGCCACCACTCCCCCATAACATTTGCTTTATAGCATTAAAGTCAGGAATGACATTCTTATGGCCCTCAGATAATGGCCTTTTATCTGCACTTGTCCTGTTAGATCACAACTTGATATAAAACGGCAGATGGGATACCTTTTTTAAGTTGAATTGCCCTGATGTCCTCTTGCAGGGCTATTTCAGCTTCCTGTGATCATCTTCCAGATGTCAGGACTCAGAATGTTGGACCCAGAATTCAGGCAGACAAATTGAAACAATTTATCAAAAAGTGTTTATTAATTGCTCGAAGTTCTGCATCTAGTCAGCTAGGACTATATGGGTGGAATCTCTATTAACGGAAACACAGGTGAGTGACTAAATAGCTCAGGAACGATAGCGAGCATGTGAGTCACTAACCTGGATATGAAGTTCAGTCTGACAACAATCCAGCAACAATACAGCAGTGCATGGTTATATTTCTGGAAACCAATTTCCATTAACCATAGCACATCATGTCGACCAATGCCTGGTCCCCATGCGTAAAAAATGCTATTTTATGAACCCGTAATGGTTAGGGTTAGGGTAAGAGTCATGGTTAGGCTATAGCAATGGGTTAAAAAATGAATGGAAGCCAATGTAAACCCCCTCAAGGATACAGAAACATGATTGTGTGTGTTTGTGTGTGTGTGTGTGTGTATATATTATTAGTGTGTGTGTGTGTGTGTGTGTGTGTGTGTGTGTGTGTGTGTGTGTGTGTGTGTGTGTGTGTGTGTGTGTGTGTGTGTGTGTGTGTGTGTGTGTATAGAAGGACATGTATGGCCCAGTATTCGAGAGTTATTCAACCATGAAGAAAGGTTCTCTTGTTAGGTTTTGGGTTAAGTTCAGAAATAAGGTGTAAATTGAGCGGAGGTGTCAAAAGTAATAATGTTTATTACTCAAGTAGAAGTAGAAATCCTTTTTGTAGAAGTTGGAACATCAATTTAAGCTTTTTACTGCAGTAAAAGTAGTTAAAATAAAAAAGTAGTGCAGGAAGAAATGTTAAGGACAGAAGCTTGACTGCACTGAAATATTAATAAAGTAACATTTTTCTTCAATTCTGGATGCTTACTTCTTTGGACTTCATTTTTGTTTTGGGTTTGGTATATAATGGCAACGGTGCCAAATTGAACTTTGCATTATCTTGAAAAACTGTTTATTTTGGTATGTGGTGAACAACAAGTTACCAACAGGCCATAATGAAATAATGAAAATTAGTTTAAATGAAACAAAACTAACAAGTCTATTTTTAAAATGTAAGGAGTAGGAAGTAGAGATAATTGCAAAAAAAAAAATGTAAGCAGATCAGTATGGCCAAAAATCCTACTTCAGTAAGGTAACAAAGTATTTGGACCTTGTTACTTGACACCTCTGGAATTGAGTTTAGTTTAGCTCTAGGGTTAGATATTTTTATAAATGTTAGAGTTAGAGTAAGAGTCTGAATAATCATGAAAAAGGCGTGTGTTTATTCACAATCAGGACAACCCAGGAAAGCCAAACATGAACACAGCCCTTATCAGTAAACCCCAGACTGGTTAAGCATGACATTTCAGTTTGGAAACAACCAATAGCATCCATAGGCCTACAGGGTTTTGAACAGAAAACAGCAAGCTATCAACAGAGATACTTTAAAAGCAGGCTAGCACACAGCTGACAGATGACCTGCTGCATTAATTTGGTGATGTTCCATAAATTAAGATGATAAAATGTGAGTATGATAAATAATGCTAATGTCACTTAATACCTTCTGATTCTTTACAGATTTTAATTTGTTATTATTTCTACAGAGATCTGTTTCTTATGGCATCTGTTTTGAATTTGTAACCTGCTAGCATGGTTTTACTGGAAATGTTGAGTCCTCATAATCTGACACCTATGAAACACTTTTTGAGAGGGCAGATATTACTAAATCAATATGGATCAAACGCCGTCCAAGATTATAAGATACATTTAATAGAGGCTTTAAGAATTAGCTTAAGAATGTTTTTAATTTGCTGCTACCTATTTATACTATATGTAAATGACACATTTCCTCAAGTGCAGACATGTGCTTTAGTATAAATAGGATATAGCTGAATCTAAAGTAATTTTTACCCTTCGCTCATTTAGTTAGGAAATTAGCCCACTTAAAAACAACAAGATGTTTGTGTTCATAAAAGAAAAATCAGACAGCCTTCCCTTTAAAACATAATAAAACTGTGTAAAAGTGATGTCAGTTTTCAAATAAATAATTTAGTTTTTATATCTATTTTTATATTACTTATTAATTACAACAGCCTAATCCTTAGTTTTCTTCAAAAATGTTAATACTGAATGTTATTGTTATATTATAATGTTATATTAGAGAATCAACTTGTTGGTAAAAATAAAACATTCCTTTAAATTCATGTTTAACAAAGCTTTGAATGATTTTACGATGGGTGATATGATGGTTCAATCAAACAAAGAGAATCAAATATGCAAATAAAAGTTTAATTTGTTAAATAACTAATTAGCTTGGTGCTAGGTAAGTATTTAATTTCCAAGTAATATATTTAGTTTGTTAAGTATTTTGTATAAATATTTAGCTAGCACTAAGCTAAATATTTATTTATCAAACTGAGTATTTATTTTGGAAAATAAATATTTAGCTTGCTGACAACTGTTTTAACTGACAATCTAAATATTAAAGTTCTATAAATGAATAAATGACATAGTAAAAAAATGACTTGGAAAAATATCCCCCTTTTTTTCTCTTAACCATAAATATTGCTCCTAATTTTTGACCCCTTAACTTTTCAAACGTCACCCCATTCACATTTACCTCTCCTCTCACAGAACCACGTTTTTTGCAGATTATTTCTACAGTCCAGCTACACTAATTTATAAACAATTTATTGGCAACAAATGGAGGTAGAGTGCCTTGGGGAATTATTAACCCTGCTTGAACTTTTTAAACTTTTAACACATTACAGGCTTCGGACATATAGATGTAAAACTGTAATTCTTTGTGATGAATCAACAAGTGGGACACATTTTTAAATTGAGTGAAACTGATTTGATATTTTGAACTTTAACAAATATGAAACTAAAATATGGGGCTTGCAAAAATGATTCAACATTCAACAAATTCAAAAAAATTATTAAAAATATTCCTTGAGTTAATACTTTCTAGCGCCACCTTTTCCTGCGGGTCTCTTGGATTATTTCCTCTATCAGAGACTGACATTTTTGCCCATTGTTATGGCAAATAGCTGGAGGGTTGGATGGAGAGCATTTGTGAACAGCAGCTTTCATTTCTTTCCACAGATTCAAGGTTGGATTCAGGTCTGGGCTTTGACTAGGCCATTCTAACACCAAGATATGTTTATCTATGAACCATTCCGTCGTAGATGTTGCTTTTTGTTTTGGATCATTGTCTTGTTGGAGGATAAATCTCTGTTCCAGTCTCAGATCTATTGCAGTTTCCAGCAGGTTTTCTTCCTGCATTTGGCTCCATCCATTTTCACATCAATTTAAACCAACTTCCCTGTCCCAGCCTTAGAAAAGCTGGCCCAAACCATGATCCTGCCACCACCACTTTTGACAGTGGGGATGGTGTGTCAGGGTGATGAGCTGTTGCTTTTACGCCAAATATTATGTTTTGCATTGTTTGCCAAAATGTTTTTATGGATCTCTTTCAGAACTGCTTTCTTCCAGAAATGAAAGATGTGTGCAATATATGACTGATTTTTGTCCTATGGACAATCCTATTGACAGTCACCTCAGCTCTAAATCTCTGCAGTTCATCCAGAGAGATTACGGGCCTCGTGGCTGCATCTCTGGTCAGTCTTCTCCTTGTTTGAGGTCAAAGTTTAGAGGGACGACATGTCTTCATAGAACTGCAGTGTTCTGTTACTTCTTCTATCTAAATATTATCACTTGCTCAGTGTTCATTCAGGTGTTTAAATCTTGGGAAATATTTTTGGATCTTAATCCAGCTTTAAATTTCTCCACAACAGCATCTAATTTTTTTGTTTATGGTTCAACTGAAGTCCCAGTTACAATTCTGATTGGGCTGTGTTGATCTTTATTCTTTGAAAAGAAGAAGAAACTATGAGATTTTTGTAGCACCTCTATGTTGATCTCATAATTTACTAGTTTACCGTTAGTAATTTGTAGCTAATAGGAAAGATACATTGACTAAATATGCATATTGTTGTACAATCCTGAATCAAAGTTGTCATGTAAAAAAAACCTTATCTGATTATTTGCAGCACTGTACTTTCTCATCAATGTTTTGTTCCCTTCACAGTTCAACAACAAAGGAGGCATGAAGGAAATTAAAAACTGACTACTGTTAAATGACAAGAATTCAATGTTAAATCTAAAAAGGGACAATATGGAAGAACACAAGCAACACCAAGTAGTTAAAGATGAGAGACAACTTTGGAGACATACACAAAGAGAGAGAAGAAGAAACCAATATTTGAAGACAAGAATGAGGTCCAACCAGCAGGAAGTAACACCAGAAGAAATCAGAGAAATGTTGCATGTGTTTAGAGAAGAAACATTAAATTGCAGAAATCACTTTAATGAAGAAAAGACCCAAACAAAATGGATGGGTTTTCAGGCCCAGAAGAGGAGAAAACAGCTTGACATGAAGCTGGAGAAAATTACTAGAGAAGGTGATGAGTTGGAAATTCTGAAGAAGAAACTAGATCAACAAAGACAAAAGAATGAGAAAAATGTGAAAGATATAATAACTGTAGTTTTAACAACAGAAAAACTTAAAGCTAACATTGAAAAATCCGCTGAAGATGTAAAAAGTGCAAACGAGGAAATGCTGAAACTCCAAAATAAGATGAGAGAGAGTAATAGACAAGTCAAAGCATATATGGTAAGTCTCTATCTTTTGCTTCCTCATCTAAAAGTAGAAAAGCATTGGTCACATTTCAAAAGTAGAGTTGCTTTAAAAAATCTGCTTTAGCATGTGTGTATAACTTTCATTTTGAAGTGATGAACCCAGCAGTAGTTTTTCTGCTTGTTGTTCAGTTATAGCATTTGGTCCAAAGTTTTGAAGACAACTCAATTGAGTTTATTTTTAAAGTGCCAATTTAAAGCACATGTCATCTCAAGGCACTTTCCAGTTCACCAGATCATCAGTCAGATTGATTCAAAGTTTTTCTATCTAAGGAAAACCAGCAGATTGCATCGACTCATTGACCAGCGAAAGCAATCCCTCATACTAAGCATGCTTGTAGTGACAATGGAGAGGAAAAACTCGCTTTTAACGGGAAGAAACCTCCAGCAGAGACCAGGCTCAGTGTGGCGGCCATCTGCTGAGAGCCAGACTGGGGTTCAAGGAAACAGAAGCAGACATAGAAAAAGAGGCAGATACAAAAGGCAACTGTCAACCAGCTCCCACAGCCAGGCACACATCTAGGCAGGCACGAGCTATCTGTCGTGGTACATGCCAGGCAGGGGTTTTTTACTCCCATGATGATTCCTCCACTTCCTTTATTTCCATATTCCACTGACATTTAGTGAACACTTCATCCCTTGGAGCCATCTTCAAGATGTATTCTTGGAGCTTGCATGTTTACTCTTCAATGGATGCTCACTATACCTCTGCCTCCTTCTTTGAACTTAGCTTATAGTTTTTGGATACTGGATTTTGGAGTGTAATTCACTATAAATGTTAAGTAGAGTTTGTGTGTTAACACCCGTGGCCTGAATTTCCTCCTCCCTAACTTATTACCCTGTTAGGGTATTTGATTACCAACAAGGCATAGCTGTTAATTGTATGGACCTTTTTCTTTTTTATTAAGTTAAGGGAAATATGTAAAAATCATGTAAGAACCCCAAGATACTTGAAGTCCTCCACTTTAGGCAGGAATTTTCCTCTGACCGAACAGAAGCAAGGCCTCTGATTTGGAGGGCTTGGTCTTCATCCTGGCCGCTTTGCACTTAGCTAGGAGTGGGCTCTGTTGGTCTTGGCAAGAGGGAGCCAAGAGGGAGCCAGCATAATCCCATCATCCACAAAAGGCAGGGATGACATATTATGTTCCCAAAACCAGAGTCCCTCCAGTCCTTGGCTGCACCTAGAATTGTTGTGCATAAAAGTTATGAACAGGACTGATGACAGAGGGTAATCCTGCTGAAGTCCAACAAAAGGATGGTCTCTATTAGAGCCCCCAACTCCTAATCCTAGAGCTCCCTACACACATCAACATGAGGGAGAAATTCTCCAGGTCTGCAAGACATGTGAACTGGTTGGCAGTGTCCTTAGTCAAGGTCAGCAGCTCCCTGCTCTGACTATTGCTTTCCCCACCTGAGGTAGCAATGGTTTCTGTGTATCATTAACAAAGAAAGCTCCTTCCAGTTTGTTACTTCCTCTGATAAAGGATTGCTGTTTTATGCATATGGGTCATTCCACCAGCCCACGTACATTTGGCATTTTTGGGGTTATCTTTACATCAGGGGGGCATAGAAAAAATATTGCACCATATTTGTTTCTCCTAGTTTAGTTTGATAGAAAACATCCAGGGCTTTCAAAACTGTCTAACTTTACATGTGTCTGCCCATAAGTTTTTTTATTTGTTACCCCTCAAAGGTGAAAAATAGCAAAGAAAATAGCCTTTTTTTTTTTTTTTTTACAATTTCCCAGAATTTAAAGCCATGTGCTTTTAACATACCGGTAGGCAAGATTAGTGTTCATTCATTAGTGTTGGATGATAGCTAACATCTCACATTGATTTAGATTTACCCCCAGCTACCTTAAACAATTTTCATGCCTTCTTATAAATTGATATAGTCGCTGCAGTGTGCATGATGAAACATTTGAGATGCCAGAAGGTGCTTTTAAATAATATTCTTGACCATTTCATTCATCTGCCTCTTTGGGTGCCTAATGAGTATCAACTGAAAAGCCAAGGAACAGAACAAAAAAAAACAATGCCCTCATGCCTTAGCTATGCCAAACGGCAGGTCTTCGGCCCCCTCCCAACAGTGTAATGTGCGTGACGTCTGCAAATGTTTTTTGATCAAAGGCCTGTGGTTTAACTATGATGATCCTCAGGGTATGTTATTTTATTCAAAGTTGTAGTAGACATATTAAGCAAGTAATTTTTCCCCCTACTTTTATCTTTATTGTTTTTGACAATAAAAGAAACAATGCACTAACATCAGCCCTCTGAGCATCAGCAAGGTACAAAACAAAATGAACACTTTAACCAAAGACAGCATCCGGTTGTCGTGTTACAAAAGTCAGTCCGTTTCCGAGGCTAATTTATATGTTATCTATTTCTCCCATTTTTCTTTGAATTGAGCTTTTTTCAGTCTTAAAATGAAAGTCATTCTTTCCATAGTGAATATTTCCTCCACAATGTCCATCCACTGAGTACGGTTGGGTGGCTCTGGTCTAAGCCATTTTCTTGTTATGGCTTTCCTCCACGCTGACAGTAATATCTTAACCAAATACTGATCATCTTTTTTCACATTAGACATAAGGCCAAGATACATTGTGGTAAAAGTAAATGGAACAGAATACAACAGTACTTTGAACAGAGTAAGGTGGATAGAAGACCAGAAAGGTTTTATCTCAATGCAGTTCCAGAAAACATGCACATGGTTGGCGCCAGCAGTGCCACATTGCCTCCAACACATTTGTTGGGGAGACAGTTGTTTACTTTTAATAGATGGCGTGATACAAAAACAAATGACATTTTTCCAGTTGAATTCCCTCCATTTTAGTGAATTTGTAGAAGTCTGAGACAACTCACAGATTTCATACCACTCTTCATTTGAAATTGTGACCATTGTTTCTTTTTCCCACTTTTCTTTCACATACAGAGTTGTATTTTTTTGACATGACAATAGGCTAGTGTACAGCTGTGAGATAATTGTTCGAGTTTTATGTTGATATGCACCACACAATGTCTCCGAACTGCATTAGGATCACTTCCATCTTTGATTTCTTTATTATAATATTCTCTTAGTTGTAGGTATTGAAAGAAATCTCTATTATCAAGTCTGAATTTGTCTTTAAGATATTGAAAACTCCTCATTTCCCCGTTATTAATTAAATTACAAAAGGCTGTAAGCCCTCTATTTATCCAATATTTACATTTTGGGCCATGTCTTCCTGGCCTGAAGTCTTTGTCATGGCCTACTCATCTTAATATTTTTCTTTTTTTCTTCAGCTTTAATTGTCTTTCTACATTAAACCAAATTTCCATAGTGAAATGAGCAATTGGGTCAAGTAACTCTATTAAATTGGTTGGTATAGTGTTCTCTCCCGTCAGTGTCTGAATATTGTATCCAGGGATGCATGTCTCAATCTCTTTCCATCTAGCAAAATATCCAGGATCACACCAGCAAGACAAGTAACGCAGTTGAGCTGCAAAGAAATAATTTTTTAGATTAGGAAGGGCCATGCCCTAGCCCTCCCTCCATCCCAAATAAACCTTGCTAACAGTTTATCCCACTCTGTGAATTGTTTCTGTGGTATATTGATTGGGAGGGATTGAAATAAGTAAAGCAGCCTTGGGAGGATGTTCATTTTAACTACATGTATTCTATCAGTTAAATCCAGTGGGTAAGTAGACCCTCTCTGTATGTCTTTTCTAATATTTTGGTTTATGGGATTGTAGCTAAAATTATATAATTAAGAAGTGTCTTTAGACAGAAATACTATGTATTTAATTTTGTTGCGTTCCATTTTATATGTACAGTATGTGCAGTTTCGTTTGAGGGGGCATGGTTGAAAGTAGTATTTGGGTTTTGGAAATATTCAACTTGTATCCAGCATGTACTTTATAATTATTAATAAGATCAACCAGTTTGGGAAGGGTAGTGTTAATATCTTCTAGAAATAGCAATATATCGTCCGCAAATAATCCAATCTTTTGTTCTCTTTCATTTATCATAATTTCTTCTTCTTCTATCTTTTAAATCATCTTTCTGCCAAATCACCTGAGCCAATGGCTCAATGTATAAAGCGAAAAGGGTGGGGCTTAGTCCACAGCCCTGTCTACAGCCTCTACTGAGTTCAAACGGATCTGTCAGGGAGCCATTCACTTGTATTCTTGCGGTTGGTTTATCATAGATTGCTCTAATACAGTGAATGGCATCATTAGTAAGACCAAACGTTAGATATAAGAAATCCCAGTTTAATCGATCAAAAGCCTTTTCTGCATCAAGGCTCATAAAGGCTGCTTTAATTCAATTCAATTAAATTCAATTCAGTTATTTATATAGCGCCAATTCTCAACACATGTCATCTCAAGGCACTTTGCAGTTAAACCTGATCATTTAGTCAAATCGATTCAAAGTCCTCCATATAAAGAAAACCAGTTGATTGCATCGACTCATTGACTCAAATACAATCCCTCACACTAAGCATGTTTGTAGCGACAGTGGAGAGGAAAAACTTCCCTTTGAACAGGGAGAAACCTCCAGCAGAACCAGGCTCAGTGTGAGCGGCCATCTGCTGAGACCCGACTGGGGTTCAAGGAGACAAAAGCAGAGATACAAAAGCAGCTGTAAAAGGCGGCCCGTCCAGGAAACACACAGCCAGGCATACAAGCTCCGAGCCAGCTCCCATGTCAGAGGATGAAGAGCACATCCAGTTAGTTACAGTCAGAGAAACAGGACTACACTGGAAAACAGGCCGATCTCCAGCATCTATAAACAGCGGCGTGGATGGCAGCAGCACAGCTGATATTTCTCTCCCCGGATGGAGACACAGCTAAACAGGAACAGATGAGGCAAAGCTACTATGAGAAAAAGCAGAGAGAGCATAGCGTTAGAGATTGAACTAAAAGAATCTGCAGAGTGGGAGAATAGAGATTGAATGAAGCAGAATTATGAAATAGGGGTCCTATAGCAGCATAACTATAGAGATTGCTCAGGATAACCTGAGCCACTCTTAACTATAAGCTTTATCAAAAAGGAAAGTTTTAGGCCTAGTCTTAAAAGTAGACAGGGTGTCTGCCTCCACGGACTAAAACTGGTAGTTGGTTCCACAGGAGAGGAGCCTGATAACTAAAAGATCTGCCTCCCCATTCTACTTTTTAGAAATTCTAGGAAACCACTAGTGAACCTGCAGATTGAGGCGCTTAGGTGCTCTGTTAGGAACATAAGGAACAATCAGATCTCTGATATAAGATGGAGCTTGGCCATTTAAGGCTTTATATGTGAGAAGGAGGATTTTAAATTCTATTCTGGGATTTAACAGGAAGCCAATGAAGAGAAGCCAGGATAGGAGAGATATGATCTCTCTTTTAATTTTTCATTAGAACTCTGGCTGCAGCATTTTGGATCAGCTGAAGGCTTTTTAACTACAGTTTGTGGACTTCCTGATAGTAAAGAATTACAATAGTTCAGCCTGAATTAACAAATGCATGGACTAGTTTCTCAGCATCACCCCTGGACAAGAGATTTTTAATTTTTGCAACATTCCTCAGATGAAAGAAGTAAATTCTAGAAACCTCTTTTGATATGGGATTTAAATGACAGGTCCTGATAAAAAAACACCAAGACTTTTACTTTATTATCTGAAATCAGTTTAATCCCATCCAAATGAAGTGACTGACTAATCAGCTTCTTTTTCAAAAGACTCTGGTCCAAAGACTATAACTTCTGTTTTGTCTGCATACAGAAGGAGAAAGTTAAGAGTCATCCAGGTTTTTATGTCTTCAGACATGCCTGTAATCTATGTAATGGGTTAGCTTCATCTGGATTTATAGACAGATATAGCTGGGTATCATCAGCATAACAATGGAAATTAATCCCATACTGTCTAATAACTCTACAGATTGGGAGCATATATAAAGTAAAGAGAATAGGGCTTGGTCCTCATGACGTAAGTACTTTGCGTCGCCGCCCATCTTGAGTGCCTCTTTTACCGCTGCTCAGACTACTGCCTATGACTACCGCATAATGTACTCCCTCTCAGCCGTGTTTTAATTTGATTGATTTCACCTTAACTTGGTTTCCAACATGGTAAACCGTTGCTGTATATTGGGCTGTAACAGAGCAACACATGAATGATCGCCATGGGAAAAACATAGAAAATGGGTTAACTTTCCACCGCTTTTCCTGCCTGGAGGGCAACCATG